>JARYHS010012519.1:79437309-79670731 GCA_031002005.1 Vandiemenella viatica
CCGTCATGAGCAAGCAAACAATTGTGTATTTACTTTCAAATCCATCTTAGAATTAATATGCAAGAAATAATTATATTGGAAAACAATGTACAAGTATGATGACCTCAGACATGGCTATATAATACTGTGACTTTACATTTCAAAAAAATCATGGGCGCCACGAATGAACAATATGCCATTCGAAAAAACTAGTTCTGGCAAATTACGCCGCTAGCTCAGGTGTTTTCAGTTAAAAAGTTAGAACATGGATCTATCCTCTCAAAAGACGCTTAAGGCTTCTATTTCACAATCAGATGGCTTGGTCGTAATAATTTACCATTGTGATGTCTGCGGTGATCGAGGATAGCCACGGTACGGGACCTCTGTCTTAGAAGGCGACTGTAGGCACCTCCGGTATGGTAATGCGCATCATCGCATTACTGGCTGTGTCGCCCTGCGAAATCTGCTCCAGCAAGCGGGCAGCGTCAGATTTCCGACACCAGGAGTTGGACTGCAGCAGTTAGCGAGAAAAACCAACTTTCGGAGTCCGCCACAGATAGCATAGAATAGAATGAAGCTCGTCGCTCTTCGATTTGCGAGGAAACCTCTGGCTCCGCCCATTGCAGTCTCGAAGATCACATTTAACAGAAAAATTCCCCGGATTTTAATTTATGTGCTCTTTGGATTGTATCTTCAGGTTGGCACCTAATATCACGTGATATCCCCGATATATCATTCGACCCGCGTGTATATCACAGAGGTCGGTTAAGCGTATTCGGGTGGCGGGTTTTCCGCACCGGGGCAGGGCCTGCTGTTGACTGGCCACCCCAAGGTGAAAACAGTGTTGTCCGGCAAAACCCTTTATCTCCGACTTCCTGTCGCCATGGTTCGGGAAGGCTACGATTAGCGTCATGCCTACAAAGCTCAATCATTCTTTAATATTCGTTGCAACAAGATACACTGAATGTTTACCATTGCATTACAGTCCTCACTTGGAATCTTGCGTACTTTAGGAAATTACTAAAAAAAAAAACTATCTAGGTGGCGCCAAAGATTTATGAAAATTACTCTAACAATATGATTTATATAGTAAAAAATACACATTAGAATGTGGCGAGAGCGTTACATTATAAAATATATTATTTAATTTTTCAGTTTTGCTTTAATTAATTGCATTTTTAGTTTAATTGGATCCTATACTGATTACAGGAATGTTAAGCATATCTACCTCCTACAAATGTTAAAAATTTAAAATAAAAAACATAATTTACTCAAGGAAATTAATTTGGGTTCTGAAAGAGAAATTAAATCTTTTAAATATATATATATATTTCATACAGCTGCTTTTAGGAATGGACAGTCTAAATTCATTTAATTCACATAGACAATTTTTGAACTGTGATAGCACTGGTAAAGTATGACGTAATAATTTGGTGGCATTACTGGGTTTTAAATTGTGAATACTGGAAATAAACCGTTAGGACAGTGTGGTCTTCTTCGACGAGAGAATGCATGATGCTTTTGTTGGCGATGGTGTGACGGTCATTCGGTATGTGGGCACGATCTGCCACCAGAGATATGATCAGGGCCTTAATGAGCGTCCAACAACAAAAGTTTTTCCTGTCAGTGGTCCTACACCCATGTACATTCCGTCAGACACTGAGTGCTGTGTTGTTCATATATTAGTGACAGTTCGTCTGCTTGAAACTGCTTCTATATGCGCCAGATATCGTGCGTCAGCTGGTGTATGAATCCCAGTCCTTCTGTTTTCAGATATATATACATCGAAAAGTACATCGAATTGTTCCTCCATTAACCTGTTTCAGGTTTGGGGTCAATGATCACATATCACTCATCGACATTAACAGAGAGTATCCTGCTACTTTCCACTGTGTGTGGTTCGAAATATTTGCTACAGATCCGAACTGCGTTCCATTTCGACATATATACAGTCCCTGGCCATATTATTAGACGCACTGCAAATCTTTAGTATTATTTGTAATAATTACGTGTTGAGTACTATTTCTCATGCAATTAATCATAAAATTTATAACAGTTATTTAGGGCACTTAGTTCATTGTTGAATTTTATGTCTATTGTTGCTATTTGACATTGGATTGTTGACTTATTGTGGCTATCAGTGTGCATAGTACAGTGTACAGGTACGGACCTGTTCAGTGGCGTTCTCGCGTGTAACTGCTCTGTTTCTTTGTTCACTTTTATTATCATTTGTGTAATATCGACATCACAAGTGATTGTTTAATAACCAGATATTACTGATTGTGACCTTTAAAAATGGGTAAAAGAGGAGATATTACACGTAAAAAAGCAGAAGTCAAAGCCCTCGTTAATACAAAAATGTATTCCAATCGGGAAATTTCACGAAGGTTGAAATTATCCGACGCTAGCGTGAGGCGCATAAAGAAGAAAATTGATTCAGGTGAAGAATTGAGCCCCAGAAGGAAGAATAAATGTGGAAGAAAGCCAATTTTCACCCCAAGGTCAGAAAGATTTCTCAAAAGAATTTGTCTAGAAAACAGATTTGCAACAACGAAACAGATAAAATCTCAACTGGAAGAGGCTAATGTGAATGCATCTGAACGCACTGTTCGCAGAAAGTTGAAGGATATTGATTTCAAGGCTTGTCGACCTGCTAGAAAACCCAAGTTAACAGCCGCAATGAAAGCAAAACGTCTGAAGTGGGCTAAACAGTGGTGTGATAAGGATGTGGACTTCTGGAGATCGGTAATTTAACTTTAAAATTATTATTTACGATATGATAGATGCTATGTACATTTATTCATAATATTAATTAAGTTTCTTGATTTTTACAGGTATGCTTCAGCGATGAAAGCACGTTTGAAATTTTAAGTAACAAATGTCAGCATGTGCGCCGTCGAAGAGGAGAAAAATTCCATCCCGACTGCATTATTCAGACCGTAAAACACCCAACAAAGGTGATGATTTGGTCTGTCATCAGTGGCAAGGGTACAGGACGTCTTTATGTGGTTAAAGGCATAATGAGGCAAGACCAGTACAAAGAAGTCTTGCAAAAACGGTTAATACCGCAGGTCAGAGAATGGTTCCCGAATGGGGAACCATTTATTTTTATGCAGGATGGCGCTCCCTGTCACACAGCCAGGTCGGTAAAAACCTTTCTGAAGGAACAAAATATCCCTCTGTTGGACTGGCCAGGTAACAGTCCCGACATGAACCCCATAGAAAATGTATGGGAACTCATGAAGAGGGAGATGGCAAAAGATGTCATCACGACAAAAACGCAGCTCTTGGAGAAGATCATCCATGTGTGGTATCATCATCCACAAATGCAGGACACTGTACAATCCTGCATCAACAGCATGCCGCTCGTATTAAGGCTCTCATAGCTGCGAAAGGTGGCTCAACAAGATATTAAAACTAATGTTTTCATTTTCACAATATTTTAATATTTTGTTGTGATTATTTGAAATAAAATATTTTCAACAAATACTGTGTTTTATTTATTTGTTATATCACCTGTGTCATGAAGCAGACTACACATAATAATTTTATTGCAATTTATGTATTAAAAAACTTATTTAGTTAGCCACAAATCAAAATTTGCATAAAAACTGTAGTGCGTCTAATAAATTGGCCAGGGACTGTATATACATATGTGATATGATAGAGTCATCCACAATGAATATTAATAAATAATTAATTAATATTCAGATTTTCCTTGTAATATTCATTTATCTAAATTGTAAATATTATAAATATAGGGTTAATTCATAGGTGAATAATTATGTATTAAACCGGGCAGCCAGATTTATTATTATATGATTTAATTTCTGTGCAAAACTTGCTATTCAGAAAATATTAAATGTGGGAAGTTTGAACGCAGTTTTGAACGTTCAGAGAAGGGACAATGCCAGTGTCGCCGACTGCTGACGCCTCGCTCACAAAGGGGTGGCGCGCGGCAACCGTTACCTGCCGAGTGTACTGACCTCACCCCTCCCCAGTGCCTCGACAAGGTCAAGCAAAATGTGCGGGAACGGGTAGCAAATGTTAGCGACGACACGAAGCACGTGATGATGGACATATATCGATGCACCAATCGTGAACGGATACAGGGGTTCACAGTTGTTAATTCAAGGCTTCTGTTCCATGTGCGGGGAGAGGAAAGCTGGCT
This sequence comes from Vandiemenella viatica, assembly GCA_031002005.1. Taxonomy (NCBI): domain Eukaryota; kingdom Metazoa; phylum Arthropoda; class Insecta; order Orthoptera; family Morabidae; genus Vandiemenella; species Vandiemenella viatica. The sequence goes on from JARYHS010012519.1 coordinate 79,441,460, forward strand.
TTGCCGCGACAAGAGGACACGACGCCATATTCGACTTCACTTGCTGCCGAGACGAGCTACAGTGCGGACGTGTCACCCGACACGCCCTTAGCCGTTGATCAGTGACTGTGTCTGGTCGCATAGTCTGGCTCAGATGGGCTGGAAGCTGAGCGGTCCACCTGCCAGAGATTGTAAGCTGATGTGCTAGCGCGGACATATCCGCAAATCTGGCATTCGTTGCAGCAGTGGCACAGAGCGTGTCACACCTCGTCGAGAAGATGCGATTACGGTAAAGTACGACGTATAGGTCCACAGTTCCATTGGGTTTTAACGAGGCTTGCTAACCCGTAAACGGCTCCTGAGATAAGACTCTGCTCCCATCATAACAATTACTGAGCTATTCATATTCTTAACTTCAAATTCGAAGCATCTTGCTCATTGTTTTAAATTCAAACGATGCTTTTAACTTTAAACGGCGCCCCTGGGATTTCTTTTGTAAATGTTAACTTTAAGTTGTTGGCCTGTGATGCCACTTTAAAACATGTTGACTTTGCAAAATCATTGAGATATCTAAATCAGCTTCTTATGTTTGCTTTTATCCGGCTGGATTGTAAATGTCGGGTATTGCTTGTTTGTTGTCTTTGGATTATGTTTAACGTAACGTTAACTATACCCGGCCTTGTATAAGCCAGAAGACTAAATAAATTGAGTATAATTTTGTGTGAAACTAACTTCTTGTAGAAATCATGGTTCTAGTTCACCATTTAACCAAATAACCAACTTATTGGATGTCATACATATTATTAATAATTATATTCATCAACGTATTCTACGTGTATATATATATATAAAATCTGAATTGGAGGAATTTTCTATCTGCTGGATGGAGAGTTTTATCAGGTGATTAGTAACCTATCAAGTGATTGTTTTTTAATTAGAATTGCAGACCCCATTTTATAGATGCTCGTAGCTGATTTATCATAGAATGATGACAACAGCAATCAGAGTGAATAAACTGATGTATTTAGTCTTTTGTGTCAATACGTCTCATATCTGTTTTAGTCAAGTTTATTCTAGCCGTTAGATGTAACACATATAAGACGATTTACAGTCCACATAATGAAGCAACTGATTCCCAACTTCGGCGAATATTCGGCTGTAGAATGACATTACACAAACGAAATCTCTCATACATCTAGCTAAAATGCACTAAAGACGGTAAAGAAATTTATCTTTATCTAAAAGAATAAATTTGCATGAATTTGCATGAATTTGATTGGACATTGTGGGATTAGGATTTGATGCACGATTCTTCACAATATCACCGCAGTTATTAAACGCACTTCCGTGAGGTTGTAAAAATTAATTTCAGAAATAATCGTGAAATACGATTGATTTGTTGGTAACTGTCTTGAATTACACGTTAATCATCACTGTCCTGAGCATCTTTCAAGAACATTTAAGAATCTCAACAAAGTTCTTTTTTCATACATGCCACACGACTATAACTTTTTACTATCCCGTTAACTGTTTTCGACTTCAACCTTACTTTTATAGTCGCAATATCCAGAAAATACTCATTTCCTCCAAAACTAACACGTCTACATGGTCTTAACGACTTTAATTAGATTCTTAATTAAGATATCAATTACGAGCCTCTTTGCTGTTGCCGAGATTTCAGTTGTCGCGCTCTAGATTTCAAGCGATAGCATAACGGAGTTAGCGGCTAGGAGATTTTTCTTGTTACGGTCTCATGATTTCGCCTGGTGACATCTGGTTTTACGACAAAGTTTCGTCAACAGTTTTTGTAACTCACCGTTTTCTAGCACCTGATGAAGAAATGATATTTTCTATGGGCTAGCTAGTCTTATTTAAAACCAAAGATAACGTGGGAAACGACTATAAGCGACCGTGGGACATTAGATCTTACAGTCGAACAAAAGTAAAACTTACGTTATTTATTGATGGTTTTGAACATTAAATATCCGTGATCAACCATATGACGCGTGTCGAGGATTAAAGGTTGAGGTAGCAATTCTTAAATGTTGTGCACGGGACAGTAAAATGGTGGACAATGTTGAATTGGTGCCTAATTGTAGGTGTGATCATTGCGAGACTTTTTTCTTTGCTTAGAAATTAACTAATTAGCTACAAGTGGGCCAAATACGAATTTCAGCTACTCCATTTGTTATGAAGGTAACAATTCAGCGAAAATCTGTATATTCTTAATTTTTCTGTGAATGGAAAAACTACACATATATGGCAACGATTTGATTACGCTTGGGTTCCAAAATGACGTTTATCTCTAAAATGATTCTTTAATTTTGCAAGAAATCTTTTGAATCTTACCAGTTGACAGTTGCCGAGCGTGGTGGGTGAACGGGGCCTCTCATTCGGGAGGACGGCGGTTCGAATCCCCATCCGGGCATCCAGATTTGCGTTTTCTGTGGTTTCCCCCATTCACTCCACGTGAATGCCGGTATGCTTCCTTCAAAAATTCCATGGCCAAATCCTTCCCGTTCCGTGTTCCCAGTCACTTCTCACCTCCAATGACCTTGACGAAGTGTAAAGCCATAAGTAAAAAGAAAAAAAAAATAGTTGACAGTTCATAAAAAACTTAACTTAGTCCACAACCCAAAGGTTGGCTGGATCCTCCCGAAAGAGGCATACTTAACCATTTTGTCAGAGGTAGGACGGCCAGTTCCTTTCCTCTGGGACCTACAGTTTAACGTGGAATCCGAACCACGGAGCGTCCTGGCATAGCTCATATGATCAAACACAACTCTCAAAATTTCTACGTCCGCTGGGATTCGAACACGGGACCGGAGCAAGGAAAGCAAACGCCTTAACCACTGATCTACCAGAACGCTCGTAAACAGTTCATGAATTACTACACTCCATACGCAAGTATTGATAACTTGCATGGTGAATCGTGATCTAGTAATGAAGTTACATGTATGCACAAATGTTCAAAATATTTCCATAGTGCTCCAGATAGATTAACGTGTTATATTCTGTGGTTACGTACTTACCTTGTCTCTTATTGTAACAAATGATTAGCGTACGGTATTAAAAAAAATACTGGTCTTTTGCTCTAAATAATATGCTATGTTCAAGTTAAACATACTTTATAATTATGAAGTTTTATGTATTTTAACCTGGTACACAAGGTTGACAGAAGTATTGGCGTTTTATAAACTTGGTTTCTAAGCATTCACTTGACTAGCAACTATCTATTGCCGTACAGTAAGCAGGGCGAATTTCGCAACAGAGTAGTGTATTAAATGATAACCAAACTAACGTGATTTTATCTAATTAATTTCGTGCTGTTCTTTAGTACCACAAATTAAATTCATGTATGCTGTTTCGTTACTAGAGCTGTGTTTATTAATTTAGATAGTAATGAAATTATATCACTAGACGAAACAAACAAATAATTAGCTGCGCATGCAATACACTGTGATAACAATTTATGTTACAAATCTAAACAAACTAAGTTTTATTTTGTTTACTGATGAGATATCCAAACACCCTATTACAACCGTAATAAAATAAGAGGCAAAACTCTGTACTTTCATTCAAAAAACCAGAACATGAGTCAGAAATTTTAAAACAATACAATAGTGTTGACCTATAGCAAATCATTCAAAAACTCTTTGTTAAATTCTTCTAAATGTTGTGGGATATATTAATTGTGTTAGTTTTTCTCTACTTTGTGTTGTTCAGGGTATATATATAAAAGTTTTTTATTAGTGTTAATTTTTTTATATATTTTGCAATTGAGAATTAGTCTCCGAATAGGTACTATTAAGTAATTTCGAAGTATTTAATATATTTCTATTCTATAACTTAACTGAAATTTTTTGGTTTATAATTTCCGTTTCCTCGTATAAAAAAATAAAAAAATCTGACACTAGTTTATTTATATTTTGGTTGTACCTAGGTTGTGTAAATACGGAATATCAAACGAAACAAAGTTATTATGAAAAACCAATCAGTCAAGGTTGGAAAATAATTGTAATAATTTTCTTGTGTATTTTATAATTACTTCAATATATATTTAAGCAACGATAGTCAGTATCAGTAAATGGGATATTAGTTTTCACGAATCTTGTCCATTCGATGTGGCATTTTACCAAACAGTCTGAAGTGAACGTAAACATTATTGATCAATGATTGGCCAGAATTATTTTACGCCCTATGTTTATAACTATAAAATTACTCTATTAGTCACAAGGGTTTTTTTTTTTTTTTTATGCTAAAGCACCACTTCCTTTGGAAGCTTTGCTTGTTAGTTTAAGGTTAGGTTTGGGGGCACTCTTTATTTATCACTTTGGGGGAAAAACCTGTGACCACAACTCGTGTGGTCTTATGGAAAAACCCAAATAATGGTCTTTCACCGTTCTTGGTTTAATACACTTAGCGGAACCTTGTATTTATGCCATGTTTTCGGTTCACACAAACCAATTCCATGTAGTTAGGGCTCTGTATGTTTTTATTTGTTTATTTTATTAAATAGTTTTTCTGCCTGTGTTTTCCAAATTAAAGTTTAATGTAATTTAGTCCTGTTTCAGATCAGGCAGTTCAGACTTATTTATATAGCTGATTATTAATAATTCAACTGAGAGAAGCAAACTCTTTTTCGCTGAGAGTGATTAAAGCAAAATAAAGTAGCCCAGGATTTAAGAACTAAAATGATGTACATTTTTTTTCAAGCGGCGTTGTGTAGCTAAGAAATACAGAGAAAAGAGGGTGTTCGTCTGCTTGCTGGTTTCACTCGACGCGATTCAAGCAAAATCTTTTGTTCGTCGGATTTTTATTTGGTTTTGAACACTGCATTATGCATGACCCCAAGAGTAAAATAGAATGTTTCATTTTGATGTGTCGACGAAAAGTTAAGAAATTAAGATATTTGAAGTGTCAACAAATTAATGTCCATTTAAAGATGATTTTTTTATCGCGGTTCACATAAAAACGGCATTTTATTTTTCGGAATTAAAATTAATATTCATCATCATCTGTAGTTAACCTGTTTATAACAATCGTGACCACAAGGGATGTTCACTGTATTTGAGACACTCTTGATTATGCGTTGATTGCAAATTAGAAGGTTATATTGTCCGCGGGAGTCTTCGTCTTATAATTCTTTGTAAAATAAAAGAATCAAAGTAAACGAAGTTACTGGTAACTGCTAGTACATATATATAAATAGAAGTGTGTGTCAATATATTTCACCCTGCAGCCACCATTACCTAGCGAAGACCACTGATATTTGTGTATAGTAGTAATATGGGGTTTCCTATCGTGCACCACGTTGGCCCAATGCCAGTAGCTGTGGTGGTATGGGAGATATGGTGTTTAAAAGTGATCGTTCTTGAACATTTTCAATTTTCGATATTTTTCTTTGCTACCACAACTAAATTCCGCAGACCTCTGATATTTGTGTGTGTAGTAGCATCGAGACTCCCATCGTGCACTATGGTGGTTGCATGTCGGTAGCTATGGGGTGCGGAAGTTATGGTGGTTGAAATTGATCGTCCTGGGACACTTCATATTTCAACCAAAAAACATGAGTGTCCGTATATTTCACTTTGCTGCCACAACTACACAGCGCAGACCACTGGTGTTTGTTTGTATGTGGTAGTCGCCTCAAGTCTCCCACGTGCACTATGGTGTTTAGATGTCGGTAGCATGGGGGGAGGGGAGATATGGTCGTTGAAAGTGGTCGAGTTAGGGTATTTTCATATTTCTACCAAAGACGTCTGTGTCCCTATAACTGGCATTGCAGCCAGAACTACCAAGCGCTGACCACTGGAGTTTGTGTCTGGTAGTAGCCTGGAGTCTTCCATCGTGCAGTATGGTGATTGCATGTCGGTAGCTGTGAGAGTGTAGTAGATATAGTGGTTAAAAGTTGTCATTGTGGTAAAAATAGACACGCGTGTTCCTATATTTCACTTTTCAGTCAAAACTATCTAGCGCAGTCCACTGGTGTTTGTGTGTGATAGTACCCTCGAATCTTCCAAACGCTCACCATGGGGCAGCTATGAGGGGTGAGAAATATGGTGGTTGAAATTGGTCGACGGATCACGTTTTCATATTTCGACCAAAGACATGTGTGTCTCTATATTTCACTCTGCAGTCAATATTACCTATCGCAGACCACTTGTGTTTGTATGTAGTAATAGACTGATGTCTTCCATCATGTACTTTGGTAGTTTAATGTTGGTAGCTGTAGGAGCGTGGGAGATATGGTGTGAGACATGGTGGTTGAAAGTGGTCGACGAATGGAATTTTCATATTTCGATGAAAGACATGTGTGTCCTTATATTTCAGTTTCCAGCCATAATTACCTAGCGAAGACCACTGGAGTTTATGCGTAGTAGTAGCCTCAAGTCTTCCATCGTGCACTATGGTGGTCGCATGTCGCTAGCTGTGAGGGTGTGGGAGTTATGGCAGTTCAAAGACGTTGACCGAGGGTATCTTGTTATTTTGATCAAATACGTGTGTGTCGTTATAAATTCACTTTGCAAACACAACTACTCAGCACAGATCACAGTTGTTTGTATGTGTTAGCAGCCTAGAGTCTCCCATCGTGCACTAAGGTGGATGCATGTCAATAGCCATAAATTAAAATTCTTTACAGACGCGAACGAAATCTTGGGTCCAGCTAATCTATAATAATAAATCAGATATTAAACAAAAAATTCACAAGTCTATTCGAGATACTTGGAAACTTGAAAGCATCTTGAAATTTTGGTTTAAAACACTATATGAGCAATATCTTGTTTACATTTTGAGTAAAATAATTGCAGTAAACAATATGTTACTTTGTAATCTTGGTTGTCCGGGTTGAACCGCGTCAATTTGTTGAAACATAACGTTTCGGCCATCGTTTTGTGGCCTTCTTCAGAGTACTGTACTCTGAAGAACGCCACAAAATGATGGCCGAAACGTTATGTTTCAACAAAATGACGCGGTTCAACCCGGACAACCAAGATTACAAGATAACATATTGTTTACTGCAATTATTTTACTCAAAATGTAAACAGATATTGCTCATATAGTGTTTAAACCAAAATTTCAAGATGCTTTCAAGTTTCCAAGTATCTCGAATAGACTTGTGAATTTTTTGTTTAATATCTGATTTATTATTATAGATTAGCTGGGACCCAAGATTTCGTTCGCGTCTGTAAAGAATTTTAATTTATGGCTATTGACATGCATCCACCTTAGTGCACGATGGAGACTCTAGGCTGCTAACACATACAAACAACTGTGATCTGTGCTGAGTAGTTGTGTTTGCAAAGTGAATTTATAACGACACACACGTATTTGATCAAAATAACAAGATACCCTCGGTCAACGTCTTTGAAACTGCCATAACTCCACACCCTCACAGCTAGCGACATGCGACCACCATAGTGCACGATGGAAGACTGAGGCTACTACTACGCATAAACTCCAGTGGTCTTCGCTAGGTAATTATGGCTGGAAACTGAAATATAAGGACACACATGTCTTTCATCGAAATATGAAAATTCCATTCGTCGACCACTTTCAACCACCATGTCTCACACCTATCTCCCACGCTCCTACAGCTACCAACATTAAACTACCAAAGTACATGATGGAAGACATCAGTCTATTACTACATACAAACACAAGTGGTCTGCGATAGGTAATATTGACTGCAGAGTGAAATATAGAGACACACATGTCTTTGGTCGAAATATGAAAACGTGATCCGTCGACCAATTTCAACCACCATATTTCTCACACCCTCATAGCTGCCCATGGTGAGCGTTGGAAGATTCGAGGGTACTATCACACACAAACACCAGTGGACTGCGCTAGATAGTTTTGACTGAAAAGTGAAATATAGGAACACGCGTGTCTATTTTTATACCACAATGACAACTTTTAACCACTATATCTACTACACTCTCACAGCTACCGACATGCAATCACCATACTGCACGATGGAAGACTCCAGGCTACTACCAGACACAAACTCCAGTGGTCAGCGCTTGGTAGTTCTGGCTGCAATGCCAGTTATAGGGACACAGACGTCTTTGGTAGAAATATGAAAATACCCTAACTCGACCACTTCAACGACCATATCTCCCCTCCCCCCATGCTACCGACATCTAAACACCATAGTGCACGTGGGAGACTTGAGGCGACTACCACATACAAACAAACACCAGTGGTCTGCGCTGTGTAGTTGTGGCAGCAAAGTGAAATATACGGACACTCATGTTTTTTGGTTGAAATATGAAAGTGTCCCAGGACGATCAATTCAACCACCATAACTTCCGCACCCCCATAGCTACCGACATGCAACCACCATAGTGCACGATGGGAGTCTCGATGCTACTACACACACAAATATCAGAGGTCTGCGGAATTTAGTTGTGGTAGCAAAGAAAAAATATCGAAATTGAAAATGTTCAAGAACGATCACTTTTAAACACCATATCTCCCATACCACCACAGCTACTGGCATTGGGCCAACGTGGTGCACGATAGGAAACCCCATATTACTACTATACACAAATATCAGTGGTCTTCGCTAGGTAATGGTGGCTGCAGGGTGAAATATATGACACACACTTCTATTTATATATATGTACTAGCAGTTACCAGTAACTTCGTTTACTTTGATTCTTTTATTTTACAAAGAATTATAAGACGAAGACTCCCGCGGACAATATAACCTTCTAATTTGCAATCAACGCATAATCAAGAGTGTCTCAAATACAGTGACATCCCTTGTGGTCACGATTGTTATAAACAGGTTAAACTACAGATGATGATGAATATTAATTTTAATTCCGAAAAATAAAATGCCGTTTTTATGTGAACCGCGATAAAAAAATCATTTTAAATGGACATTAATTTGTTGACACTTCAAATATCTTAATTTCTTAACTTTTCGTCGACACATCAAATGAAACATTCTATTTTACTCTTGGGGTCATGCATAATGCAGTGTTCAAAACCAAATAAAAATCCGACGAACAAAAGATTTTGCTTGAATCGCGTCGAGTGAAACCAGCAAGCAGACGAACACCCTCTTTTTCTCTGATTCTTAGCTACACAACGCCGCTTGAAAAAAAAATGTACATCATTTAGTTCTTAAATCCTGGGCTACTTTATTTGCTTTAATCACTCTCAGCGAAAAAGAGTTTGCTTCTCTCAGTTGAATATTAATAATCAGCTATATAAATAAGTCTGAACTGCCTGATGAAACAGGACTAAATTACATTAAACTTTAATTTGGAAAAAACACAGGCAGAAAAAATTTAATAAAATAAAAAAATAAAAACATACAGAGCCCTAACTACATGGAATTGGTTTGTGTGAACCGAAAACATGGCATAAATACAAGGTTCCGCTAAGTGTATTAAACCAAGAACGGTGAAAGACCATTATTTGGGTTTTTCCATAAGACCACACGAGTTGTGGTCACAGGTTTTTCCCCCAAAGTGATAAATAAAGAGTGCCCCCAAACCTAACCTTAAACTAACAAGCAAAGCTTCCAAAGGAAGTGGTGCTTTAGCATATATATATATATATATATATAAAAAACAAAAAACAAAAAAAAAAAACAAAAAACCTTGTGACTAATAGAGTAATTTATAGTTATAAACATAGGCGTAAAATAATTCTGGCCAATCATTGATCAATAATGTTACGTCACTTCAGACTGTTTGGTAAAATGCCACATCGAATGGACAAGATTCGTGAAAACTAATATCCCATTTAACTGATACTGACTATCGTTGCTTAAATATATATTGAAGTAATTATAAAATACACAAGAAAATTATTACAATTATTTTCCAACCTGACTGATTGGTTTTTCATAATAACTTGTTTCGTTTGATATTCCGTATTTACACAACCTAGGTAGGTACAACCAAAATATAAATAAACTAGTGTCAGATTTTTTTATTTTTTTATACGAGGAAACGGAAATTATAAACCAAAAAATTTCAGTTAAGTTATAGAATAGAAATATATTAAATACTTCGAAATTACTTAATAGTACCTATTCGGGAGACTAATTCTCAATTGCAAAATATATAAAAAATTAACACTAATAAAAAAACTTTTATATATATACCCTGAACAACACAAAAGTAGAGAAAAACTAACACAATTAATATATCCCACAACAATTTAGAAGAATTTAACAAAGAGTTTTTGAATGATTTGCTATAGGTCAACACTATTGTATTGTTTTAAAATTTCTGACTCATGTTCTGGTTTTTTGAATGAAAGTACAGAGTTTGCCTCTTATTTTATTACGGTTGTAATAGGGTGTTGGATATCTCATCAGGTAAAACAAAATAAAAACTTAGTTTGTTTAGATTTGTAACATAAATTGTTATCACAGTGTATTGCATGCGCAGCTAATTATTTGTTTGTTTCGTCTAGTGATATAATTTCATTACTATCTAAATTAAATAAACACAGCTCTAGTAACGAAACAGCATACATGAATTTAATTTGTGGTACTAAAGAACAGCACGAAATTAATTAGATAAAATCACGTTAGTTTGGTTATCATTTAATACACTACTCTGTTGCGAAATTCGCCCTGCTTACTGTACGGCAATAGATAGTTGCTAGTCAAGTGAATGCTTAGAAACCAAGTTATAAAACGCCAATACTTCTGTCAACCTTGTGTACCAGGTTAAAATACATAAAACTTCATAAATTATAAAGTATGTTAACTTGAACATAGCATATTATTTAGAGCAAAAGACCAAGTATTTTTTTAATACCGTACGCTAATCATTTGTTACAATAAGAGACAAGGTAAGTACGTAACCACAGAATATAAACACGTTAATCTATCTGGAGCACTATGGAAATATTTTGAACATTTGTGCATACATGTAACTTCATTACTAGATCACGATTCACCATGCAAGTTATCAATTACTTGCGTATGGAGTTGTAGTAATTCATGAACTGTTTACGAGCGTTCTGGTAGATCAGTGGTTAAGGCGTTTGCTTTCCTTGCTCCGGTCCCGTGTTCGAATCCCAGCGGGACGTAGAAATTTTGAGAGTTGTGTTTTGATCATATGAGCTATGCCAGGACGCTCCGTGGTTCTGGATTCCACGTTAAACTGTAGGTCCCAGAGGAAAGGAACTGGCCGTCCTACCTCTGACAAAATGGTAAGTATGCCTCTTTCGGGAGGATCCAGCCAACCTTTGGGTTGTGGACTAAGTTAAGTTTTTTATGAACTGTCAACTATTTTTTTTTTTCTTTTTACTTATGGCTTTACACTTCGTCAAGGTCATTGGAGGTGAGAAGTGACTGGGAACACGGAACGGGAAGGATTTGGCCATGGAATTTTTTGAAGGAAGCATACCGGCATTCACGTGGAGTGAATGGGGGAAACCACAGAAAACGCAAATCTGGATGCCCGGATGGAGGATTCGAACCGCCGTCCTCCCGAATGAGAGGCCCCGTTTCACCCACCACACTCGGTCAACTGTCAACTGGTAAGATTCAAAAGATTTCTTGCAAAATTAAAGAATCATTTTAGAGATAAACGTCATTTTTGGAACTCAAGCGTAATCAAATCGTTGCCGTACTATATGTGTAGTTTTCCATTCACAGAAAATATTAAGAATATACAGATTTTCGCTGTATTGTTACCTTCATAACAAATGGAGTAGCTGAAATTCGTATTTGGCCCACTTGTAGCTAATTAGTTAATTTCTAAGCAAAGAAAAAAGTCTCGCAATGATCACACCTACAATTAGGCACCAATTCAACATTGTCCACCATTTTACTGTCCCAGTGCACAACATTTAAGAATTTCTACCTCAACCTTTAATCCTCGACCACGCGTCATATGGTTGATCACGGAATATTTAATGTTCAAAACCATCAATAAATAACGTAGTTTTACTTTTGTTCGACTGTAAGATCTAATGTCCCACGGTCGCTTATAGTCGTTTCCCACGTTATCTTTGGTTTTAAATAAGACTAGCTAGCCCATACAAAATATCATTTCTTCATCAGGTGCTAGAAAAGCGGTGAGTTACAAAAACTGTTGACGAAACTTTGTCGTAAAACCATATGTCACCAGGCGAAATAAACAGTGATGAAACATGAGACCGTAACAAGAAAAATCTCCTAGCCGCTAACTCCGTTATGCTATCGCTTGAAATCTAGAGCGCGACAACTGAAATCTCGGCAACAGCAAAGAGGCTCGTAATTTGATATCTTAATTAAGAATCTAATTAAAGTCGTTAAGACCATGTAGACGTGTTTAGTTGGAGGAAATGAGTATTTTCTGGATATTGCAACTATAAAAGTAAGGTTGAAGTCGAAAACAGTTAACGGGATAGTAAAAAGTTACAGTCGTGTGGCATGTATGAAAAAAGATCTTTGTTGAGATTCTTAAGAATGTTCTTGAAAGATGCTCAGGACAGTAAGGATTAATGTGTACTTCAAGACAGTTACCAACAAATCAAATCGTATTTCACGATTATTTCTGAATTTAATTTTTACTAACCTCACGGAAGTGCGGTTTAATAACTGCGGTGATATTGTGAAGAATCGTGCATCAAATCCTAATCCCACAAATGTCCCAAATCTAATTCATGCAAATTCATGCAAATTTATTCTTTTAGATAAAGATAAATTTCTTTACTGTCTTTAGTGCATTTTAGCTAGATGTATGAGAGATTTCGTGTTGTGTAATGTCATTCCTACAGCCGAATATTCGCCGAAGTTTGAGAATCAGTTGCTTCATTATGTGGACTGTAAATTCGTCTTATATGAGTTACATCTAACGGCTAGAAATAAACTTGACTAAAACAGATATGAGACGTATTAGCACAAAAGACTAAATACATCAGATTATTCATTCTGATTGCTGTGTCATCATTCTATGATAAATCAGCTACGAGCATCTATAAAATGGGGTCTGCAATTCTAATTAAAAAAAACAATCACTTGATAGGTTACTAATCACCTGATAAAACTCTCCATCCAGCAGATAGAAAATTCTAAATTCTCCTAATTCAGATTTTATATATATATATATACACGTAGAATACGTTGATGAAATATAATTATTAATAATATGTATGACATCCAATAAGTTGGTTATTTGGTTAAATGGTGAACTAGAACCATGATTTCTACAAGAAGTTAGTTTCACACAAAATTATACTCAATTTATTTAGTCTCTGGCTTATACAAGGCCGGGTATAGTTAACGTTACGTTAAACATAATCCAAAGACAATAAACAAGCAATACCCGACATTTAGAATCCGCCAGATAAAAGCAAACATAAAACTGATTTAGATATCTCAATGATTTTGTAAAGTCAACATGTTTTAAAGTGGCATCACAGGCCAACAACTTAAAGTTAACATTTACAAATGAATCCCAGGGGCGCCATTTAGAGTTAAAAGGCATCGTTTGAATTTAAAACAATGAGTAAGATGCTTCGAATTTGAAGTTAAGAATATGAAACGTTGTATAGCTCAGTAATTGTTATGATGGGAGCAGAGTCTTATCTCAGGAGCCGTTTACGGGTTAGCAAGCCTCGTTAAAACCCAATGGAACTGTGGACCTATACGTCAGTACTTTACCGCAATCGCATCTTCTCGACGAGGTGTGACATGCTCTGTGCCACTGCTGCAACGAATGCCAGATTTGCGGATATGTCCGCGCTAGCACATCAGCTTACAATCCTTGGCAGGTGGACCACTCAGCTTCCAGCCCATCTGAGCCAGACTATGCGACCAGACACATTCACTGATCAACGGCTAAGGGCGTGTCGGGTGACACGTCCGCACTGTAGCTCGTCTCGGCAGCAAGTGAAGTCGAATATGGCGTCGTGTCCTCTTGTCGCGGCAAAGCCAGCTTTCCTCTCCCCGCACATGGAACAGAAGCCTTGAATTAACAACTGTGAACCCCTGTATCCGTTCACGATTGGTGCATCGATATATGTCCATCATCACGTGCTTCGTGTCGTCGCTAACATTTGCTACCTGTTCCCGCACATTTTGCTTGACCTTGTCGAGGCACTGGGGAGGGGTGAGGTCAGTACACTCGGCAGGTAACGGTTGCCGCGCGCCACCCCTTTGTGAGCGGAGGCGTCAGCAAGTCGTCGACACTGAGCATTGTCCCATTCTCTGAATGTTCAAAACTGCGGTTCAAACTTCCCACATTTAATATTTTCTGAATAGCAAGTTTTGCACAGAAATTAAATCATATAATAATAAATCTGGCTGCCCGGGTTTAATACATAATTATTCACCTGTGAATTAACCCTAATATGTATAATATTTACAATTTAGATAAATGAATATTACAAGGAAAATCTGAATATTAATTAATTATTTATTAATATTCATTGTGGATGACTCTATCATATCACAATATGTATATACAGTCCCTGGCCAATTTATTAGACGCACTACAGTTTTTATGCAAATTTTGATTTGTGGCTAACTAAATAAGTTTTTTAATACATAAATTGCAATAAAATTATTATGTGTAGTCTGCTTCATGAAACAGGTGATATAAAAAATAAATAAAACACAGTATTTGTTGAAAATATTTTATTTCAAATAATCACAACAAAATATTAAAATATTGTGAAAATGAAAACATTAGTTTTAATATCTTGTTCAGCCACCTTTCGCAGCTATGAGAGCCTTAATACGATGCGGCTTGCTGTTGATGCAGGATTGTACAGTGTCCTGCATTTGTGTATGATGGTACCACACATGGATGATCTTCTCCAAGAGCTGCGTTTTTGTCGTGATGACATCTTTTGCCATCTCCCTCTTCATGAGTTCCCATACATTTTCTATGGGGTTCATGTCAGGACTGTTACCTGGCCAGTCCAACAGAGGCATATTTTGTTCCTTCAGAAAGGTTTTTACCGACCTGGCTGTGTTGATAGCGGGTGCCATCCTGCATAAAAATAAATGGTTCCCCATTCGGAAACCATTTTATGACCTGCGGTATTAACCGTTTTTGCAAGACTTCTTTGTACTGGTCTTGCCTCATTATGCCTTTAACCACATACAGACGTCCTGTACCCTTGCCACTGATGACAGACCAAATCATCACCTTTGTTGGGTGTTTTATGGTCTGAATAATGCAGTCAGGATGGAATTTTTCTCCTCTTCGACGGTGCACATGCTGACATTTGTTACTTAAAATTTCAAACGTGCTTTCATCGCTGAAGCATGCCTGTAAAAATCAAGAAACTTAATTAATATTATGAATAAATGTACATAGAATCTATAATGTCATGAATAATAATTTTAAATTTAAATTACCGATCTCCAGAAGTCCACATCCTTATCACACCACTGTTTAGCCCACTTCAGACGATTTGCTTTCATTGCGGCTGTTAACTTGGGTTTTCTAGCAGGTCGACAAGCCTTGAAATCAGTATCTTCAAACTTTCTGCGAACAGTGTGTTCAGAAGCATTCACATTAGCCTCTTCCAGTTGAGATTTTATCTGTTTCATTGCAAATCTGTTTCCTAGACAAATTCTTTTGAGAAATATTTCTGACCTTGGGGTGAAAATTGGCTTTCTTCCACATTTATTCTTCCTTCTGGGGCTCAGTTCTTCACCTGAATCAATTTTCTTCTTTATGTGCTTCACGCTAGCATCGGATAATTTCAACCTTAGTGAAATTTCCCGATTGGAATACATTTTTGTATTAACGAGGGCTTTGACTTCTGCTTTTTGACGTGGTGTAATATCTCCTCTTTTACCCATTTTTTGAAGGTCACAATCAGTAATATCTGGTTATTAAATAATCACTTGTGATGTCGATATTACACAAATGATAATAAAAGTGAACAAAGAAACAGAGCAGTTACACGCGAGAACGCCATTGAACAGGTCCGTACCTGTACACTGTACTATATACACTGATGGCCAAAATAAGTCAACAATCCAATGTCAAATAGCAACAATAGACATAAAATTCAACAATGAACTAAGTGCCCTAAATAACAGTTATAAATTTTATGATTAATTGCATGAGAAATAGTACTCAACACGTAATTATTACAAATAATACTAAAGATTTCCAGTGCGTCTAATAATATGGCCAGGGACTGTAGTATATGTCGAAATGGAACGCAGTTCGGATCTGTAGCAAATATTTCGAACCACACACAGTGGAAAGTAGCAGGATACTCTCTGTTAATGTCGATGAGTGATATGTGATCATTTGACCCCAAACCTGAAACAGGTAATGGAGGAACAATTCGATGTACTTTTCGATGTATATATATCTGAAAACAGAAGGACTGGGGCTATTCATACACCAGCTGACGCACGATATCTGGCGCATATAGAAGCAGTTTCAAGCAGACGAACTGTCACTAATATATGAACAACACAGCACTCAGTGTCTGACGGAATGTACATGGGTGTAGGACCACTGACAGGAAAAACTTTTGTTGTTGGACGCTCATTAAGGCCCTGATCATATCTCTGGTGGCAGATCGTGCCCACATACCGAATGACCGTCACACCATCGCCAACAAAAGCATCATGCATTCTCTCGTCGAAGAAGACCACACTGTCCTAACGGTTAATTTCCAGTATTCACAATTTAAAACCCAGTAATGCCACCAAACTTATTACGTCATACTTTACCAGTGCTATCACAGTTCAAAAATTGTCTATGTGAATTAAATGAATTTAGACTGTCCATTCCTAAAAGCAGCTGTATGAAAATATATATATATATTTAAAAAGATTTAATTTCTCTTTCAGAACCCAAATTAATTTCCTTGAGTAAATTATGTTTTTATTTTAAATTTTTAACATTTGTAGGAGGTAGATATGCTTAACATTCCTGTAATCAGTAATAGGATCCAATTAAACTAAAAATGCAATTAATTAAAGCAAAACTGAAAAATTAAAATAATATATTTTATAATGTAACGCTCTCGCCACATTCTAATGTGTATTTTTTACTATATAAATCGATATTGTTAGAGTAATTTTCATAAATCTTTGGCGGCCACCTAGATAGTTTTTTTTTTAGTAATTTCCTAAAGTACGCAAGATTCCAAGTGAGGACTGTAATGCAATGGTAAACATTCAGTGTATCTTGTTGCAACGAATATTAAAGAATGATTGAGCTTTGTAGGCATGACGCTAATCGTAGCCTTCCCGAACCATGGCGACAGGAAGTCGGAGATAAAGGGTTTTGCCGGACAACACTGGTTTTCACCAACAGCAGGCCACTGCCCCGGTGCGGAAAACCCGCCACCCGAATACGCTCTCACCCCACGAACATAACCGACCTCTGTGATATACACGCGGGTCGATGATATATCGGGGATATCACGTGATATTAGGTGCCAACCTGAAGATACAATCCAAATGAGCACATAAATTAAAATCCGGGGAATTTTCTGTTAAATGTGATCTTCGAGACTGCAATGGGCGGAGCCAGAGGTTTCCTCGCAAATCGAAGAGCGACGAGCTTCATTCTATTCTATGCTAGTCTGTGGCGGACTCCGAAAGTTGGTTTTTCTCGCTAACTGCTGCAGTCCAACTCCTGGTGTCGGAAATCTGACGCTGCCCGCTTGCTGGAGCAGATTTCGCAGGGCGACACAGCCAATAATGCGATGATGCGCATTACCATACCGGAGGTGCCTACAGTCGCCTTCTAAGACAGAGGTCCCGTACCGTGGGCTATCCTCGATCACCGCAGACATCACAATGGTAAATTATTACGACCAAGCCATCTGATTGTGCATTCCGTGAAATAGAAGCCTTAAGCGTCTTTGAGAGGATAGATCCATGTTCTAACTTTTTAACTGAAAAACACCTGAGCTAGCGGCGTAATTTGCCAGAACTAGTTATTTTCGAATGGCATATTGTTCATTCGTGGCGCCCATGATTTTCTTTTTGAAATGTAAAGTCACAGTATTATGATAGCCATGTCTGAGGTCATCATAACTTGTACATTGTTTCCAAATATAATTATTTCTTGCATATTAATTCTAAGATGGATTTGAAAGTAAAATACACAATTGTTTGCTTGCTCATGACGGCTAATTGTACCTCTGAGCGTTACTTTTATGATTTTTTCAATTCGCTGCTAAGACTTGTAATCGCCAATGATAAGAAAATAAATGTCATATTGTGACATTTTTGCTATATTCCAACTTACATCGAGATTCTTGCAAAAATCCATATTTTCACTACTTCATAAAAATTAAGATCAAAACTCCCTTTATTAATAATTAATCGTAAATGTATGAAAGATAACTATAACGTATTTACCCACCAAGGTCCGTACCACAATATGAAGGTCTGACTTGCAGAAAACATTTTCCTTTGAATTAATAAAATAATGTTCGTTTACTGCAATTCGACAAGAACTGTTTTCATCCCTCCAGGTGCTTTTATCATGTCTATTTCGTCGCAGGTAGTCGAAATGGATCTTCCATGATATTTTGCATCGTTAGCCGTGATGCGTTCAGAGTCTTGATTCGCTATAGCAGTCCTCTCTTGGACGGATAAGTGAAGCTCCTTTTCTGGTCCGTCCTTCTTCCGCTTAATAGCAGGCCAGTAGAGATAAGAGAGCGCTGTTTGCAGATCCCTAAGGCGAGTTGGTTCTGTCGGACGAAGCCTGAAGAGCGGAAACAGGATAACGAGCGTCCGGTTCGAGAACTGCTTCGGCTGGACCAATATTGACGGCAAATGCTCTGTTTACTTCGCGAATTGGCGAGCAGACGGAGTTGCTACAGCGATGCTGCTCGGGAGAGAACAA
The DNA here is from genome assembly GCA_031002005.1 of Vandiemenella viatica. Taxonomy (NCBI): domain Eukaryota; kingdom Metazoa; phylum Arthropoda; class Insecta; order Orthoptera; family Morabidae; genus Vandiemenella; species Vandiemenella viatica. The sequence goes on from JARYHS010012519.1 coordinate 79,460,248, forward strand.
CACAACGCGTGTCGAACGGCAAACATTCTAAACTAATGAATACCAACGGTCCGTCATAAACGTTTGCTTAGAAAATTATTCACCTCGCTGACACGAGGTATATTCCGCTAGATTCTCTTTTCGCGTTTCTTTCCAAAAGCAAACATCAAGAGAAATTACTGAAGTCAGCGGTATTCACTAATAATTTTAGCATCATCTAACTGCTTTCATACCGGCGTATCGTTAAACCTATTTTGAAACAGACATATTGTCTTTTAAAAAGCTGGAGAAATTAATAAATGCTGTAGCGAAAACAACACTGTCATTTAGTAGAATTCCATCATTTAAGGTTTGATGTGGCGAGAGAAGATCCTCATTCCTTTAATTTCTATGGTTCTCTTATTTCTGTGGTTGCAGTGTTATTGCCATTCCATCAACCTAAGGAGCCGGCCTCGGTAGCGTAGGGGCTAGAGTGCTAGCTCCACGTACCGAAGGTCGCCGGTTCGAGTCCGGCCGAGGGCATGGGTGTTTAATGTTGTGTCTGTGAATGTCTTGTCCGTGTTGTAGTGTCCTTGTGTCAATACTTGATAGCAGCAAATCACATTGAGCCGGCTGTATGGCCCAGAAGCCGAATGCCATTAAAAAAAAAATCATCCTAAGGACAGAGATGCGCTTACTTCCGTGTTGTCGAAACGTACACTGATTCCACCGTTGTTGATCAGCGAGCTTACAGCAGATTAAAGGTAGACACGTGCTGGTACGATTCTCATCTACTAATGTTACTATTTGATGAAATTTTGTAGTGGAATTTCGCTCCCCAAGATGTGCAGTTACTGGTCCATTGACTTTACGAGAGAAAGGAATTGAAAGGGAAAACTAGTGAAAACTGTAATTGTTTAACTAATAAGGATACTATATTAACGACTGACAGAAAAAAAAAGAGATGCTTGTCGAATATTCTAGGTAAACAGTCAATAGAAGTCTTTTTAAGATGGTGAGAAGTTGGCCTTGGCAATGTAGGAACTAGCACGCTCGCCTCGCATTTAAGCGTTGCCAGTTCGAGTTTGGCCTAGGCATGGGTGGTTTTAATTAAGTGTTGTGTTCATCATGTGTTGTCCTCACCGTAGTGTCTCAAATTACATGAGCCCGACACAGTGGTTAGTACGAAATAATTTGGAGCTGGCTGAATGGTCGCAATAACCGGAGGCCATAACTATTAAAATATACTGGTAAGAGACCGTAGTTCCAGCTGGTGATCAATTTAGGTTGTCAGCAGAATTCTTAATGAAATGGAAGTAGTTAGTAGTAGGGATGGTTGGAAGTGAAGCATTTTTCTATGACCTTACGCCTCGTTGACGTTGAGGTGGGAAGGAACTGGGGATAAGGAACAGGAAGGATCGTTCCTGGCATTTGCCTGGAGTGACTGGGGGAAACCTTGGAAACCCCAAATATGAATGACCTGACGGTAATTGGAACCCAAATCCTCCCGAATGCCGCTCACCCACCACGATTATTCAGTAGCGACTTTGACGCTAGTGTTGTTAAATAACATCTGCATCGCTGTTGCTTAAAACTCTTATTTTTAAACATTATGGTATGTTTTCAAACTGTTTTTTGCGAAACAGAATTAATTTTTTTAAAATATGGAACCCGCAATTACGCAATAAATACTCAAATCTAACTTTCCGAACAAGAATTCAAAACCCAAGACCGAGCGTGGTGGTGTAACGGTTAGCATTCTCGCCTCGTATTCGGGAGGACTGCGGTTCGAATCCCCGTCCGGGCATCCAGATTTGGGTTTTCCATGGTTTCCCAAATCACTCCAGGCAAATGCCGGGATGCTTCCTTCAAAAGGCCATGGCCGAGTTCCTTCCCATTCCTTGCTCCCCATCCTTTCCCGTCTCTAAAGACCTCGCTGTTGAGAGACGTAAAGCAGTTAAAAAAAATAAAAAATAAACCAAGGTCGATAAAATTACTCCATTGTTGCATAAAGTTATTGTCCTCCAATTTAACTTTTCGGAAAAATTGTATTATGTGAAGCTGCCTTACAACGAAAGATGTGCGCGAGTCATAGGGAACACAAATAGAGATTGCGAGTTAATACATTCAACGGAAGACGTGAGCCATGTTAAAATATGTTTCGCTGTAATAGGATTTCGATCTGTGAAGCTGCGCTACATTATCTATGAAGTGTATAACAAACATATCAAATATTTCTTTGTATATTATGGCAAAGTTGTGCAATATTCATAGCGAAAAGTGGGCCGGAAACAAAAGACTTAAAGATGATAGTGTGGTGAAAATAGTACGAATTTATCTATATTTATAAATACCGTAAAATGTATTTGACACATGGATTCAAATTTCGGTCATTTATAAAGTACAACTACGCAAATGAGCATTTTTTAACTCCACAATACATCTCCAAGCATAATCTGCATGGCGGTAAACAGGCCCAATATCAACAAGCTTAGAACCAGTAAAAACGGATGGAACACCAATTTCCATAAATAATTAATATTGCACCAATGCAGTTATTAATTAATTACACAAGCCGATTAACTTGCAATTGAGGAATTGGTCGAAAACATCAAGTTGTTAGAAATAGAACAAGTAACGAACATATCCATCATTTGAAGGACTAGAATCAATGTGAATTATCCAAAGCAAATTCTTCTGCTAGCGTGATGGCATAAAATAGAAACACTACTGTTTTGCATATTGACGACAATAACGAAGTGTTTAAAGTTGAGATAAGAACCAGAATATGAAAAGCAGCCACCAGTAATGGAATTTCGGCCCATGCAGAAACAAGCGCAACTCGATTCCGCGAAATCTGCTGAAATGCAACAGGCCGAAGATAACCTCACGTCCAAAGACGCCAGTGACTAACGGACCCAAGTATAATTATAACGCTTAGTGAGGAAGATGATGAAGGCACTGTGCCAAAAATTAAACAAACAAAACTGGGGTAAGCTAAATAAAGTGCCACCGGAAACGCGAACAAAAACTACCACATGAGTAAAAAATTCGGTAAAAATGATGGAAAAATTTCAAGAAGGACCTCCAACAAGGAAACGGAAATTTATGAACAAAATTTCAACAAACCTAAGTCTCCTGTGGACAATGAAACATAAAAGACCCGTGAAGACGACAAACGTTATGATCTGATGATGTGTAAAATACTATGCAAATGCGAACCATATCAGTGCTACAACATTTTTCCGATTAACAGAAATCGCATAGAACGCAATTTAAAATACGGTGTCTCGTAGATTTCACCCGCAATACATGTGTTGATATTGGATTGTACCTTCAAGAGATATAGACGGCAATTGATGTATCTGGATGCAACGGTGTTTTCAATTTCTCTAAAGGAGCAAACACAGGAACTGCTGTATTAATCAAATACGGAATTGAGACGAACGACGTAAAGAGAATAATAAACGATTAATATGCAATGATGTATTCAATTCCTCTGAAGAAACAAACGCAGGAACTACTATCTTAATCAAAGACAGAATTGAGACGAACGACGAACAGAGAATAATAAATTGCCCGGGGTATTGTAATTTCAATCAATAACGTCTACTTTATCAATATATATACGCTCCCTCTCAACACGTAGCAACAACAGTACCGACATATGGGCTGTGATTTCAATACCATGATTAACAAGACAGATCAAATATCACATTTTAATGGCGCTAAAGGAATGGAAGATCTCGTAGGAGGAGCAAACTTTTCTGATGGGTGGGAATGTAATCGTTTTAATACCATTGCCATCAGACATACGTCAAACTCATCTCTGGGCCATTTGAAATGCATCTATTTGATAAGCAATCTCCGACCGAGAGCATTATATGCTGACATTTTCCCCTTAAGCTCCTCAGATCATTGTTGTATGTGGTGTGGTGTACTGTAAATATGCAACAACAATATGTGACCAGAAGAAAAGAGTACTTAGAACTAAGAATACCTTTGCCTATCGGCTTCCATCTGGACCTGGAAATTAAAAAGGCGCTACCAGAATACCTTGTGTATTAACCATGACATGTTTCACATCCCAGAGGTCCTTCCTCAGCATGGATCCATGAAACAGGATTGATAAATAAAAATAAATAATAACACAATTATGGATGTTGTTGCTTAATTTAAACTTAATGTTCCATATGCTGTTACGTGCTACCACTAGTATAGCTGTTCCAGCTTTTACACATTTGCAGATTCTATTCACCCAGTCACCAATCAAGTAGCCTATGTTTAACGAAAGGTTGAATAAGTCATATTTAGGTACTACTACATGCTATAGACGAAAGTTGACACACACAAATAGTTACTCACGCATCACAAAAGTTTTATTAAACACAACATACAGTACATTCTCCAACGCTAACCACCAGACACTTTTAAACTTCTCCAAAGTTACTAGGTTCGTAAAAACGGATCGATGAAAGTGAGTCGTAGACCCAGTAAATATTCATATGAACAGTCATTAAAACACAGTTCTGTTTCACACTCTGGGTGATCTAATAACGCCGCCAAACGAAAGTTATATTCACTCGCGAATCAGTCCTAGCTCTCTTCACAGCCTGTCCTCTCTGTCACACTGTTTCTAGTAAACATTTCTGTCATTACGCGACGGTGCTCGCGGATTACAATTCATTTTCCGTCCGTATACTTGCGACTGACTCTCCCGATACAACAAACAAGACTCCGTCCTCAACTACTGCTATATTGTTCGTCGCCCCTGTGATATCATACAGTACCGAGCGTGGTGGGTGAACGTTCTGGCCTCACATTGGGGAGGACGCGTGTTCGAATCCCCGTCCGGGCATCCAGATTTAGGTTTTCTATGGTTTCCCCAAACCACTCCAGGTGAATGCCGGGATGCTTCCTTCAAAAAGGCCATTGCCGGATTCCTTCCCGTTCCTTGTCCCCAGTCTCATCCCGCCTCTAATGACCTTAACCGTTGACGAGGGGTAAAGCAATACGTAAAAATATATATATATATATATATATATATATATCATACACGGCGAAACTTACATATATTTATGTAATTCTCACTGTGACGTTACAACATCAGTAAATGGACATGTGAAACCTATATTTAAACATGTCCTAATGGCTTACGGCCGACAAAAATAATTCTGGATTAAAAAAAAAAAAATGGAATATTAGCTTATATGTACTGAAGAACTGTACCCAAGAACTTATGTTGAAGTTTACAGCTACATTAGAATCAAGAAACGTCAGAACCCAAAGATATAGCTTCAACAAAAAAAAAATCTTTATACAATCTCATTAAGAAAACCAAAAGTATTTTTTTAATAATAAAAATAATAATAACTTAAGTAAAACATATTAATAACCAATGTAAGGAAAATAGTTCCCACAGAGCAGTGATGTCAAGGATACGGCCGGCGTGCCGCATCCGGCCCCCGGACCCTATCAATACGGCCCGCGATCGCAATGTGACACAGAAAGAAGAATCATGTTTTTTAGAGCTTTTAAAATTCACTCGATTCCTCTATGGAAGTTTTAAAATCTGTCCACCTATACATTCTAAATTTAATATACGGCCCTCTGCAAAATTGAGTTTGACACCTATGCCATAGAAGGAACACATTCTCCATGGTAATAGCCTGTATCCAAAATCGTGTATGGCATCATAATAAAAAGAAGAAACACGCTCTGCGATAGGGTAATGCATTCAGAAATACAGTGCGAATTCATGCCACAAAGAGGAATTATTTGTACAGTGGGTCAATTGTCTGGTGTGAATATTAAAGTCACGAAATGGTTTAAAATCAAGAATAAATTTGGCGAGAATATTTTACCATTCACTTATTGGATGGGACCACTGCTACAGGGAAAGATATTGCTTTTCTAACTGATAAAGAATCTAGTGTCCTCGAGTCGGAACGCTGCTTTGACCCGTACGAGTTTTGCCGGCGAGACAGTTTGATGGCGAAGTGGCTGCGTGATAAATTGTGTCCCCTGCAGACGTATCAGAGCAGTGCATAGCCTCACTCGAGCAGAAACGGGACGCGGCGTATATTACGCGTCTTGCACCGCCGGTAAAAACATGGCTGCAGCCATATATCTCGGGTCGGGTTGGGTCGCCTGTTTCGGACGATTTATCGCTTGAGCTCTCTGGACAGCGCTTACTTAGCCCGAATACCTAAACTGCAATGCGCTCAGACGAGTGTGTGGCTGAAAGTGTCTAGCGGCAACTTCGCTACCACTTGCTACCGTCGTAAATAGGAAATGAGCAGTCACCTGCGGTGGAGCTTAAATCAAAATTCATGCCTGCACTGATTAACTTCATTTTAGTACACATCACATTAGATTGCCCTCGAGATTGAAGTATAAAGTACTCATTACTTTTTTCTAAGCCAGCATTTATATATATATATATATATATATATATATATATATTTGCTAACCTCTTCATCCCTTCATATCCTTTACAACCCACGTCCTCAATTCCTCAATTATCTGCTTCATATACTCCAATCTTTGTCTTCCTCTAGGGTTCTTACCTTCGACTGTTCCCTCCACCAGCAAATTAACCAATCCAGCATGTCTCAAAATATGACCTACCAGCCTGTTTCTTCTTTCTGTATGCCTCTTCTACAAACTTCTTTCCTCACCCATCATTTAAAAAACTCGTTCATTTCATACTTTGTCTGTCCACTTAATGTTCAGCATTCTTCTGTAGCACCACGTTTTAAATGCTTCAATTTTCTTTATTTCCGGTATTCCTAAAGTCCATGTTTCGCTACCGTAAAGTGCTGTGCTCCACACATAGAGTTTAAAAAAGTTCTCTCTAATTCCTAGATGAATGTTTGAAACTAAAAGATTTCTCTTTTTCATGAAGGCTCTTTTTGCTAGTGCTATTCTGCTTTTAACATCATTCCTGTTTCGGCCATCGGTTGTAATTTTGTTTCCCAAGTAACTTAATTCACTTACTTCTCCAATTGTATCCGATAACACCAGTGTAATTCACTTTATTTTCCAACGGAGCGTGGTGGGTGAGCGGTTAACGTTATGGCCCCCCTTAGAGAGGACGCCGGTTCGAATCCTCATCCTGACATCTAGATTTGGATTTCCCATCATTTCCCCAAATCACTCCAGGCGATGCTTCCTTCAAAAGGCCATGGCCGAATTCCTTCCCATTTCTTGTCACCAGTCCTATCTCGCCTTTAATGACCTCGACGTCGATGAGGCGTAAGGCCATAAGTAACTTTTTTTCAATTCATTTAAACCGTTTAGTGAATTCTAATTCTTTCCAAAATTTGTAAGTAATAGACAAGTAATTTCATTACAGTAATCATTAATATTGATTTTATATAATAAATTAATTAATTTAATTGCGATGGAGCTGTGACAATTTCCCTTTGTTCCTCTTACCTTTCCTACCTACTTTTTCCAACTTTTAATTTCAATTTTAAATTCTTTTAACATTTCTGGTAAATTATCCATCATATCACCTGGTAAGTTATTCCAACCGATGCCCCTCTTACAAAAGAAAGAAATTCTCCCCACACCATTATGCCTGAAATCAAGTGCCAATCTGTGGTAATGGTAATCTTTCTCCTTCCATGAACCTCTCCTAATTCTTCCACCAATATGTTTTCACCAATATACGCCTTGTACTCTCCCATTATTCCCTTCACCCTCCTCCTGTCTTTCAATGAGTCCCATTCAAACTCATTGGTCATATCACTTACTGATTGTGTTGTGCGGTAATTTCCAGAGAAAAATCTAGCATCCCTTCCTTGCACAGTCTCCAACTATTGTATTTGTTACCCAATATATGGATTCCATACTCAAACAATGGTCTCACCAACGTTATGTAGCCCGATTCCCTAGCTTATCTATTTGGTTTGTTAATAAACAATCAACAGTTTTGCATTATTTGGTTTGATCTTCAGCTATTGTCGATGTGTCGATGTTTCGGCGTAAATCCGCCATGACACTTGATATGACTCTTGGTCTGGCAAATATCTCTCTGAGCGTCTATAGGTGCGGTGTGCGTCACCTTTTCGCTTTTACCGACTCAGTATTCGTATATTACAGTCTACTGATAACAGTCTCAAGACCTCATTTTAGAAGTGTATCTGCTTCATCAGTATTAATAAAAAACGAGCATGTCTCCAGTGCTGAGCTTAGGTTATCTATTTATGTTTCTATAATTGTCTGATAGGTTTTAATTTTTTTTTTAATATAATGATTCCTCGTAGAGATCGAGGTGATTAGTGGTGGTAAAGGACTGGGGACAATGAAGGGGAAGGAGTATGGTCATGGACTTTTTAAAGGAACTTTCCCAGCATTCACGTGGACTGAAATAGGGAAACGATGGGAAGCCCAAATCTGGGTCGCCGTGTGAAGATTCGAACTTGAGTCCTCCCGAATGAGAGTCCAGAGCGTTACCACTTACCCCTACACACTTACTTTTATAATTCCATGTATAGTATCATTAGCTGCTTTTCTTAATTATATTCGATCCAGGCAGAGGTTTTAATTATTATTTCTTATTTTAACTGATTGTATCATGTAACTACTACAGAAACAAATTGGGAACCTATATAAATTGTTACATCTTTAAAAACTCTATGTTGCTAACGTTATTTTAGAACAATTCTATTTAGTTAAAAAGAAATCATAAAATTGTTATATCAGTGCGTTCAACACGTCACTTTTGTCTGAATTAGAAGTTAGTTTTCAAGTAACTGCCAATAAATAGCACAGTAGTAAGATTGTAAGAGCAGTGGTATAGGCTACTATTGGTGAACTTAAATCTAAAGCAGACGCTATTAATAAAGAGCATGTTGGCCTGGCGCTTCCTTGGTTATGACGCCTGGTTGGAGATCGAAAGGTCCCAGGTTCGAATCCCTTTCTTGGCAGTGTTCTCATCAGCCTTTAACCCGACCATTCTCTCTTGTATAGCTTGTTGTATAATAATGTTAATACACCAAAACGCTTCCGTGTTGCTGATTCCACATTAAATTGTAAGTTCCCGCTAGGACTAACAACCCTAATTTTAAAACGAATGAGTACACACCGGAAGCAAATTCAAGCCAAACGATGCGTTAACGTGGTCCTAGTAGGCCCAAACGAACGTACATACAAAATACATGCTGTTTCATCATCGAGTTCCTGTTTGAGGATACTAACGTTCACCACAAATATTGTTTGAGGATGCTATTTTATTTATATAATCTATTGCCCAACATCTGCGGAAAAATCTGAATCACACTAATCCTTAGTGTTTTTTTTTTTTTTTTTTTTTTTTCATACTCAGAATTGAATTTAACGTGCAATGTCATTTAGGAGGAGAAGATAAAGTATACAAGCTTGTTAAACCACAGTTATGGGTTTGTTAAAAGCTATGATTTAATCGTTTCCCTCAAAAGTTACTCGCAACTTGCAGCTCCATCTTCAGTCACCCTTTCCTCTCTTTGCATCTCTGTATCCATCTTTTACCTACAAAGAAGCGCCGGATGCCATGAGATTCAAAGCTGTGCCTGCACTCTTTTCCTTGAGTTTCCAGCACAGTAAATGGAAGCGGACAGCATTTCGCTTCCCTTGTCGTGCGGTCTGCCAGCTTTCAACATGCACATGGAAACCTCAGTCTGTTGAACAATCCACGCTTTACCATTGGTCACAGGTTTGAACAAAGTACGAGCCCTCGACATGTCCTGGTGACACAAAAATACATGCAAGCTTCCCTTACTTCGAAATCTAAATCGATTCCGTCTGTTCAGTCTTAACACTGTTACAGATAGAAGGTAAAGTTCTGAGAAAAAGTGTACACACAAATGGCTAAATACTCACGTGTCTAAATACACATACATACAGGTGTCATGGAACTATTTAATCTGTAAACTTCTGAGAAAAAGTGTAAATGCAAATGGCAAAATGCTCACGTGTATGGATACATACAAATACTGGTGTCATAGAAAATTTTTCTTTATCCTACTATAGAAATGTGTGAAGTATTATTATTTTTTAATATATATATGACGGGATCGACTGTTTGGGTCCCCTTGAAACCAGACCAACTGTTTATAGATTTTTTTGTCAGTAGTTCCCTTCTGTATTGCGAAAAAACTGCTGAACAGATTGTAAATGGGTTTATAAAATATGAAGGCTTAATGTCTGGATTAAAACAGATCGTATATGTCAACATACTACTTCAATTGGAGGCGAAGCATGAAATTGAAATCCGTAATGAACATGTAACTGTTAGTTACGTTGCACGCCGAGGCATGCACAAGAATACGGTAAATTACCGCTTACATTATTCAGGAAGTTGTTAAAATTAACAACATTGCTAAATTGAGTCACTTATGATTTGGGCATCTAGAGTGTCAAGTTTGAATTTGTTTGGATAGTACAAGACGTACTTCTTACTTTCTCTAGCAGTATTCTTGATTCTAAGTCTGAAATAGATATTATGCCTCATCAATTGTTATTTTATTGTCATACATTCAACACCTGTAGTTTAACAGCATAGGAAAAAGTTGTTTCAAGAATACGGCGGCAAGTACTATATTAATTCCCTTGACGTAAACGAATTCCTGTAAAATGCCTGGAAGTCCAAATAAAAGACTGAGACCATTGGAGTACTGGAAATGAATAAAATGGTTAAATGTTATATCTACATCTACATCTGCATCTACATATATACTCTGCAATTCACAAAATTGTGGGTGGCAGAGGGTGCTCAGCACCAAAGCTAATCTATTTGTTTTGCATTCCAATCCCTAATGGTAAGAGGGAAAAAAGAATTCATATAAGAATCATTGCGGCACCTTATTTCTCTAATCTTATCTTTCCTGTCATTCCGGCTCAAATAGGTTGGTGGACGAAGTATTTCACTACACTCAAAAGTGAAAGTGGGAGTACGCATGTTTACCAATAAGTTTAAACGAAACGTGCGTCGTCTATCTACCAGAGACTCCCAGCCTAGTCTACTAATCAGTTCTGTGACGCTTTCATAATTACTGTAGCAAGCGGTCACGAATCGAGCGGCTCTTCTCTGTACTTTCTCTATACTTTCGATCAACCCCTTACGAAACGGATCCCAAATGGCACAACAATAGTCCAAATGTGGACGCACAAGAGATTTGTACGCTATCTCCTTTCTTTGTTCATTACAATTTTTCAATATTCGACCTATGAATCGCAGCTTAGAATTAACTCTACCTACCAATGAATTAATGTGTAAGTCCCATTTCATGTTCCTTTGTACTGTTACTCCCAAATTGATGATACCATAAATTCCCTTGAGTCAGATGTTTGTGGTTGTGTCCGGCACCGCGTGTCAGCTGAAACTAGTGCAGGTGGTGTAAGAAATTTTCATCATGCGGACTTTTTTTTTACTTATGGCTTTACGCCTCGTCGACGTCGGGGTCATTAGAGGCGAGATGGGACTCAGGACAAGGAAAGGGAAAGAATTCGGCTATGGACTTTTGTAGGAAGCTTCCTGGCATTCACCTGGAGTGATTTGGGGAAACACTGGAAACCCCAAATCTGGATACCCGGACGGTGATTCGAAGCGGCGTCCTCCCGAATGCGAGACCAGAGCGTTCAGAACTTCACTGGCATGATAGGAGTGGTGACGTTACACAATTCCTACTAACCTGATTGTGCACCAAATTCATGGGATAAACCCCAAACCTCTCCTCATGTCATGGGAATTGATTTTATTTATTTATGGCTTTACACCTGTCATTAGAGGTAGGATGGGATTGAGGTCAACGAACGGGAAGGAATTTGGCCATGGCCTTTTTGAAGGAAGCATTCAGGAATTCGCCTGGAGTGATTTGGGAAACCATGGAAAACCCAAATCTGGATGCCCGAATGCGAGGTCAGAGTGATACCGCTCACCCACCACGCTTAGTTATAGGGGCTGAGGTTATACGACACTGTTGATGGTGATTTGTTATGCTGACAACTGCTGGATGCGGTTCCGAAGAATAGGTCGGTACTTGCCAGCATCTGATTTCACTCTATTTCTTCCTTCAGCTTTCATTCATTCAGAACACCAACAACACACATTCGCCCATCACAGTCATCAACACAAAACAGTAATCACTAAACACACTTCTGTCACTGGGGAATGGAAAGAGGAAACAATGCCAGTAAAATTTTCCAAGTAAGCTGCTATGGAATTACGTACAAGTACTTGATGGTAACGTCATCTTGTTTTAAATTTTCTTAAGTGATAGGATTATATATATATATATATATTTTTATATATTTTTGGCATCTAACATGTCAGCATGTACTCCAATTAAAATCAGAATTTTGTGGAGTAACGCATGCAGAAGAACTATCTTGTGGACGATACTGATAGGCAGAAAGGACGTCTAGGGTATTTGAAGATTTCGGCACCAACAGACAAGTCCTACTTGCTAAAACTAATTCCAGATATTACCATGAAGTGATAAAGCTCTGGCCTCCCATTCGGTAGGACGCGGTTTGAAATCACCGTCCGACCATCCAGATTTTGGTGTTCTACAGTTTCCCGAAATCACTCCAAGCGATTGCCAGGATGGGTCCTTCCAAAGGCCAAGGCTGAATTCCTTCCCGTTCGTTGCCCCTAGCCATTTTACCGCCTCAAATAAGCTCGACGCCGACGAATCACAGAACCAAAACAAGCAGACATTATCAGCCTTTAATAAATCAGCTTGGTGCAGCTTTTGTGTTGTATGGATGTAGCAGAACCACCAGATGTATCCAAATATAGCAAAGACTCCTAGACCTGGATGTCTGCGGATATAATTCACTACTTTTATTTTGAAGACAGATTATATAGTTAGCGCTAGATTCTCACTGTCCCAAATTTTTTAACAACGCGCGCTGTAAATGTGGTGATAGGCCCATCCCTGTTTCGAGTATCTCTAAATCTGAATCGTAAGTTTATACGAAGGTACCGCTAACCGACGATCTGTACATAGTTATACTAACATTTGCAAGCCTTACTAGGGTACCCATAACAATTACATATTCTAGAATGAAAGTAAATCCTGTCAACACATCGAACTTGTCTGTGATCTTTTTAGGATATTTATTGGACTTATTGGATAGTGTACTTGGAGATCAGAGATACCGAAGATACGAGGAAGTTATGGGAATGTTGTCATTTGGTGTTGATGAACATTTCAGCAGCAATATTGCATCGGCAAGTAAAACAGGCGTCACTTAAAATTCATTGACAGATAATTGGTAGATGTTGTTCGATTTCTGGCAGCACTATATTATGATCGTAAGTGTTCCACGTTGAAGAGGTGTGAAAGATTTAGAGAATGTACATTGACTTCTACTAAAATGCTATCCATACCTTATCATGGTAACTGTCTTTCGTAGAACGGTAACACAGCCTGTTTTTAACATCACAAAACGAAGCAGATTCCTCAGAAAGAGCAGTGCCATTGATAGAACTTAAATAACGATCGAGACACCTTTAGACAAACGCACTGTTGAAAATTTAACAAACAGACTTATACTATTTGACGATGACTCATAGTTATACAAGCAAATAGAAACGGTCTGCAGACTTCGAAGAAATCAAATGAAACCGGAATACTGTTTTTAAATAATATGCCGATGAACTGTATGCATAGTATTACAAAAAACGTTGGTTATTATACGAAAAGAAACTATTTCGAACTTGACGGTATTAGAATTTGATATTTAAGAACAGTAAAAACATTTAGGTTTCTAATCAATAAGATTCATAGCGCAATATAATTTCTGTGATTTTATCGTCCTGAACAACGACAGTAAAAGTTCAAATGAATCTCGGTATGTAAAGACCAATGATCGCCACAGTATTTAAGTATTTTCTTGGACCTACTGTAGACCGAGTTCTCAAAGGACACTGCGGCTTCTAGAAATTGTTGTCTTCTAGTACATAAACTGGGCAAACTAAATGACAGGCATGGAAAATTAGGGAAAAATATATTAAATGGACTCAGATGCATTTGAGATCACACCGGACCTGGCAGTGCAGGGGCTTGTACACTTTCCTTGCACTGTGAAGGTTGCCGGTTCGAGTCGGGCCTCGAGCATGAGTGTTGTGTTTACCTGTGTACCTGTGCAAAATTACAGAGGAGCACCTGATACTATACTTCGTAAAATAGAACATGGAACTGTCCAAAGGCCATAGTTTAAAAAATAAAAAATAAATAAAAAATGGTCACAATTCGGTTAATACTGCTGTTTCCAAAGCAATACGAACTATAGAGAGACACAGGGCACAATATTTTCTCACTAACACGAAATTTAGTGGTCTGATACAATAATAAAGCATCATCTAACACCAAAGTGAATTTTAATTTCAGAGCGTAAATTTTAATGCAGTTATTCCACTGGATTATTGTTTGGTATTAATAGTTCTTTTAAACGTGAGTTACCTCGATAGCAAATCTGTTTTGTGGTGGGAACAAAACCTTGTTGCCGTATATTTAAAATCTCATTGTAAAATAATAACCATGATTTATAAGAAAGAAAAGGTGTTTTTTAAACCAAAATACTTATAAATGTCCATTTAATATTTTAATAAAGAGTGAGTGGCGTCTTTGGTTGGATGTGCGGTGGCAGTTTGTTTCAGCGCCTGTCACTTAACGGGAAGGAAGGCCTAACAGGTTTCAGTGCCTCCAGACTAAATAGCCGTCAAAGTGTAGCTGCGGAAGCTCTTTGCAAACACGCGCATAAATTAGTCGGGGTCGTCTTCCTCCTCTTTTTCTTTTTCACCAGCTCGTTCGGTATTTTTCCAAGGTGTCGCGGCGACACAACTTGCGGTTCGCTCTTTAGGCAGTCTTGAGGCCTCCGCTAAAAGCGACCACCCCACTCCCTGGCGGCGGGGCCCATAATTTTAACCGACCCCTTTCCGCACCGCGGGGGTTGTGTGTGTATGGCGGAGAGGGGGGGGGTAGAGGGGAGGCTCTGTGTCTCGGCGAAGTTTACTGCGGCCGAACCACGCTGTTGGCAACACTGCCGACGAAACAGAACCGCCAACCAGCGCCTCAAATGTACGCATCCGACTGCTTTGTCATAACAGTGAATATACTTGGCTCGTGTTCTCAGCTGACTTAATGTGAAATGAATAACATGATGAAATCGTGTCACGAAGGTGTTGTTTCAAACAATCACTACCTTATTCTTTCTGCACTTTGCTTTAAAGCATTCTTGTCTCAATAGCACAAACATCTTACCCCGACTTCACTGCATTATTCCATTCACAAGCATGATAAATCTGGACAATTAGCCAAAAACATTTTAAGAAGTTGAAACCGTTAGAAATGGGTTTCTGGAGAAGATCAGCAAAAAATTAAGGATTACTGAAATGATAACGCTAGTTAAAGTAATGAAGAAATGTATGAAGTTATAGAAGGAAAAATGTGTGGAATCGTGTCACCACGTAAGAAGAATGGAAGATATCAGAACAATAAAACTAGTACATTAATGGAAAGGAAAAAAATTTACGGCCCATGTGTATCTGGCTCCAAAATGTACAGACAGCAATAAGAAGGTGTGGTGCAAAAGAGAAAGATACACAAGACGAAGTATCTGGAGAAACATTATGATAACTTTAAGTCCAGTGCTGTGTCCTGAGTTCCTTTTATTGTTTTATTGTAGTAAAACCTTCACAGTGAGGTAAATATCTTAGTTATAAAATAAATGAACTAGGACTTAGAGTTTTATATGTTTCCTGATTAGAGTTACAGTTTAATGTGGAATTCGAAGAAAGGAAGGTTCATCTTTACGCACATATAGATAACAACACTGAGCTCCAGTTTTGTCCTGATAAGGAAAAAGTCATGGTAAATGGTAAATTAAGGGTCAAAGGATGGGTTAAGAGTCCTCTAGGTTATAAGGGCTCTAAAACGTTCTCGTTTGAGGTCCAACGTGATGACTGAAAGCTTGACCTACTGTCCGAGGAAAAGAATGCTCCCCAATTGAGATTCCGGGAAAACTCAGACCCCAGCCTAGAGCCCAGTTGATATACACCGTTAGGTGAGTTGACCAGCCTAAGGTGGCCTGTCACGGCCCGTGAATTTGGAGGTCGTGCCAGACAGACCAGCCGAATTGTACGGATCACGCACCACTTCACTACCACCTCGCCACAACGCTGCCTAGTGTACAGCAAGAGAGGTCGGGTGCACGCCTGTGTTGCAAACAGACGGCAACAACGCACAAGTACCAGGGCCTTTGATGATACCGACAGGGCGGGGGATAGAGGCGCGCCATGCATGCTAGCACAGGCCGCAACACATAGCTAGCTGTCTTCCCACAGCACTTTGTTGATTGCTGATCCAGTGCGGCCGCCAAAATCACTAACCGTGGGAAGCGACCTTTATGGAGTGGAAACAGCCTGGGGTCAGAAAGTGCCTTTGAGTCAAGAGAGACGGGATGTGCTGGCTTATTACAAAAGGCAGCAGCCCAGCATACTGAAAGGTACTGCAGACAAATCGTGGACTGACAGAATTTTTCAAAATTTTTAGAAGTTTAAGGCAGACACGAGATTCTTCTGAACATTTGGAGCTGTCTGATTTGTTGCAAGACTAGTGGCTATTGCATTGCAAGATCCGCACGATATTACTACTACGAGATATAAGTACCACTTTTATTTTGTCTCATTCGCGGGACTTATGTTTGTGGGCTCTACAGTTATACATGCCACTGACTAATTTACGCTGCAGAGATGCAGCGTTTGTCACACACGATTTACAGCCTACCACAACCTACATCAACCGGCATGGAAGATTTTTTTTAACTGCTTAACGTCTCTCAACAGCGAGGTCTTTAGAGACGGGAAAGGATGGGGGGGGGGGGGGCAAGGAATAGGAAGGAATTCGGCCATGGCCTTTTTGCAGGAAGCATCCCGGCATTCACCTGGAGTGATTTGGGGAAACCATGGAAAACCGAAATCTGGATGCCCGGACGGGGATTCGAACCGCCGTCCTCCCGAATGCGAGGCCAGAACGCTAACCGTTACACCACCACCTCGGTAGGCATGGAAGAGACTTAATAAGCTTCAGTGTGTGCTACTGCAAGACGTCTAATACTGATCTATTGAATTACATCTGGTGCCACTTGCTCATCGGCTGGAAACGCATTTAATCCAATCAACATTACAAATACTTTTAACTTCTTTTATTGGCAGTAGCCGACTAATTCTGTCAGTAATTGAAATAAACCCCCTTTGTAACTCTCCTACAACTAAAATCTGATGTATATATAAAAATTAATTGATCTCTGCAGAAGATAATGTGCATATAATACTTAGCTGCAGTTCTGCCAACGGTAAGAAAACTAGTATGCCAGGTCTCAAAATACCGAAACTGTGGTCCCACACTACAGATAGGATGGTTGAAGTCGAGTCTCAGTGTGAGGGCAGGTCTTCCTGGGCTACCGGCTCCTCTCTCCCCGAACAGTCACATCGATCTGGGTGTGGGGCTGGGCGGCGACAATGGGGACATTGTTTACGGCTCTCCCAGGTGCGACGCCGCCTCAACTGCTCCCCCGGTCCCGGCTCGTCTGAATACACAGCCGGGGCGGCTATCTCGGCCGCCAGACTCCAGCACTCGTCGGAATTACGTCACTGTGATGTTACTTCCGCAGGAACGGTGCTTCTTAGACTGCATTAGAGCCGATGTTAGGGAGTCTGCGTTCCGTTCTCAACCTTCAAAGGACTTACGGAGGTATCAGCAGGCAGAGTTGAAAAAACTAAAAGTTTCATAAGGTAAAGAGCGAGCCCATAAATGCTGTAAAGAAGCATAATACAGAATTAATGTTGGAGAAAAAACAATTTTTTGTCATGATTATTTGGGGTTGTAAACGAGAACTTTTCCAGGAGACAGCGCCACATTTAGTATCTGTGGGCGCCTAGGCTTTACCTGTGGTGCGGGGCCCTTAGTATCTGTAGGCCGCTAATCTATAACTGTGGTGCGGGGCCCTTAGGATCTGTAGGCCCCTAGGCTATAACTGTGGTGCGGGGCCCTTAGTATCTGTGGGTCCCTAGGCTATAACTGTGATGCGGGGCCCTTAGTACCTGTAGGCCGCAAGTCTATAACTGTGGTGCGGGGCCCTTAGGATCTGTAGGCCCCTAGGCTATAACTGTGGTACGGGCCCTTTAGGGTCTGTATGCCCCTAGGCAATAACTGTGGTGCGGGGCCCTTAGGGTCTGTAGGTACCTAGGCTATAACTGAGGTGCGGTGCCCTTAGTATCAGTAGTTCCCTAGGCTATAACTGTGGTACGGGCCCGTTAGGGTCTGTTTGCCACTAGGCAATAACTGTGGTGTGGGACCCTTAGTATCTGTGGGCCCCTAGGCTATAACTACGGGCCCTTTAGGGTCTGTATGCCCATAGGCAATAACTGTGCTGCGGGGCCCTTAGTATCTGTGGGTCCCTAGGCTATAACTGTGGTGCGGGGCCCTTAGAATCTGTAGGCCCCTAGGCTATAACTGTGGTACAGGCCCTTTAGGGTCTGTATGCCCCCAGGCAATAACTGTGGTGCGAGGCCCTTAGGGTCTGTGGGTACCTAGGCTATAAATGTTGTGCGGGGCCCTTAGTATCTGTAGTTCCCTAGGCTATAACTGTGGTACGGGCCCTTTATGGTCTGTATGCCATTAGGCAATAACTGTGGTGCGGGACCCTTAGTATCTGTAGGCCCCTAGGCTATACCTGTGGTGCGGGGCCCTTATATATAAAGCAATTTCGATTACTTATTGTTAAATTAACAAACATTTTAATACAAAATATTGGATAAAGTAGCGACAGTAAAATTATACGATAATTTACTGAAGAATCGGAAGTTTGAAACGTGCTTTCTGTATCGTATCCGAGACTGAAGTGAACTAGGTTAGCAAGTGATGCTCCGACGTTCAATTTTTCGACTGATGATCGATAGATAAGGTGCTGCCTATTGTAGTTGTGTTATTGCAATCAAACACCCTCAAAAAAGCCTGTGGAATTACAAACTGGAATGTTTTAATAACAACATGAAAGAGTACAATAAAAGAAACGATAAAAATAATTTAGATCACCGTAGCACGCAATAGAGAAATATTAAAAATAGACAGCGACTAAACTGTTTTTAGATAGTGTTCCACTAATCAGAGCCTTCCCTGGCCACACCAAGCGATCGAGATTCCTGAGTGCTGATATAAAGTTTTAAAAGAAATAAAAAAGTGACTTAAAACAATAAATTAAATAGAAACAGAATTTAAAAAATAGAATTAACACTTAATGCTAAATATACCTATTTAAATTGTCAACGAATGTAATTTTTTTTATATAATTACTTACTTTCAAACAAAACATTAAATCTTGAACCTCCCATAGATTCTCGCTGTTGACATCGTACAAAAAATGAATTTATCTTACCTAATCTTTCGCACAAGAACGCTAGGAATTTTAGTTCGTATTGCAGGTGCACGACAGTGACCTCAGTCTATATTCATACGCCCCGACCACAGCATACTATAACCTTATGTTAGAAGGGTTATAAGTAATCGTCACAAAGTTTTTACTTTTCGGTATAAGTGCACTGAAATGTTGTTTTACAGTACACCCGTACTTCAAAGGATTGAACTGCACATATGTGAACATTTTTTCGGTTTTCACGAGCATTTCAGGACTTTCGGTGCTAAAACCGTTTCGAAAATAGGTTACTTTCTTTGCACATGTTTGACCCTTTTGCGGGCATCTTTGTCGTGCGGGCTCCTAGGCTACAACCTTAGTTATGCGGCCCTGGCAAGACATATATTCATTGCATTTTTAGAGGAGTGGTATTGTCGTAAATGTTCTGTATAGAAGTTTTTACGAAAAATGTGCACAACCGTATTTGTTTTATTTGGGGATGCCATGGAGAACCGAAATGGGAGTGATCGGACCATAGATTGAAATCGCTCACACACAACACTTGGTAGAGATCCATATTCGCTAATAAGATCTCAGAGCCTTGATGTGCTTAGCAGCAGGCCAGTGGTTGCATTGCCTTCGATGTATCTCCACCTCACTCGGTCTTACTTGAAGCGGGCTGAGTTGTACTGGTTGTTATTCTCCACATTCATACCTTAAGAAACTTCTTCGCTTCTTCAAAATTTGATACCGTCCCGTGCTGGCTGTACTAATTAAATCTGTCGAACAAGGGTTGGGAAGATGATAAACACATCTTTATCCTCGCTACTATGCAAAAGCGATTTCAGTACATAGGACGTATTTGGTGCAAACAGGTGCAAAGAAATATAATTAAGCTTTAGGAGTTTCTACATATGCCTACAACCCATTAAAATCCTCACCGTATATAGTCTCATTTTGAACTGGTGCACCGTAAGTCTTAAATGTGGATATCGGTACCAAATTGCATACTACGTCGAAAGAACGTTCTCAGAGCCTACAACGTTTTACACACACTAAGTTTTCGAATTTCATACATCTGTCACCAAATCTGGGTGTCTTGAGGTGACTCTTCAATAGTCTTATATATATATATGCGTGTATAATTTGACTTATTTGAATTATAATTAAGCAAATGCTCAGGTGGTAATTTTCCTACTCACCTGTTTTCACATTTCTTAAATTCCGTGAGTGTATCCATAGCTACCTACTTTTGCCCTTTACAGATTTTAATTTTAAATTCTCACAGAATTTTTGATACATTGCTATGTTTTTCCCTTGATAATTTGTTCCAGTCCAATAGTCCTTTACCAGCAAAAGAAAATTTTCCCTCTTTAAGGTGTGGTTATCATTTCCCTTTAATGTGCTATTCCTTCTTCTTTTACCAATATCTTTCCAAGGGTCATCACTAAGATGACTCATGAGCTTTGTCATAGAAAATTTTAACCTGTTTACACCTAATTCACAGGTACACAGTTTCAATACAAGAAACAGAAATAACTTACATAAAACACAAACATCTCTGTCATTAGTACAAAGAGGAGTTAATTATTCTGGGATACATCTGTTTAATAAACTACCTAATCGTATAAAACAGCTTTCAGATAATAAAGATGTATTCAAACAAAAACTTAGAGATTATCTTATTGGCAACTCCTTCTACTCCATTCAAGAATTTGAAGAAAATAATTAATTGTACTCATTATGACGTTTGCAAAACTCAGTTGCAAAAATGTATGTTTATTATTTCTTGTATTTGTAAAATATGTATATATATATATTTACTATGATATGACTCATATTATGTGTATATGTATCAACAATGACATGTTTCACATCCCAGAGGTATTTCCTCAGCAGGGATCCATGGAACAAGATTGATAAATAAATAAATAAAATAAATAAATAAGCCATGTACATTTCTTTGCATTTCCTTGCATTGTCTTTACCCACCTTCCATTTTCTAGTGACTCCCAGTCTAGCTACTTTATCATATCAGTCACTAATTGTGTTCTACGGTAATTTCCACAAAATAAATCTAGCTACCCCTTTGGTACCCGTTTAATTCCTGTATTTGATACCCAAAATGTGAGTAGCATACTATACCACTACATTCAAGCAATGGTCTGATAGAAGTTATAAACCCAGTTCCTTCACTTCTCTAGTACAGCACCTCGGTACCTTCTCCAGTGAATAAAGGATTTAAAAACCTCCTTCTACCGCATTACCAACAAACTGAGTACACTATCAAATATTATGCCATAGTCCGGGAGTATTTATGTTTAAGATCTTTAACAAGCAATTTCTTCCCCACCCTATAATCAGAAACAACCTTTTGTTTTTTACCTGTACATAATAAGCTGAATATTTTGACACTTATCTTGTTTTTTTTTTTTTTTTTTTTTTTTTAACTAAAAATCCTTCATAGATTACATGTCGTTTCTTCAGCTTCGTTTTAGAAATATAACAATATCATATTAAACTTCCACGCATTTTGTTTTATAATTGTCTATTGGCATTGATCCAGTTCAAATCAACTACTATATGTATTAGTAGTCGTGTGTATGTATAATTTATCACCATAAATCAATCTTCATTATACAGATTCTATTAAACTAACGCAACGTAATTTAAACCACTTAGGTCGATATACTATTCAAGCCACTACACTTGTATACACATTTTTTACGACATAATGTGGTGAAAAGTTAAAAGTAAAAACATAGATTCCTTCATTGGACTTTTAGTAACAACGAAAGTTTGTGTAGAATCGCGCACTTGCACAGCGAGAGGAATATGTGTCTTTGTGATTGAAGCTTAGCGCCACCAGAGATGTGCCTAGCAGAGACACGTGGCGCACACGTGTGTGCCGTTACTGAGGAATGTATACACCGAACGCAAAGTCAACATATCGCTGACTACAAGGAGAGCAGACCGGGACACGTGCGAGCTGTGATACTAACAAGGCGGTCACGTTAGATGGCTCCCTCGAGAGAGAATCACTTCCCGTACGATTCCGTCGCCCTCCTCACTTCAAAGCTCCCTTCATTGCTTGCCACCTAAGCCTGTGGTGGGCTTGGATCGATATCTTAAATCCTATACTCAAACGATTGGCTGTAACCTGTTATTGACCACCATACATCTGACACAAGTCGAGCTGGCAAACCTTCACGTATGTACCTTACACTTACTTCATACTAAGAAAAGGTCGGTTGTTATCGAATATTATTCTTGACAGTTACAAAGAGAAGTTTTATTTAAAAAAAAAAAAATCGAGGTCATTAGAGGCGGCAAAGAGAGGGAAGGGCAAGGAATGGGAAGGATTTCAGCCATGACCTTATGAGGGAATCATCCCGGCATTCGTATGGAGCGATTTGGGGAAACCATGGAAATCCGAAATCCCGGTGCCTGGACTGGGATTCGAACCCGCGTCCTCCCGACTGTGAGGCCTGAGCGTTACCGCTCATCGACCACGTTCGGTAAGAGAACGTACATAGGTATTTAAAATGACTCCATAAATAAAGGAAAAAAAACACACATTAAGTTGACAGTTGTGATCGGATATTATTCTTGACTGTTACGTAGAGAAGTTTTCCTTTTATAAAAAAAAATATAATAATAAATAAATAAATAAAATAAATCTTTTTACAGGTGTTACATAGAGAAAACCTTAAAGAATTTGATTGAATTATCATTCGATCAATAATTTTACCGTTTATTTAGTTTTATCTGGCTAAATAAATATTTTTGTAAACTGTTGTAACCAATATCTTCAAGATGCAGTCGATAGCGTTAGATTAATTCTGCATGAAGATACTGCAATATTTAACTGTGGTTGGAATATGTAAAAACAGTAGTATAGTCGATTAATTTAATCTGTATGTTCTAGCTATTATTATTTTAAAAACACCCATGAAAATTTCCTTAAGATATCTCCTAAAGATTTGTACAAGTTAAAAAAAAATCCAGAGTTGTCAGGAAACCTTCAAGAAATAAATAAGTTGTGTTGGTAATGGCATTTCAGTTTCAATGCAATATGACCAATATAGTGTTATCTATTATTTAAACGTGCCTCCAAAGCTGAAAATAGTTGTAAGGAATCGTAATGAGAGGTAGAAGTATCAACTTGTTATTTTCTTTTGTTTCAAATATTATTTATTTATCGTATGATATTTAAAGGATAAAAAGGTGAGGACAAATGTGCCTATCATAAGCTTCTACAATTTTGTATATTTGAATCTAATGTTTATCCATTCAACTGCCCTGATCGATGTATCTTCTATTACTATACCGTTATCTCTCTCTCTGTGTCCCGGGGCATATGTTCAGATGTTCTCCACACAAACCTAATTTCTGCCAACGTTAGATTACGCTCATCTTGTTTCGGTTTGCCCATTCTCCACTACCATTTGTCACACAGTTCATCGCGAGATTATAAAACTTAAGTAAAGCTCCTTTCTGATTAATATATAAATTAAAATATAGAATTTATTATTCTTGCTATTCTATTTAATAATTGTCCTTAGAGAAATAGTTATAGCTATCGCTTCGGCACGACTTTTAATGCCTTCCGATAAAGAGGACACACTTAAAAGCATCACTCCCGAGAAAAATTGATTCTGTGGCGTGGTTAATTTCAGCTAAAGTTATCATCCCATTAAATGCAGTTACGACTGACCAGAGTATTGTACAGCTTTCTTTGGCCTTACATCGAGGTCATTGGAGGCGGAAAAGGACTCAAAAGAAGGAACGGGAAGGAATTTGGCCTGGCCTTTAGAAGGAACCATCGCTGCATTCACATGGAGTGATTTGGGGAAACCGCAGAAAACAAATTTGACTGGCTGGACCGGGATTGGAGCCGGGAGGCCCCAACGTTACCCCTCACGCTAGATCTATGCTACAGGATATCTGTGATGATACAAAATAATTAGTATTGATTATTTATGAACTTCTCCCAGTAATAAAGCACTTTGTCAAGGATGCAACAGTTAACAGGTAGGCGTCGTGGGAAAGTTGCCAACGCCTGCTAATTGCTTCGCGTGTGGTTGATGAAACTCTAGCGCACGCCCATATTCAAGAGCACAGGTTAGCGTGCCTACCGTCCCTGACAAGGTCAACGTTGCCAATACCACAATCTCGCCAAACTACGCTGAAAAAT
The DNA here is from genome assembly GCA_031002005.1 of Vandiemenella viatica. Classification (NCBI taxonomy): domain Eukaryota; kingdom Metazoa; phylum Arthropoda; class Insecta; order Orthoptera; family Morabidae; genus Vandiemenella; species Vandiemenella viatica. The sequence goes on from JARYHS010012519.1 coordinate 79,484,810, forward strand.
CAATTTATTCAAATGATTACATCTTCCTTTCAATCGGTTTTTATTTTATATTAAATTAATTTAATAAGGACAATGGCTGTATTGGATGTACCGCACTTGAGGAAAACGGTGAAGGAAGTCATCGAAATGTCGTGTTTTCGCAACACATTTCGGACGCACACCTGCAATGACTTCATTGCAATCGTACTCCAGGAAAGTCTCTGTTGTTACAAGTAATTTTTGTATTTTTTCTAACGATTACATCAGCAACGTTTTTCACACGAAATAAATAAGCAGAGATTTTGACGGATTATAAATAAGTTCTAGTGTCTAGAAATATCACGGCATATTATAATTAAGACATAACATTGTATGGTAGGTTTTACAGTATTATTCCACGTTCCTCTTTACGTTGGGTCCATTGGTTCTTTTATTGATTATTCCTGTGATTTATTTACTTGTAAAACATTTTTTATTTGTATAACATATTCATTATGTATTCTATAATAATGAATCAATACTGTGATTAAAATAATTCACATAGCAGAAAATGAAATATAATGAAGCTGAGGTACTTACTTACTTTACTTTCCGTGTCCGGACTGTTTCAGATTGTATTTTACCAGAAACTATCAGCTTGGATCGCTTTATCATTGGCTAAGAACAGGTCTTAATCTTGGCACGTGAAACCCATATCTCTGGACTCGAGGAGATGTTCTGGTGTCTGAATGTAGCCGCAGTCACACTTGTCGTCATCCGTGTATCTCCACTTTTTCATGTTGCTCCTACACCTTGATACGTCTGCTCTAAGTCTGTTCAAAGTCTTCCATTTCTCGTACGGCAGGTTCCACCCGGGGGCCAGTTCTTCTTTGGGCCCTAAAGCTATAAGGTTTGGGAAGCACCTCCTCCCATAAGGATAGTATGATGTTGAGGTGACTAAATATATTAATTCATTATCTCTGGTATATACGTACTTCCCACAAAGTTGTAGTAATACTAAAGGAGTGATACAAATTTGAATATTTGATAATATTTCGAGACACCATGTAACTTTTTTAGCCTTTCAGATGTATTTTAATCGGATAACGCTTGATCCTGTGTTTTTGGAGGACTTCATGATTTTTCACTGTAAAATCCAAATAAAAAAAAAAGTATCAAATCTTACACTTATAGCACTGGACTTGTTGGAATGCAGCATTATGCGGTACATCGGCTTCCTCAGACTAAAATACCTGAAATGCTGCAGAAGAAAATATAACGTTACTAAATTAGGAGCAAACCGCTTCACGTTAATACCACTGCTGGGATCCATATCTAATTTCACTATACTGGTGGATTATAATATAGCAGTTGTAATGGTTTCCTTTAAAAAAAAACATTTGTTAGCTGACGTTGATCAAAGTTTTAAAAATAACTGTTTTAATTCGTGTGTATCAAATACATCGTTTTACGGAAACAGGGTCGAAAATTAGAGAGGATATAAACAATAAAATAGTAAAGTAGGAAAAGAAACTTGTTGTAAAACTTTTAGATATTACGAATTTCATTAATTTATTTATAGTGGATTGAATATACGGCAATAAACTAAAAAAAAAAAATCAAATAACCGAAGCCTTTTATTATGATATAGAAAGGACGAGAAGTAAGCTTACAACTTGAAGAAGCTGAGAACTGAGTTAAACTAGCTGAGTGACTAATTACAATAATTGGTCTATAAGCTTAAGATATTTTTGCAGCATTATTGCTATGCAAGGCAAATTTTTACGACCAAAGAGCACGAGAAAGGAAAAATTATGCAAAGCATTGAATCTCGCTGGCACTGTTTGACAAAACTATTTTCGTTTGACGGAAGGCATTGTACCCAGTACTGCAGTAAAAATTGTAGATGTAGAGCCGGTTTCAGAACTTGGTTGAGCGTAGCATGTCGGGAATATCGTTTTGAAACGCCGTTCCTCTATACTCTCCCGCTTGCAGAAGACGCATTACAGACAGCTGTCCTACACGTGTGGTGCTAAAGCCTTCTGCTTACATTACGATCCACTTCCTCTGTGAGCTGCGTCATGGGTTTCGTCTGCAGAACCAGATTACTGATTATAGCACAGTGGTTTGCGAAACATAAAATTTCACAGAATGGTGGCTCAACTGCGAAGTGTTAAAATGTTTATATTCATTTGAAGTAGTAACATTTTTTTGCATCATCAGGCATAGCGCTGTCGAGTGACTTCATTTAATTTGACACTACATTTGAAGCTATCTTATAACCATCTATCAATTCTTGGCCGTAAGTTTCAGATACTGTGTCGATTACCCTTCGCTGGTATACCAAGACTCTCACTGTCGACTGACACGGGGTTAGCTGGATCGAGCACAAGTGATGGAAGAAATATTCATCATTCTGGACTTGGACCAGTGGATTAGGAGATGTGGTGATGTAAGATTCTTAATTACCGGTTAATGTAGCAAAAGTCTGAATTAAATATCGTATGAAGCGAGGGAGTACGAAAGTGTTGACAAAGACTTCAAAGTCAGATGAGAATTTTAAACTTTGCACTCCCTTTGTGTCTTTCGGCAGAGTTAGCCTGAATAAGTTGTCGCCAAGTGTATCATCTCCCTTCTCGCATAACGCATCCACAACTCAAGTGACATACTGCACTTATCGCACACACGTTTGCTGTCTTCCACATATACAGTAGAAAATACGAACAGAGTATGGTAAGGGAAAACAGAGAGAAGTCACTGGGAAGCTGTTATGGAGGGTTAACACGTATCATAGTAATAGTGTGGCACATATTTTATGTATGTCGCAAATTCCGGAATATAGCTCACATATAACAACATTGCAGCCACTAACAAAGTATAAGGTTGAATAAAAAGGCAGTGAATGTGAAAAAATAATAATGAAGAAGTGAAGATAAACTTAGGTATGAAAGAAATAACAGCCAAGGAATATACGTACTCAACATCGAGTACGAAAATGTTTACATCTACATCTACATCCATAATCTGCAAATCAAAAACATTGTGGGTGGTAGAGGGTGCTAAGCACCAATCCTAAACCCGCCCATTCCAATCCCGAATAGTGCGAGGAAAGAAGGAATACTTATAAGTATCAGTACGGCATCTTATTTCTCTAATCTTATCCCTCCGGTCATTGCGACCTAAATAGGTTGGCGGAAGAAGTATTTCATTGCACTCGAAATTTAAATTTTTTCGCATATTCTCCAATAAATTCGAACGCAAGCTACGTGGTCTGTCTTTCAAACTATCCCAGCCCAATCTATGTATCAATTCTGTGACGCTTTCCTAAGGGTTGTAACAACAAGTCACGAATCTAGCGGCTCTCCTCTGCACCCTCTCAACTGAGTCAATCAGAACCTTGCGATACGGATCCCAAACCCCACAACAGTAATCCAGATGCGGACGCACTAGTGTTTTATACGCTATCTTCTTTGTTTGAGCATTAAAATTCCTCAAAATACGACCTATGAATTGTAATTTAGAATTTGCCTTGCCTACGACGGAAGTTATGTGCATGTCCCATTTCATGTTGGTTTGTACTATCACCCCCAGATACTTCACGGAATCAACCGTGTCAACAGGTGAATTGTTTATTTTGTACTCGTAAACAACCTGATTCTTCTTGTTACTTATCCGCATTGCCTTGCACTTTTTGCAATTAAGTGTAAGCTGCCATTTACGGCACCAATCGAAAATAGCATCCAAATCACGCTGAATTTCTAAGCAATCGTCGGAGCACCTTATTTCCCTATAGATAACCGTATCGTCGGCAAACAATCGCAACCAGCATTTGACGTTGTCACCTAGATCGTTTATAAATATTAAGAAAAGAAGTGGACCTATTACACTTCCTTGAGGAACGCCCGAAGTAACATTTATCTTAGAAGAGGCTTCCCCGTCAACAACGACATATTGTGGTCGACCAGTTAGAAAATCACGTATCCACTCGCAAATCTGAGGCGAAATACCGTAAGCTCGAATCTTCGCTAAAAGTCGGTTGTGTGGCACAAAAGCATTCTGAAAATCCAAAAAAACCGCATCAACTTGCGAACCTGCATCGATAACTTTCATTATGTCGTGGGAAAATAGGGCCAATTGTGTTTCACACGATCTCTTCTTCCGAAATCCGTGTTGACATGGTGTAAGTAACTCGTTCTCATCTAGAAACTTCATTATGTTCGAGCATATGACATGTTCCAGAATTCTGCTGCAGACCGATGTTAGAGCTGTTTAGTGGGTATACACGTCGTTCTTAATTACCTGAATTTGTCTTCAACATATCTTTGTGATCCAGCTGTTAGTCTTTCAACTGATGTTTATATGACTCCACTCCGCGTTTCCAGAAATTGTTGTTTCAATCATTCAGCCGTTCGCAACAGGCTGGTGGATGGAGAGAACAAGAATTTATTAGTTTTTATCATCATTAATTAAAAATTCTCATACACTTTACTCCACTGTCACTACTTCTTATACATCCTTCTTAAAAAATGTATTAATATACCCGTCCCACCACTTCATAAAAAGTTTTTTTTTTAATTTCTGTGTAGATGCATTTAAATGATGTTTTTTTTAAAAAGTTTATCCATTTTCTGTAGTATTAATACAGACGATGATCAAGAACTTCCCGGTGAAAGATATGTTCTCGTTTTACAGTGTTTCACTTAAATAATATTTTCTATTATCGATAGAAAATGACTGCATAAGCTGAATTAAAAATCAATTATGAATCTTTTTATACTTCGTAATTTGTCAGACACTTGAAAAAAATTCTCTCTGTGTTCTACACATTTAAACAAAACTACGATGGCATAACTGCAAGTTCACCCAGGGATATTTTTAATCCGTAACACCTACGTACTCCCAACCACCCACAGCCATTGATTTTTGTTTCCAAAACAGTTTTAAGAAGAGTAGATACTTTCATTATCTCACAACATTATCCAGGTACTCTCCCAATCGATGTTTGAAACTGGTAATTATATTTGAACGTCATTTTTTGGAGTAAGTCTTATGATTATTTTGGCGCTATTCGTATTTACATTCCACATTAGTTTTTCCCACTAAAAGTTCGGTTAGCAGGAGTCATCGGAAGCTGCAAACTGGTAGGAAGATAGTGAACCTTGTTACGGTGGTCGCCCTCCCCAGGGGATCGTTGTGATTGGCCAGCGGAGAAAGGCGAGTGGGCGTGTGTTTGTTTGCGAACGGTGCACCTTGATTTATAACGGCGTGCGGGAAGGCTACCAACAACGAGTGAGCGAGGTCCAAACAGCGCAGTTTGTCTTGGCAGTGGCCGGCACCTTCAAACAGCCAGCCGGCGTCTCTGTAAGAACATGGCTACAGCTACCCCTTCATAGCAAAGACGTCCAACACTTCAAAACAATATCTGACTAGTTGGAACCTCATATTTCTGTCGTAACTCGCGAAGTTCATGAGGGGAATGAGTCTGACTGGACAGTATCATGCCAACAGCACATACAGTTAAGATCCTTAGGGTGAGATTGGGACGGTTGGCGTTACGTTTATCCATCCGAAACATGACACTAGAATGGATGGTGTGTGGTTAATTCAAAGCACTGGCATAAGTGCTTACTAAAAAGTTTTCTTCCAATGTTCAGTTGACACGTGGCATAAGCCTGAGGAACCATTCCTGACTTTCAGCATCGAAGAAAATCACAGTTGTAAAACTCATAATAAGTTACTAACAATAAATGTTCTGTATTAATGTAACCTGTCTCTCCTTCGTGCTCCAGTTATATTTCTAGAAAATATGACTCACAAAACGAAGTCCACTCTTCCTTTTCGATTGCTTGAAGTTACTCATAAAGTTCCGGAAAGTTAGTCTCTGATAACTTGTTGCGAAGTTGACTTGCTGGTGTATTTGAGGATGTTGTTTCTTTTCTTTGAGAAACTTCTTATTTCATATTTTCATTTCGTATATTTAAAGTACAACTCATCTTTGTGAATAGACATTTTTAGCGCTAGATTTTTTTTTCACGTTTTTCTCCGTATTTCCTTTTTTTCTTATTAATAAAAGCTCTAAGTGCTCACAGATATAGTAAAAAGTATGTATATGATTTACGATCTATTGTCGATTTCAGTCATTCCCTTAATGGTAGCTAAAAATCTTTCATTGCTATTATTAACTGAAATGTAAAAACAATTGTAAAATACGTAAACGTCTGTTTCTTTTGAAATTTCTTGTCATACTGAACACAATCACGTTTTATTTTTGAAAATGAATGTTGATAACTAAAAAAACACACATTTTTTACTTCTATTAAAAGAGCACAGTTTTTTCAATGCAAACGACAAATATGTTCAAGTACAGCCCTTGTATTGTGGGCTATCACCGCCATTAAAATTACCAAAAATTGAAAGTAACGGCCTATGACACCAAGTGTAATTAACAAATGTTGGAGCTATACATTTCGAATTATCGCTCAAGTATCAATCGTCTTTAAGTTTTGTAACCACTATCTTCATCATTTATGACATATGACCGACAAATGAATATTTTGATTACAAACTTGAAGGAGAGGCAATTTGGTGGAATGCAATTCGTACTTAAGAAAAAATTTAAGAGAAGCAAATATCACAGTGCAGCGGTGAAAGAGATTGGTTAAGTGGGATGTTAGAAAATATAGATAAAAGATAACTACATTTTACCATGCGTAAGTAATGCCTAGATGCTTCAAGATTTGTTTCTTTCACTGCATGCTAACTTCAATTTCTTCATCATCATTAGATAGTTACGCTTTCGCAGGACGTAGCGAGACATGTGATATCTTCTTCGAGTGTACAAAAACAGCAGTCAATAACTGATACTGAACAGAAGGTGACCGTGGAATATTTTCCAAATTTACTGCGTCATATCTAACGATAATAGAGGATGTTCTTTGAATCTTTTTTTTTACTTGGTATTTTTAACCATTTCATACAAGTGCTTCATATAACTAAGTTTCTAATAGGCTGTACGTATAATAGTAATGGTGCCGTGTATGATATATGTAAGAGAAATAATGGATGCACTGTTTTAAATTCGACTGATCAATAACCTTAGAAGCTTGTCTACTAAAATTAAAACTGAAGCCGAATGAGACGAAAAAATCAGCATCTTCATAATAATGCGCATAGGTTTACGGAATGGTTACACCTTACAGTAATTAGATTTTATTATTTACATCCGAAATATCCTAAAGGTTTAGGTGTGTTCTTATTTTCTGACGACTAGATAACAGAAGAGTTCGTTAATGCATAGACTAAACACTAATTGCTAACACCTAAAATTTGAAGATATCCAGTTCCAACTAAAAATGTCATCTACAGGAAAATCATTAAGCAAGTATCCTATCTCATTTAGCTTGGTAATAAACTTTCTTACGATAAGAAAATCAGTGAAAAAATTAATATAAATAAATACTGTCAAACAGAACAATAAGAAAAACTGTAAAAAATAAAGTCTTGAATTTATTAAGAAGACATGTGTCTCTTGTAAATTTTATATAGATAAAATATGAACAGTCGGGAAGAGGGAGCCAAAATGAGATTTTTAAGATCAGTTATAGGAGCTCATAGTACAGTATATAATATATAATGAATGATTACATCTGCCAGCAGCTGTGCAATCAGTGACAAGATAGACTGCAATAGAGAAAAGCATAATCACATTTTATTACGTAGAGCAACCTTTTTTAAACCGCGGAACAGTAAAATGTCAAAAATAATTTCTGTATTTGTATTCTACATATTACTGGAACATATCCTACAACTAGCATAAAGACCTAATAAAATGATAATTAAATAAGTCCTTAAAGGCCCCTCGTTGATGCCGACTAGAAACATTTTATTATACGTATTTACAGTGCAGTCATATTCTGGAAATACCAGATTTTTGGCTGGGCGTTGAAGTATTCATTACTTTTCACAAAGGCTTGTGGCTTGTAGTCTCTTATAGGTTCATATAGTACGAGTACTGTATCAGTTTTATGTGAAGAATTTTTTTAGTTATGATACCTTAATGCGGTTAGAATTAAATTTTTAACATTCTTCCTATGGATCACCTATCCGGTCTTTGTGGTCCAAAGATTGAGAAACATTGATAAGGATCATCCAAAAATGGCCCAAAATTAATGTGAGCTTTCAAGTCCCTAGAGCACACAAGCGTCGTTAAATGTATAGAGACCGGTCAACTAACCAATTCTTGAAGGTAGCATACATAGAGAAAGATTAAATTTGAACTCTTGAACATTGCTTTTGAAGTCACTGAAGACATTATACCCTCATCGAAGGATATAAAAATTGTTACAAAAGAAAATTACAGACCAAATAGAACTGCTTGTTTTAACCCTGTTCATAAAGCCAAGAGACAATAATTGATGAGGCAGTAAATTCTATGTGCAGTGGCTGTTATCACGTACCATACCTCATGAATTTTAAACAAATTAAGGTACTGCCTTTTTTCAGGCTTAATCCGCGGTATTTAATGCCTGTCAACTGATATAACCCTGAGAGATATACTGGTCCGTGTTTCCAAACAGCCAGTTCCCTCTTTCGCTGCAGTATATCAGCATTCAGCAGCTGGAAAGCTGATTAGTCAGCGCCATCTTGTGCCTTAGCCTCATGCATTAACAGCCGCGGGTTGTCCATAAAAGCTCGTAAATATCCGAAATTATTGGCCGCAACGTGGCGTGTAATTTTAATTTATGCCCCCGCGTCTGCGGTTTTGTTTTCGGTGACATATTTCTATCGGATCGCGGTGAACTGTTAATGATTCGTTAGATGTTATCGCGATGCCAATATTTATACTTGTTTCGCAAGCCCCTGCTGGTGACACAATACTTGTGAACTGTCGCCACGTGACAAACGTCCGCCCGCGCCATAATGCATTAAAACACGAGACTTAACCACCGCATAATTGGCGTTTGGTGCCCCGCGCTTTGTGGCGCAAACACGGGCCGAATTAAGCTTGCTGATCGGCGTAGCTTTGTTCGGCACGAGCATGTTTGCACACGAAATGGACCCTCAGTTATATTTTGTAATCGTCATCAGCTGTTATCAATACATGTGCAAGCGGAAAGTACCGCGCAGACATATCAAATGGACGTTAAATGTATAATTCGAGGTAAATGAGTCATTTTCCAGCACTGGTGCAATGTGGTAGCCAGCAAGGCTTGGTTCAGTTTCGGTTAGAACCGCACATAACATTAAAAAAAAAACTAATAATAAAACACGATTTTATGGTACTACAGTGCAGTTCATGTAAATTAGAAGCCAGAAGGAAACCTTAAAGCTTATCGACGCCGAAAATATTGGCTACTGGAACGGATTCGGCCAAACCCTTTTGAATGAACTATTTCGGCGTTCACCTGGAGTGTTTTCAAGAATGCAGAGAAAATCAAGTCCAGGATTGCCAGCCGTTTTTGTCTTTATGTCAATAGTGTTAAACCGAAAAATCAATTATTAGTGATTTTAGATGATACATTCGCAGTCTGGAAGTTAAGAACGCGGTAACAGTGTAGGATGAAGTAAATACATTTTATTTGGATATAAGAAATTTTTGTTTAAACACTTCTCTCCATTAAAAAGAAAGTAAAAAGTTGCTTTACTGTGCTGTAAGTTAAAATGTACAGAAATAAAAATCGGTGTAGTTTCTGGTTTGATTGAAATGCAATGCTGATAGTCCCAAACACCGATTTCTCCAGACTTAAATTACTAAATCTGGTCTCCACATCTCCTGCTTCGACCATTCAACCTTCCTTTCGGCGCAATGAGTCTCCTATCACTTAGCAGAGACCACTGCCTGAGCTTTTGTATCTCGAAGGGTTCTGCAGATGGTATTAGGATTTCAGATTGCATGATATATGGAAATCTTTCCTGCGATGTCTGTTTGTTTGGTATACGTTAGTTGGATCTTCCCGAAGGAAGCGTAATATGCCATTGTGTCAGAGGTAGACCTCTAGGACCTGTAGTTAAAAACTAAGCGTGTTGTGTGAGCGGTAATGCTCTGGCTTTGCATTCGGGAGGATGCTAGTTCGAATTCAGATCCGGTCATCCATATATGGGTTTTCCATGATTTCCCCAGATCACTTCAGGCGAATGCCGGGTTGGCTCCTTCAAAAGGCCATTTCTTGTTCCCAATCTTTTCACGCCTCTAATGATCTAACCGAGGCGTAAAAATCGTAAAGAAATATATAATACTAACCACGTAACGTCCATCCGTATCTCTTATGATCAGACAGAACTCTTAAAAATTCCTGATCCGGAAATTTTGAAAGCAAACGCGCTGAGCACTGAGGTACCTGACCGCTTCTTGTTCTTCCATGATGCTCAAATCGTTGGCTGGTTGGACTCCCCACTGCCTGCCCCCTTCGTAGGCTGTGTACTAAACCTTGTTACTGAGAATAGACTGGCAATTCCTTTCCTCCCTATGTTGTTGTGTGTGTTTAAATTACCGCGACGATTGTAGTAAATGCAGTGTATTGTTTATGTTGTACAAATAAAGTCTCGTTCCCACGGCGCTTCTTGTCATCTTTGCCGCATATGCTGGCATGGACGTCACGCCTCGACCCACCGCCAGGCGGTAGAAGATGAAAGGCGCGTCCTGCCTAGCCCGCGCCGTGGGAACGAACCTTAAGGATGATGAAAGGGAGGGTGTGAAGCCGGGTGCTGGCCAATCCAGATCTACTCCTCCCAGAAACAACTTGAAGGCCGCTACATTCAGTGTCCTTATGGATTACCATCAGAAGTATAGTTTGTCCTCACTAGATAACCCCTAATCTTTTTTTTTTTTTTAAATTGACAGATACGTTTGTATACAGTCTGGTACTTAGGAGTAGACCATCACCACCTCTGCTCTGGTGCCGGTGTATTCCCAAATGATGAACTTTTGTTCAGCTACCGCTAACACCGTCGCAATTATGGTACTGCAACGGCCTGAGACACTGGGGTGGAATAACGTTGTCGTTCATAATCTTTTTCTATCTGAAACAACTTATGATCCTCAGATCATTAATAACGCCACATCAAGCAAAAAGCAGCATTGCTTGTAGTTAAAATTGCAAGTCACCGGGCTCTGTGAAACCAGGGCAGCAGTCAGGCGAGGTGGAGGCTGTTTAGGGCGCGGATTGGCGGTGAGGAAAGCAGTGTGCAGTAAATGTATTCATACAGCGCGGCGTGAGGGCGGTCGTGAATTTGAAAAGTTGTTTCCCGGGCCGAGCACAGCAGCTGCGAGCTGTGCCCAACTTGGCGGCTTAGTACGGCCCCCAGAGACGCAACTTCCGCGCCCGCTAACAATTTCCATAATTGATCGAGAATAAATCACGCCCAAACAAAATAACCCCTGCATTTTTTTCTTTTTTCGCTTCCGTCTCTAGCTGTGAGAAAGAAGTGGGAATGTACAAGAACTAAGAGAGAAACAGCGCTGGAGGAGAAACCGCAGGACGAAAGCGAAAAAAAAATTTTTTTCTCTCTCTCCCGGATGTGCCATGCCAGACGACAGGTTGTTCCGTAGGGAACCGCGGCAGAAATTCCGTGCGGATTGTTTCCAAATGCACAGTTGTCGCCTTTTAAGATCTCCGCGATGGAGTACCTCTTTTTCTTCTTTATAACCACAGGAAAGCTGACGACACAGGTTTCATATTTTTTCAGGAAGATGTGAGTAAGCCTATTCCTCACCTGTTTAGGACTGAAATAATGGACAGTGGAGTAAGTGCTGGAATTTTGCTATGATATGACCAATTTTCTGGAGAGGAAAACGAAATATAAGATTTAATTACATATACGTACATAAATGTGTTAAACTCTTGCTATAAAATACTGAGTGCTAACAAAAAAAAAAAAAAAAAAAAAAAAAAAAACATAAAATGCCACATCTCCGCAATTCAAGCTACTTGAAATTCCATGATGCGAAGTATTGGGAGTCAAACGTTTCATTGTTTTACTTGTTCGGTGAGAGATATCACTAAAACTATACTTGGTATACCAAATATCAGTAGTAGATCGTACCGAGCGTGGTGGGTGAGCGGTTAATGTTCCGCCTTCGCATTCGGGAGGACACGGGTTCGAATCCATCAAGATTTGGGTTTTCCATGGTTTCCCCAAAGCACTCCAGGGGAATGCCGGGATGCTTCCTCCAAAAAAAAAAAGAGGTCATGGCCGAATTCCTTCCCGTTCCTTGTCCCCAGTCTCATCTCGCCTCTATTGACCTTAGCCGTCGACGAGGTTTAAAGCAATAAGTAAAAAAAAAAGTGGTAGATCGCAGCCAGTCTCTCAAGAAACCCAGCGATTTTTTCTAGGGTGATTAAGGTTTATTCCATCAACGGCGGCTAATATTTACAATTTGAAAGCGAGAATAACTGCAGCAATCGAAACGATAACAGTTAAAAGTTAGACAATGAGTGGTGTGTTTGTGCACCAAGTAGAAATCGTTCATATTTCTCGTGGTGGTTACACTGAATGATATAGATTTAACAATGCTGTTCTTAATTTTTTGGACAATCAAGGTTGGAAGTTCTTTCGTCTTGTTACTTCTCCTAGTGGGGGTATTTTTTTGTAATCAATGAACATCCCAAATATTAAACGACAGACTTATCCCCGTCTAGAAACTTTTATTATAGACTCTAAACACGGTTTCAATAAAGATAGGTAACGTATAAATATTTACATTCACACAGATGGCTTGAAAATGATAGTAATTTAACTTACCAACTTATTACCTATTCACGGAAAATGAAAACTCTTTTCAGTGTTAGGGAAATAGTTACACAACTAAGTTTTTTTTTTTAAAAAAAAGCAGAAGGTTGTTAAATATGTTGATTTAAGATTTGTTGACTTTTCCAGATTTTTTTCTGCAGAGTCTTTTAAAGATGTGTTAGTGTCACCTGCAATTAGCACAATACTGTATTTTTATTAACGTCTAACAGATAGGTAAGATCATGTGTGTATATTAAGCACAGTAGAGGATGAAGAACTGAACAGTTAATCTTTGAATGTATCATACGGCAGAATTATAATTGAGTAACTGGTCTGGTGATCCAGATTTCCTCCCCTTTCCTTACCCACAATTCTCATTCATCCCTATTGACCACGTAGATGAGCCAAAAATCTGTAGTGAAAAATTATACAGGGTGTTACAAAAAGGTACGGCCAAACTTTCAGAAACATTCCTCACCCACAAACAAAATAAATATGTTATGTGGACATGTGTCCGGAAACGCTTACTTTCCATGTTAGAGCTCATTTTATTACTTCTCTTCAAATCACGTTAAACATGGAATGGAAACACACAGCAACAGAACGTACCAGCGTGACTTCAAACACTTTGTTACAGGAAATGTTCAAAATGTCCTCCGTTAGAGAGGATACATGCATCCACCCTCCGTCGCATGGAATCACTGATGCGCTGATGCAGCCCTGCAGAATGGCATATTGTATCACAGCCGTCCACAATATGAGCTCTAACATGGAAAGTAAGCGTTTCCGGACACATGTCCACATAACATATTTTCTTTGTTTGTGTGTGAGGAATGTTTCCTGAAAGTTTGGTGGTACCTTTTTCTAACACCCTGTATAAAGTGTTAAGAACTACTAGGCGAATAGAACCACTATTCCTTAATAAGATCTAGCAACTCGGCTGTTTTAACACACTTCAGTGACATACATTGCTTTATATTTTGAACCCTTTAATCAATCCTTTTCTCTGATCTACCATTAGTATGTAAAAATTTTGACAAGAAAACGTAATGATTTATACAAACCTGTTAGATATTATAGAAACTTTTTCGTCCATTGCTTCCTTTGAAAACCCCTTCAACCAACTTCTAGAGTACTTGTAATTAATGGTATTGAAATGTCCAATATTAGTAATGATTAGCGTATCGATTAAACCAAATTACCTATACAGCGTCCTACTTTCGTAGAGAGACTTTTAGAGGGAAGGGGGATTAATTAAAATATTACATGAATAATCGAGTTCTGTTTATTGCGGGACATTTTTGAGTCATTTCTCCGAATTGACAGAAGTATTATGGGCAGATAAGCAATGGAACGCAGCTTAGCGGATTCTTGCGATTCCATTTCCTGGGACAGTGGGTAGACCATTTGAATTATTGACCTCTGTCTGTAGCCTGGTGACTCCAACCCGGCGTCCCGCTGCCCCTGCGAGCAATGCTACCCGCGTGTCGCACGCACCTGTACCTTACTTATTGATGGCGGACGGATCACTAGCTTTGTCGCTATTGCTAACCGTATCGTAATCGGCTTCTTGTGAGGCGGGTTCCTTTACGAAGCAGTAACGTGAATTTGCAGTGGTGCTTGTGACGTAACAAGCATGCAGCGGCCTGTTGTAGCCTTTGCCGCAGCGCGGCAGGTAGCTGGAGTCTGCATTGGGCCAGTTGATTACTTGAGAGGTTTGCGTACGTAATGTTTCTTCTCTCGGTGTAGACAGTTTATTAGTTAATGACTACATAATGTGTTAATCTGCGCTTGCGTAACCCCTTCAAATGTGAGCGAGCGGTCTATTACGCAGGTCTAAACTGTTGGGTGTCCACGCAGTAGGTGCGTCACTACAAGACATATTAAAGATTTAGGATGGCATTTTATATGAGACACAATGTAATTTATGTTTATCCACGCGAACCATCGATTTTCGTGGTTTGCTTTGATGAAATACTGTAAATGAACATTCGGTGATAGTTGCCCGTTTCAGGAATATACAAGTTGTATGCACATCAAGTGCACATACTACTATACAACATATTCAAAAAGTCGATGTCCATTGGAGATTTCTAGAGTGGCATTTTCTGGCGAGAAATATTATTTTCATCTCGTGCTGAAAGATGAATGAAAATGCTTTGCTTCTCAGCGAAAATTCCCAAATAGAGTAATAAACATGCACCGGATAAATTGCCAACCAGGTCGCGTCGTGGAAGGACAAAAGGTGGGTTCTCCCTCTAAGTGGAAAATCGCTATGCCGCTGTTACGAAACGTCACACAGGTAGTCAGCTATGATTAGCTGGAGTTTTGATTAAAATCTTTCGGCACATTCCTCGGAGACAATTTGATATATAGTGCGAAGTTGTGGGAAAATAATAAATTATTCTACGGCTATTGAATGAGAAGTACTTTTGTTTTCCGTCGAAGGGAAATTTCTACTTGTTCTCTGGAGAGTTAGACATGCAGTGTATCAAAGCGAAAACATTTATACTTGATTACCTGGCCGTGCGTAACCTGGCTCTCGTGTAGGGTCAAACAGTAATTTTACCTCGTTTCAGGTAGGAAGGGAAGAATGAAATACGAATGTCACATGACAAATATAACGACGGACGATTGTGATACTAACAGGTGCGATATCCGACTGTCACGGCTATACATATAACGAGTAAAACAGGAAATAATTACCATCAAACTATAGATTGTGTTAAAACATGTCATACCATCAGAAAAACAACAATGCAATGATCATTTTCAAAATTAACTCAACAATAGTAATGATTACCTTCAATAATAATTTTAGAATTTCCAAACGTCATGTTTGCTTCTCGAAACTTACAGGAATCTAAAAATTAATTAGTTTCCTTATTTGGTGAGAAATATTACGAATTAAAGCCTGAAGTAAATAAAAACCAGTGATTCACACATTTCTTTAATGAATAAAAATTATTAAGTAATATAGTTTTATAGTTGGTTTTATAGTTGGTCTAAAAAAGACCAACTATAAAACGATTTCAACTTGCTAGCATTTTTCTTTCAAACGAATATCGTTTTAAAAGAGCCTGCAGCTTGAAATTAACTATCAGTGTACCATTTCCTTCACTTTCTGACAGAAAGAAGATCCTAACTATTTGTGGCCATGTTTACCGGCATCTACAAATCACAAAGTCAAATAATGACTACCAGCAAGAAACTGCCATTTAGTGTATCCGACAAGTCTTTTTCTTTCTTATTTACACAGTCAGTGCAAAAGCACGTACGACGTATGGTGGTATCAAACCGACGATCTTCGGCGCACAAATCTGGTGCGCCGTTGACAACGCTGTCGCGGTTGGCAGATACAATCATCCTCAATGCTGACGTCATTCCGCTCGCAAAGTGGTGTGTCGTACTGTAACCAGTCGTCATGATCTCAGAACTAAAACATGAAACTCTTTTTCCATGTGATTGTGTTAAATATTTCCACTTTTTGACAGATTAACATTTAACCAACAATTTTTTTTACAAGTATCTGATGATTTCAGTATTGCCAGTTTTTTACTATGAATAAGTCAGTTTGTGTTTTCCAAAGAAGAAGAAAACGAAGCAATTGCGGAAAATCACAAATTATAGGTTTTTTGTCATTAGATCTTTCGGCCGTACAGGAAGCTACAATTTTATCTATATTTTCTCTTACCGAGTCTGAGTATTAATGCTATTATTAATCTATCTCAGAGTAGAGAATACATAATAATACAACACTCAGTTAAAACCAGCCACCCCCTCCTGAGCATTCGAGGTGGTAATCCCCCAATTTCTCAGGATCGTGCACTACCTCTGCCAGCAATTGCCACGAAACTAACTGGTTATGCAATAAAGCAGCATTTATCCACCTTATTCGATGCAAGGACCAATATAATATCTAAAATAATTCTATGGACCACTAACGTACCTGGGCCGAATTTTTAACTACGCATATGTTATTAACCAACCCTACCAATTGTTATCGGCACCTACGACCCTCATAAAAAGGTCATTAACTTATTCCTCACCACGCTCTCTAATACCTACTGGAAATGCATCTAGTGAATAAACTATTATAGTAACATTGCCGTTATGTCTTCAGATCCTATAGCTTTTATAAAGTTTGTATAAATGCTTATATATGGCTGTGGTGTTGCATAGTACGAGTACGGTCACAATTTAACTTTTAAGGGAATATTGTTTAGTATTTTTGTTATGAAATATTTAGTTCTGTTGGAGTTAAATTTTTAATATTTTGCCTGGGAACCTTTTGTTCCATCTTGGTGGACCAGATATGGTTCGCGTTATACAGACTGAGAAACACTTCCATACAGCAAATATAGCACGTAGTAAAGTTGGTTTTAGCATACCCACTACGCAATATTCCCTGAACCACAGCCAGGGTATCTAAATTTTCGTCGCATTTACGTATTTATGTATGTATATTCGTTTGAAAAAACCCTCTGCTCTAACGTATATTATGCTGATCTCTTCATAACTATAGCGTTACTTTTTCACTTCATGTTAATCGCATGATCTCCCTCTAGGACATTGATTCTTACAACTATTTCTAACACCACCATCTTACGTAGTGGATATTCGAACATGTTCTACCTAGTTATACTAAGATTTACAAAAACACTTCACTTCAAATCGAATTCACAATCTCAGTAACGTATTGTGACATAAAATCCGTATTCTAAAAAATGCTGCCTAAAATGTTCTGCTAGTACTATTATACACTTGAATTTTCCCGTGACCTTGTCTGCAAGGACCAGATCTGTTGGCAACACCATGAAACTAGGTAGCTCTGTAGAAGTGACTATATAATCTGTTCTTGGAAGAAAAAAAAAAAAAAAATTGATGTGGTACTAAAACCCGGAAAGTAATTACATCTGTAAATTTCAAGATTTATTTAAGGAAATTAATGTTAGAAGTAAATATTCCAGTGTAAACTTCACATAGAACTATTTACTGTTGAAACACTGAAACTTGGAGTAACTAAAACAGTTATTATATCTGTATAATCTTTGTTGAATGATACACATTTACATGTTAACGAATGCCGGAACCAACGACAAAGTTAGATTGCGTAATGTTCGACACAATTCGTGGCTTTCCTTGCGGATATTACGCATAACTTTCAGTAAGTTGTTTAGTTTTTAATCTTTCGTATATCTACTTTTTAATTATTATTTTGTTGTTTTGCATTATCATTTTAGGTTTACTAAACAGACAACTGACATTTTGTCACACTTGAGTCATCTATCCGGTTTAAAGACTGAATACACAACACTTGAAGAAGAACTTGTAGAAAGTGTTGGGCTAACGTTTCATAAGCTTTTCATTAATGGTTATCCAGATTGTAATCTTCTACTTTCTCACCAGCTGATTTGGCTTAGTTACATATGCATCATATTTTAACTCAGATCTGAAGCATTTAAGGCGGAAATTCTCTATCAAAAGGTGTTCAGTAATATTTTAAAATACGTAAAATTTTATTTTAAAAAATTTCATGTTCCATCTAGATTTTAAGTTAATCTTTAAGAATTTGAACCCTGCAAAACACTGTAAATAGCCAATATCCATTCATTAGTTACCGCTTGATGCCGAACTATCAAAAAATCCCACAATTTAGACGGTCCTTTAAAAAGACGATCCCAATCTTTTTTTTTTCAAAAATATTTTTCATTTACTGGAAAAGAAAAGTTATAGTTCTATAATTAAGTTCGCCCCGTCTCCAGCAATACTATATAATTTTCAAAAAATTCAAAACTAATTTATTTCGTTACCAGTCTCGTATAGATATGCCTGATTTCACTAAGGCGTATATTTTGGGAGTTTTCAAAACTCTTCTCAGAATTTTCACGTTTATAAATTACGTAATTTCAGCAAAAAACAAGTGGTATAGTTGTGTTCCTTCAAGCAAAGAAGTGTTTAAATTATATTTTAATGGTTCATTTGTACTTCTGAAGCAGGAGATAATAACGATTTTTCCCTTGGGTTGTGACAGTGTTTCACTAGCACTCCTTTCTGGAGCAGCCGCCCCCATTGACTACTGGAATGATGGACGAGGAGACATGACGGCAGGTGTTTTGCGTGTGCTGGAGAGTGTAATGAAGTGTCTTGTGCTAATTGTGTTTGTATGACACGTTTACAGTAGCCATAATGACCCAACGAAATTGCGTATTTAACAGCTGAGCTACAAACTGTGCACGTAATTACATTTTGACATGGTCGGCAAAGAAATTTTTTTATTTTTTGTGTACTGAACAACTTTGCCGAAGCATCAAAAATGAAAGTCGTTACACAGCTAAGCATGGCCGTTCCAAATGCCTGCATAGACTAAGCAGAAATATGTAGGAATTGCTGATTCAAAGGTTGATATAAAAATTTCAACCCCGCGATAAGAAATTATTTCCCAAATCAAAATGACATTTCACAAAACTGGTTAGCATAAATGTAAGCATGAATTTCTTCATAGGCTATGATATGCCTATACGGAGCAATGTATATCAAAGCCCTGCTTATAGCGGATGACACTTGTGTAATCATTTTGTTATTTTTTTTTTAAAAAAAAGAAAGATAGAAACGTGCTTGGTGGGTGAGCGATTAATGATCTGACCTCGAATTCGGGAGTACTGCGGTTCGAATCCCTGTCGGGTCATCCAGATTTGGCTTTTCCATGGTTTCCCACATCAGGGGATACTTCCTTCAAATGGACATGACCAAATTCCTTCCCGTTCCTTGTCCCCAGCCCTGTTCCGCCTTTAATGACCTTGACGTCGACGAGGCATAAAGCGATAGGATAAAATATTTATAAAAAATAAACGATATTTAGGTTCTCGCCGATGAAGCTCGGCTGCTGTAGGGATTAATAGACTCTTCCCAGTACTACCTTGTTCTTTTATTTTTTTGAATTAGAAGTTAACAACAAACATCATGACTGAAAGCAAGTGGTAAATATCAATTAAACTGAAAGAACTTGAACAATCATAAATAAACATTAATTGCAATCTTCTATCTGTTAAACAAAACAATAACAAAACTCTTTTGAATATGATGGGGAGACAAAGATGGGGTTGATGGAGGAATGGTTGTTATTTTTCATATTGAGTAGAAGATATTGACATGGTTTTGATTTCATGTTTCAGAGACTATTTTGATTTAAAGGACTGTGGCATAAGAAAAGTTGTCGTCATATGGTTGGAAACTAGGAAAAAGTTGTTAAATAGGTAAAAATTTGCACCTACTCTAAAATAATGATGTAGTATTAGTGTTTGGTTTTGGATGAAATGGGTTTAGGGGCTACTGTCGCTATCTCTCCATGAATGGTGTAAATTTTGTTTTGTCTGCTGATTAGTCAATTGATTTGTGTAATTTTTAACGCGAAAATCGAGGAATGTCCCAGCTACACCATATTTATTACGTAAAACTGTCTTTCAACCCGTTATTGGCGAAGGAGGTACGCTAGGTCCTAGGTATGAAGTTGGACCAAGCACCTCCGCACGTTTCCGCTTTAATGTCAAGGGCTAAATTGGCTAGTGAAGTTTATTAAGAAATTGTGTGAATTTATTTATCATTATTACGTTGAATATTGTATCGGGTACGATATGTTTGAACTTGATAACTTTTCATCGCATTTTTCCGTAATATACAGGGTGGGGCATTTAAAATGTTTTCTGGAAATATTTCGGAAAGAAAGCATTTTAACAAACAATAACCTATATAAAAAATAATCGTACAGTAGGGGGCTACAATTATGTGATATTGGTTTTTTCACAGGTGGCGCTGTTGTCGTTACAACAAGGTCAACTTAATTCTTTTAAATGGGAACCCATATTTTTTTTTTGAAGATTCCGATTCCTCTTGAAAAACTAAAAATAGTTTGCTTAACTCACTTTTCTGTTAGCCTCACAGATGGCGCTGTAATCGCGAAAAATGAATATTCGCGTTTTTGTGTATAATTTTAATTATTGTTTAAATAATTACATGTAATTTTCATTCTGTAAACATGGAAGGTAATTTTAAAGGATAATGACGAAATTGATTTTTTAAATGCTTTTTCTTACTTATTTGCAGCCATGTCTACAGCAGGTGCTCAACAAGGTGACCATTTACTTCCAGACATTTTCTGACCCTTTGCAGAAATGATGCCTGAACAGCTCGAAGTGTGTCAGAAAATGTCTGGAAGTAAATGGTCACCTTTTTGAACACCTGCTGTAGACATGGCTGCAAATAAGTAAGAAAAAGCATTTAAAAAATCAATTTCGTCATTATCCTTTAAAATTACCTTCCATGTTTACAGAATGAAAATTACATGTAATTATTTAAACAATAATTAAAATTATACACAAAAACGCGAATATTCATTTTTCGCGATTACAGCGCCATCTGTGAGGCTAACAGAAAAGTGAGTTAAGCAAACTATTTTTAGTTTTTCATGAGGAATCGGAATCTTCAAAAAAAAAATATGGGTTCCCATTTAAAAGAATTAAGTTGACCTTGTTGTAACGACAACAGCGCCACCTGTGAAAAAATCAATATCACATAATTGTAGCCCCCTACTGTACGATTATTTTTTATATATGTTATTGTTTGTTAAAATGCTTTCTTTCCGAAATATTTCCAGAAAACATATTAAATGCCCCACCCTGTATAAATGGAATGGTGCCCCTTAAATAGCAGTAAAATGCATTCACTCGTGCATCGTTCCTGTTACAGTGCAACAGTTATTCAAACTCTGATTAGATTATTCTACATATTTCCTAACACTAATCATCTATTCAAGGCCAAGGCACAATTGTGCGACGGGAGATTTCACGGTTAATTTAAAGAACAATGCTAAGACTTAAAATTTCAATTTTGTTATTTAGTATAAACACTCGATATTGAAGAAAATTAGATACGATTGTGGTATCGAAGGTTAGTTTTAAATATGTGGGCAGCAGGGACAGAAGATTAACACGATGCCTTCACTTTACAAGAGCCACTGGCTTGGTTCAGGCCTAGAGGAACGAAGTTTGTAATTAAGTTATTTTTATTTATTCTTGTCCTCGGTACGTGTATCATAAAACATAGCGATACTGACGTACCTGAAAATAAATGTAAAAACAAATAAGGATAGGGTTCGGATAGTTCAGTGAGTAGAAGGAAGGTTGGGATTGTATCCATCATCGAACTGACAATTTTTTGACTTTTTTTGTTTGTTTTTGTTTTTGAAGCCTCACGCCCACAAAAATTCATCATGCTCACAATTTCTGACATCCAAAGAGTACGAGGAGCTGTTAGCTCGGTAATGTAAATAACGGCAGCATCGTGGAGATGACCACATCACTTGCGCATTAATGACGAAGTTCAAGAATGAAAATATGTGACCTTACCTCCATGAATCTCGGAAAAGCGACAAGAGCCAGAACTACCAAAGGATTTTGCCTTTTACCAAATACGAGAAAACTTTGAGACGTGGGTTCGTATGGCAAATAAATTATTTTGTTTCAAAAAATTTGAATGTGGAAGAAGTTTATAAAAAATGGAAGTTTAAGCGTATTGAATCTGCGAAAGTTAAACTTCTTCAGTCTAGAGTATTTATTTTTCCATTTCTTGTTGCTACTATTATGAACATATGATTAAAATACTGGTATTGGGATTATGCTTCCATGTCTATCTTCCCAATGAAATTGAGATATCGCTGACAGCAATTAATTAAGACTGACAGAACTCAAACTTCCGTTTTCTTCAGCTTATGAATAAGACTTCATGGGAATAATTCGTCTGGAAATTATCAGTCCATACAAGAAATATCTTAACAGAGAGATGCTGTATCACTAAGTGAGGTCCTTGGAGAATACCTGAAGAAAATAGTAGAGCCAGCCGTTGAAATACTAAATTTTCGAAACAGAGTCAGGCTGTACACCCACATAATCTTCACTGGAATAATGCAATGGCGTAGTCTCCGTTCTTTTTATCAAGGCTTACTCACACTATAACTCTAAATAACGAAAGATAAATTGCAAGCTTGTTGCGTTGCCAAATTAAAAGAATCATACGAATTACTACGTCGTCTTTACATTGAGGGTGCAATGAGTGATATCTTCATTACTAGGAGTTTTTCCTCAGGTTCCTCAGGTTCCGGCTAACTGCAAAGCCCGCAGACTGCTTAACAGTGCCTGCCTGTGAACTGTCTGTCGTCGAGTTGACGGCGGAATGCGGGCTCAACGGAACTACTGTGCGCATCTGACGTCACACCGTGCTACGTCACAAAAATGCTCTGCAGTTTCAGGATTGTAGCACGTAAACCAAGCTAATGTCTGCGAGCACTGTATGTTATGAGGTTACGGCATACTGTACCCTGTTACTTCTAGCGTTCGCTGTTGTTTAAACTACAGTGCATGTAGATGTTCATAGTTGTTCATTCCAGAGTTTGCTTCACTTTACTATTAATAAATCGAAACTTCCATCATATTTTGTTGGAAATAAGATTTTCACAAAATGAACTATCCTAGGGCCTGTGATTGGCAGTTCTGGTTGGTCTTATAGTCATAATTTAACATTCAAAGCAATAAAATACAGAAAACCATATTATCTGTTGAAAAAACTTACATGTAAGGTTTATTCTAATTACATAAAAGGATGTGCAAACGGTGTTAATGTTCTCCATTCTTTAACATTCATGGTTTGGTTTCTTATGTATTTCGTTATGGTACTGCATTTATATTTTAGAAAGATATAGTGATATTTAAAGAAACGGAGATGCGCAGCTGCATACCGTATTAAAAAAAAAATGCAAATGTAAGTTACTATTAGCTATAAATTATCTCATGCTCATAATCACGTAATAATAGGATAAAAATGTATATAAAACTGTATATAAAAACTGTAACACAGATTCGTCGCTGATGATGCCTCGATGAGACGTGAAACGCGTACGACGCAATAATAAATAAATTAAACAGTGTGGATTGGCGTTATCTTTCAACTGGTAATTAATTAAGCAACTGTGGAAACATGGCCTGCAACAACATTGCATTAAAAAAAATAGATTATGTATAAAATAGGATTTTATTGCGGTGAATTTGGAAAACACTGAAAATTTGTTTAAAAATTAAATTTTTTCTCGTTATGTAAGGGCATAATGATGAAGCGGTATCAGTTACATGCTGAATCCCTTTAATGACATCCGAAGAGTGATTATCAACTTTTGCCGAGTTGATAGTGAGGAATAATATTCTACATCCCACAAAGAAGTTAATATGTTTAGTTCTGATCCATTCGATTTTATCTCGCTTAGTTTAAGTGAATTATTCAAAAATTTTCTTATGATAAAATTCGTTGCGCATATAAAGCAGGAGAGTCGAAATGAATTCCACGGCGATGTTGCGCACCGTCACAGACCGAGAGAGCGATCCTTTGCAACAGAGACTGTGTGGCAGCCAGATAATGAAGCCTTTCGGACGCCGAAATTAACAGCGAAACGCGGAGCAGGTGGTAGGGAGATAGGCCCATCCGACCATTCAGACCGCCGGACGGCAGATCAGAAGCGCCCCGTTCAGAGTCACGACGAACAAGAATGATGGCCGCACCGCTCGGCTGCAATCAGTCACTCTGACTGGCCAACCGATCAATCAGGGCCCGCTCAAACGCACTCACACACGTATATGCACGCGCAGAGGGCAGTTATGCAGCGAGTGGAACGAGGCGGCGGCGGCGGCTCCGGCACATTGGTCGGGCAGGTCCCACAGCGACAATCCATCACACTGGACTGAATGGGGAGCGAGATGCACTGCTCGTAGTCTCTTCTCCAGCAGGGAGAGTACAGAGGCAAAGTCTGTAATGAACCCGCACACACAGACGAAGAATAATAGTCAGGCCCGGACCGTCATAAAGATCGTCCCGTAAATTCGTGGTTTGGCTAGGAAAAAGAAATCGTTGAACGTTCCTGAAACTGTACGTAATCCTCCAGTCCAATGTAGGAACCATGCGCATGGAACGGAATTAATGGCTATATAAAAAGATGTGCCAAAGAAGATATCTAATTCATGGAGACGTTCATTAGACGTCAAGATCGTTTTACACTTGTGATAGAGTCAGGTCATGTCAAAGATCAAAATCGCAATACAGTAATCAGATGGGAGCGTTCTCATCGCACGGTCCGATGAGGTCAGGGCAAGGCAGGTCAACCTGAAGATCGCGCCGACACTGATCAACTACACACAAGACCTCACCTGAGATGAGCTGAGCTGACCGCTAGTGTGAACGTGCAATAGTGAGGTCGGGTCAGGTCAGATCAAATCTGACGACGAAGGTGTTGTCGCTTGGTTGTAGTTTCAGAGCCGTATCATTCTACTCATAAAATTCATTTCATTAAACTGCACTATAGACAAATATTGTAAAACAAATTCCTACAATGTAAGCAAATAAAAATTGTACAACATTGTGCAGTGAGTAGACTAATCGCATAAAATTGAACATTTTATATTACTATTATTCTATATATTCTTCATGTCAAAAATATTTAGAATTAGTCTTTTTGTTCTCATTTGTTTGTTAAGAATCAACTATTTTGTTAAACTGGATACTGTAGGCCATTTCCTCAACTGTGATAGACTCAATTTGTATGAATAATTGTCGCGTCAAATGCAACTGAATTTGTTTCTTTCTTATTTATTTTCCGAAGGCGCTTTAGCGATTCTATCTGTTGAGTGTGATAGATGAAATTAATTTGTTTTATGCTGCGGTTTACACACCGAAATCATGATATAAGTAGGTATAAACTTACTTACAACTTTCATGTCTTACATTTGCTTGTAATTATGTAGTATTTCCGGCATCAGTGGTTTCAGTAGCTGCTTTTTGTACTACTTGTGTTTTTTGCATCTTTATTTTCACTTTCACTGAAGTAGAACTGCACTATATTGTTCTGGCTTCTGATTTATATCTGCTGGTATTTGTTTACTGTATAATGAATATCGCTGAGTAACAGTGTTTTGTTTTTCGCTTGTTTTAAGTTTTTATTTGATCTGTGGAGCGGTAACAGATATCTGTGATTAGTTTGGTGAGTTTGGTGTATTGTATTATTAGCTGTGTCTTTTTGTAGTAGATAGTTGTGTTTCTTGTTTTCTTTTGAATATTACGTATAGTGTTGGAACTAGGTTAGTATATTAATTTATTATGTTCTTCCTTCTGCCAGCAATTTGTAAATCTGACAGTTTTCCTGAAATATTAGTATTTGTGGTTTTCTATTGTTTATGATTAGTATTTGTGTATCTATCTTTATATTTGTGGGATGGTGGTCATGATGTAGTAGGTGCTCTACGAATGTTGAGTGATTATTGTATTTTAAAGCTTTTAGATGTTCTTTATTTCTCGTTTCAAATTTCCTGCACATTTGGCCTATATATTTTGCATTGCAGTCATTGCAAGTTAAATTGTTTATGCCTGAGTTATGGAATTTGTTGGTTTTTGTCTTGTTTCTGACATTTTTCTGTAGTGAGTTGTCTGTTTTAAATGCTATCTCAAGTCAGTGATTTTTTAGTACATTTGCTATGTTGTAAGTGTTTTTCTTTATGTCAGTCGATGTGTGCAATTATTCTCTTTTTGTTTGTGTGTGTAGTATGTTATATTATGCTGAGTTCATGTGGGTGTTTGTATTTGTTTGTCATGGGGTTTGTATAGTGTTTTTCTGGGGTTTTTTTTATGTTTTTGTATTCTGTTTTCTTTTTTTTTTTTGTATCTGTTTCTGGTGGCTATGTGGACGATTGTGTTAAATTGTTTAGGGCTGTTCTGTTTAGTCGGTTGGTCATGTGTCTTATTGCTGCTTCCCTTTGTGTTTATTAAATTTAACGTAAAAATTGTAAAGTTTAAACAATAATGGGCCAAAAATATGAATTGACGAGACGTAAATTGACCTGACATGACCCCTAGAGTAACTGCTACTGGCGAAATGTGGATCGTGAACTGATCTCACCTGATCAATAGTGTGAACTGGCCTTCATTAATTAGTAAGCAAAGTACACCAAATCCATCCAACAAGTACTGCATAACTAATCTTGGTCAGATGCACAATGGCTTAGGTCACTGTTCAGCATTCTGCCAAATTTTGGATCGACCAAAGAGGATCATCTTGAACTGAAACTATTAATCTATATTGGTTCCCGATGGTCTTACTGAGGCCTATGTTATGCTCCATATCCCAGTTCTCACCGCTGAAATGACTGGTGAAAGGTAAGTTTCCAGTTATCATCTGGAAAAACGCGGGCTTAAAGCACTATGGGCAATCCAGATTTTTTTTTTAATTGACGTCCGAAATCACTCCAGACGAACGCCATGATGGTTTCTACAACAGGTCTCAACCGAATTCTTTCCTTTTCAGTACCTATGCCCTCTCCGTTAGCGAAGCAGCAAGAATGTTTCGACTCACCTGTCAAAAGAAAAATGTGTTTTAAATATTATTTTCCTCTTGGTACTTCATCTTCTTCAGCCTCCAAATACCAGTGCACTGCTATATTCACAATCAAAATTATGTCGAGAACAAATGCAGAAATCTTGTGCGTGAGCTTGATAGAAGCTGCCGCAGACACCTGCTGATGCTGTCTTGTGACGGCGAGAGAAACGCCGCCGGCGTCGTGGCGGCAGGTGTCGGCTGTCCGTTCGTCCATCCCACTCAGAACACGCCTCGGGCGACTGGGCGGCGCTAAATTAAAATTTTAAAAATAAGGCCGCATAGGAACGAGGAAGGGAGCGCGAGAAAGCAAAGCAAGAGGCCTGAGTCACCGAGCTGGGGGCCCGCCAGCACAATGTGTCACTCTGTATGCGGTCTACCTCGTGTGCCAGAGTGGCAGTACGGCGACTACCGTGTAATGTTACACTGGCGAAGCAACGGGAACCTGACATGAAAAGAACAGTAGTGACAACTTAATCCACACTGCTTTGAAAAACGGATCGTTACTTTGGATATTATCTAACACCGCCAGTATCTATTGTAAGGAAACAATAATTCCGTTCTAATAGACCTAGGATTTAAGGGGATACGGAATCGCCTATCCCCGCAAAATTATGCTTATTACACGGGACATTTTCTCACAAATTGCTGGAGCAGGAGAGATAAAATGTTTACTGTACATGCATTGCCATGTTCTAATAATACTGAGACAAGAGACTTTTGTCAAAGTATTTACTTACAGTGATATCTTATATTTACCTTAAAGTAAATTTTTAATCACTTTTCACTAGAATATCACCTCAAAAAATTTTGTAAATCAAGTAATTGGAAAATCATTGCTTCAGTATGTAAAATAAACTAATGTGACTATGTCATAAAAATTTCAGACTTCTAGGTTCACCATTACCTAGAAGACGTAAAAAGTAAACTTACGGGAAACGGAGAAAGAAGATTAAAACATTCATAATCCATAGTTAATACCCCCTTCACAGTCTTCATAATCGTTTCAAAATCTAGAAAAATAAAATAGTTGTAATTCTAGTAGAGCCATTTATGATACGTCATTTTAAAGAGGAAACTTGGCGGAATATAATAAGCCAATTAAAAAAATCGATTTTTTCACCCAAAATCCGATTCCGTATCCCCTTAATCGGAGAGAATCTCCTGCATCCGGTGGGACGGTACATAAGCTTCAGATGGGCAGCGGGATTTTTTTCTTTATCCTTTGTAACTATCACAATAATAGTGTAGGTTTTCAGGGCCTTGAGTGGATTGTAGAGAAGGTTTGGAATGAATTCGGTCATAGCTATTTGAAGGGAAAATACGGAAAATCTCGATGACCATATAGGGGATGAAATTCAGCTTCTAACCAATGCCATCACTGAACGTTACCACTCACTTGTGTTTGTGCCAATATCACATCACAACAATCATTATTAGGTTTTTTAATTAATTGTATATCCTTATAAATAATTGAACCAATCCATGTAAATTAATTTGCTGTAGTGTAGCATTCCACAAGCTTTAGAATGTATAGTCTTTGGGGATGTAATAAGCTGGTATCAGTTGTAAACATCTGAGAGCACAGTGTGTTGAGCGCCAATTGTAACGAACGGGAACGTGTCTGAGGTTGCGCATAATGGAGACGTCAATATGTTTGTAATTTGTTAGCACATGACCTGACTATAATTAGTAGGAATTTCTATTGTTGTTTAATTAAATCATGTCTAAAACGTTCAAATAACTATTTGCCAGTATTTTCATGAAGTATTATTCGTTGTTGTTCACATTACGATTAAATGTTATCGATCTGTTAAATATTATTGCAGGCTTAATTTTAAAATTCATGAGCGTAAGTTATATTTATTGGTTTTTTAAAAGTACTTTTAATCCAGTTATTACTTACAACAAGGCTATGAGGAATAAAGCT
This sequence comes from Vandiemenella viatica, assembly GCA_031002005.1. NCBI lineage: Eukaryota > Metazoa > Arthropoda > Insecta > Orthoptera > Morabidae > Vandiemenella > Vandiemenella viatica. The sequence goes on from JARYHS010012519.1 coordinate 79,513,888, forward strand.
TTGATGTAATGGTAAAAAAATAAAAACACACGTAATTTTTTTTTTATTCTCTTCGACCAGTTGAATATCGTTTGTCTTAATTTTTAAGGTTCGTTTGAGAGGTCTTTGAAGTTTATATGGAGAAAAATCATAGCTGGACAATGTGACGCCTGCCGCAGATTTGTGGTCAATGGTGTGAATTGTAATGAGTGTAAAAGGTGGTTTCACTGAGATTGTAGCGAAGAGGGAAATAGGAACTAAATGAAGCTATCTCACAGTATTGTCCGGGTTGTTTTAGTGATAAGAAACTTTCAGAACAAAAATAAAAGAGCATAGAGACGAGTGAATCTATCAGAATGGACGAAATTATTAGATAACTTCGATCTCAGACAACAGAAGTGGGAAGGAATGGTAATGTGGTTAGTGGGGAGGGTGATATAGATGGTTCGGATTTGGCGACTCGCCGGCCGTAGAGAAAACAGGAAGAAGGAGCAAGACAAATCAGCATTTGTGGATAGAAGTAGCAGGGTAAGGCGAGGAAGAGCCTAAACGGGATGTAGTATGTCAAGTGCGCAAGTCTTTAAGATCTTAAGGAAGAAATAATGGGAAGAAAATTGTTCAGCTGCTAAGTAGTAGTCATCGAAGAATTGTAGGTCATTTTATATAGGTACACACAGGATACCTGATGACAAGTTCTTTCAAACCTAGTACAAAATTACGGTAGGTAAAAGAGGATGTAAGATCATTTTTTACGGGTTCCACTAAGGATAATAAAGCTGTGATACTAGGAGGAGCGTTGCTGATAGAAACGTGAGATTTAGCATAGAGAGTGACCCGGCGGTGACAAAGGCGCTGAAGGAGGCATAGTATTACAACGTAAATCTTACGCAGGTCATGTGTAGCTATGGTCAGCCCATTGGACCACGCTGTGACGCGGGTAAAATTGGTGATGGATGTGCTGTTATGTTCTGTTATAGTGGTTGGGCCTGTGTACACCAATTAGGTTTTCAATAGGCATGGCCTAATTCTAAATAAAACATGCGTTGTCAACTAATAATAATAATATTGTGTGGTCGTAATGACATGGTTTCTATTGGCTGCGCATTCCGCCCCTGTCGTAGCAGCCTTAACATAACCCGGCAACCAGGGGAACTATATTTTAATGTGGAAACCGAACCACGGAAGCGATCAGGCGCATTTGACATTACACAACAAGCTGTGTCAGATGTGATAATTGGATTAAGTGGCTATGAAAATCCCAGCCAAGGCAGGGATTCGAACGGAGGACCTTTTGATCTGCAGTCAGACGCCTTAACCACTGAGCCACCAGACGGCCAGTTTTTCCCTAACCTTGTAAGGGAGTAAGTTCCAGTTAGATGGGGCCAGGAGTGTGACTTTTTTGGGTTAGCGGCTGCTGTTGAGGGAATAAAGATATGTAACGAAAGGGATACTGATTGCAGTTACACGATCGAGAAAATGGCGAGTATCAAATCTTATGAATTAACAAAAGACACAGTCCCAGCTAGGAAGATGAAGGAGAAATTTGAAAATATTTTAAAGCCAGTTATAAGACTGTTACTACGAACTGTAAAAATATAATGAACAAAGTAAAAGGGACTGGTAACTTATTAGATACACACAAAGAACAAGGAGCTATAGGCGTAGAGTCTGTTTAAAAGCAGTAGAGGTTTTCCCCGGTTATAGAGTGTACTGCAGAAATAGAGGAGTGGCAGGTGGAAGAGTATTTATATTGGTTATCGGCGTACATTACCGTTCACTGGCGCATAGATCGAAGCCATGTGTTACTCGATGTAGATTTCAGGAGTGATAAAAAAATCATGGTGTTGGTGGGTTACCTCGGTGGAAGAATAAGTGATGTAGTTGAGGCTCTCGGGAACAAACTAAATTAAGATTCAGAGTTCAGGTGCTGTCTTAAAATGGTTATTAAAGATGGAGATTTAAATTTATTAGGTTTCAACTTGGTAGGAAATAATCCATGGGAACAGAGATTTGAAAATACCTCATTTAGGGAAGGAGATTTACACAATTAGTATTACAGGGAAGAAACTTTAAATATATAGTATTCCAGAACACAAGGGCACCAAAAATGTTTGGTATTGTCCTAAAAACCACCGATATAACTTCGTTGATTCCAAAATAACTGAAGAAATAAGTGTTCACGAAGCAATTCAGATAGTTTTATGGGGTTTAGTAAACCAGTGGCCAGATTTGAAGATGGTAATAGTTATAGTTAAAGAAAGGCATATATTTCAGAACCGAAGAGATATTTGTGTATGGATGGAAGTATCAAGTTAAATGGGATGTAAGTGACAACAATTCAAGGCGATAATAAGTAAACGGAAAGAAACGTAGGAGAAATACGAAACGAGTATACTGTAATAGAGAGGCGAGGAGACCAAGGAATTTTTTGAGATAACAACAGAGATAAGAGACAGCAAGGCAGAAAGGAACAGTTGAAACAGCTAAATAAGGAATTGTTATCAGCAAAGAGAGAAGCCAAAGATGGGTGCAGAGGACAATTGTAGGTAAGGATGGAAAATAATTTATTGAGGCTTTGAGACAGGTAGAGTTGTTAAGTGACTGGTTTAATTTGTTCACTAGGAACTAACACTTGGATGGGTGGAAGTAATTTAGAGAAGGAACTTCTCTATATAAATAGAAATGATCAAACTACAATATTTGAAATATATGGTGAGGAAATTATGAAGAAACTTAGAAAGTTAAAACAGTGTAAAGGTATAAATAACATTACTACAGATTTATTTAAGATAGCGCGATACTATTTTGTACCTTACATTTAAATAATATTTTTTATTTAGTCTGGAGACTCAGTGCTTACCAGAGGACTGGAAAAAGCAATAATAATAATGGTAAATAAACGAGTGGGGACGAATGTGGTTGATAAACGCAGTCCGGTAGCTTTTACATCAACGGTTGGTAAACTGGAATACAACCACAATAGAAATATATGTGAGGACAGAAACTAGCTTAAAAATCGGCAGCATGGCTTTATGGAAGTATAATCATGTGAATCTCGGTTGATGGGCTCCGTGCAATATACTTCGGACGGAATGGACAGAAGAGGCCAAGCTGATAATGTGGCATTAGATCTTTCCGAGACATTTTACAGAGTGATGAATTTAATAAATTGAAAACCGTAGTGTTGCTGACAAAGGGACACACTAGGTGTAAAAATTCCTAAACAAGAAAAATGGAAGGAAAATACCGTATAAAAAGAGAATGGAGTGAAAATGGAAGTTACTGTATTGGGATCATTACTATTCATAACTATAATGATAGATTGTGTTAATGGTGTACAGTCAGCCGGTAGGTTGTTTAGAAATGAAATAACGGCACTTAATATGATTAAAACTGGAGAAGACTATGAATAGTGGTATAGTGATATGGACAGTACAGTATATCTAACTAGGTAGGCCTACATGGAATGGAGAAATATCATTAAGAAAAGTCAACTCTTGTGGCGTGACAGAGTCACCCACAATGAATATAATTAAATAAATTAATTAATATTCAGATTTTCTTTAATAATATTCAATCTTGTAAGGTGTAAATACCGTAAATAATAGGTATTGTATGGATAAATTAATTGTATATTAAACCCGGGCAGCCAGAGGTATAATTAATATAATTTTAATTTCTGCAAAACTTGCTGCTCAGTAACATAGTGAATATGGGAAGCTGGACCTGCCATTTTCGAGCGCTCGAGAGCGAGACAATGGCTGGGCTCCCCTACTTGGAGGCGCCGTCATTCACAAGAGCGATATTCCGTTAGGCAGGGGCGCTGACCTCACCCCTCTCCGCTGCTTTGCTCGAGGTCAGGCAGAAAGTGCGCGAACGGAGACAGCAAATGCTGGGCGCGATATAAAACACGTGACGACCAATCGTGAACGTTTATTGGGGTTCCCAAATCTTAATGCAAGGGGATTCTGTTACATGTGGCGAGTGGGAGACAACTTTGGAGAGGAAGACGAGAAGAGGCCATTTTGAGGACACTTGCTGCCGGGACGAGCTACTCTACAGACATGTCAGCCGACACGATCTCGTCCGGTGATCACTGTCTGGTTCTGATCACTCTCTTGCTCTGGGAAGCGAGAAGTCGTATGGCCATGCCTGCCATTATCTGGAAGCTGTTTTAGTAACGCGGGCGTATCCGCTAAACAGGCTTTCATAGCTGCAGTGGCACAGTGCGTGTCACATCTCATCACGACGTTGCACTATTGGTTATGTACCGTCGCATATGGTCACGATTCATTGGATTTTAACGAGACTTGTGAGCCCTTAAGCGGCACTGAGATAAGACTCTGCTCCCGCCACTAAATCACTGAGCTAGCTGATTTTATGTTTCATTGTAAATTCCAAGCATCTTGCTAATTGTAAGTTCAAGACGATGCTTTTCTTTAACTTTATATGGCGCCCCTGGGATACTCCTTTTGTTGTAGTAAATGTTAGCTTCAATGCGATGGCCTGTGTTGCCACGTTGATCATATGTTAACTTTTCTATTTAATTTGTTGAAATATTTCATTCAGTTTTTGTTTGCTTCTCATCGGCGGATTGTAAACGTCGGGTATTGCTTGTTTTCTTGTTTTGTGATCTGAATATGTTTAACGTAAAGTTAAATATTACCCGGCCTTGTATAAGCCATAAGAATCAATAAATGGGATATTATTTTGTGTACAATATTGCATGGTTCTAGTTCCTTTTAGCTCACCTTTATTATATTTTGAATGCATTTCATTTTTCATATTTAATATTAATAAATCCCCCCCTTTTTTTAAACAAATACCTCCAGGCTCATCTCTGATTACACTCTTCTTCTTCTTCATGATCACCTTCGTCCAATATTAGGGGTCAGATGCCTTCGTTAACTTTTGCTTGTAGTTAGTATGGTCAAATTTGGAGTTCTGGTCTTACGGCCTTATGTCCTTGTTGAAGTCAAGCATTTTATACCAACTGCAGGTTGTACTAAGTACTAATGGGAGACCATCTGTCTGTGAAATGTGTAACTACGTTCAGTGTGTGATCAGTGTTTTCTGTGTAGGCCTAATGTGTAGTTTATGAGTCGGAGACTGAGGACCGTCCTGCAATCGCCTTGATGGCTGTGGAAAACCGCTCTCAGTACGGCAGATACGCGGGGACCTGGGTTCATGCTCCCAGATCCAGTGTGCAGCGCGTCAGCGCGCTGAGTCTCAATGGCGGGTCCCACAGCTTATTAAGTGCACATACAAAAAAAAACTAAGAGTTGATCATTATTATAAGGTGACGATGGAATTTGTTGTTGTAGATATTTTGGCATAATTTTTTTATAATAAACTCAGGTTTTCAGATGGTAGGAAAAGATTATAAAATCCTTAATTTGCTGAAGAGTGTGATGAAGGTATGTACCAAAGAAGCGAAGGAATTGGGTGACAAATCTTTTTTCAGACCAATGCTTGAATATAGTGATGTGGTATGGGAAACAAATTTTGGGTAACAAATATAGGATGTGATGAGTCCTGGAAGGATATTGGTAGTAGAATTAGGAATAGTACTCGGAACGGAAAAGATGTTCATGACCGCAAGATTTCACTCGATTTCAGGCATAATGAAGTAGGAAAATTTAGAATTTATATTTGAGGAAGTGAGGAGCTGAAGTAAAATACCTAGGGAATGACTGAATAGTTTACCTGTGTAACAGAATGATGAAAATGGGTCATTCCATACATTTTTATATTCAACATATAAAAAGAATAATGAAAAGAGTAACAGAGAGGCTTGTCAGCATTTATCTTAACTTTATCCATAACAAAATGGATTAGTGAAAGTCTCGAACTGTTTCAAATTGAGGGTAAACAAATGAAAATCTGCGACACAGTTACTTTTGTTGCTTTAATTTATTTTGTGCATGACGCGTTTCGGGAATTTATTCCCATTTTCAAATGCACTATAAGTAGTTTTACATGTTTTTAGTTATAGAAATATGAGGAGTCGTTGTGTTTGTTTCTGCTGGACGTTTGTACAGTTTTCATGTGATTTCTGGAAAAGAATTTTGGGATGCTGTACTATGGTATAAAGACTATGTAATAAAACATGGATGGAAACATTTTTCTTATCACTTACGTTTTTGAAGGTTTCTGACGATGTATTTGTGTGTGTTTCTGTGGTGCCATTTTCGTCAGAAACCTTCAAAAACGTAAGTGATCAGAAAAATGTTTCCATCCATGTTTTATTACATAGTCTTTATACCATAGTACAGCATCCCAAAATTCTTTTCCAGAAATCACATGAAAACTGTACAAACGTCCAGCAGAAACAAACACAACGACTCCTCATATTTCTATAACTAAAAACATGTAAACCTACTTATAGTGAATTTGAAAATGGGAATAAATTCCCGAAACGCGTCATGCACAAAATAAATTAAAGCAACAAAAGTAACTGTGTCGCAGATTTTCATTTGTTTACCCTCAAATTGACAGCATTTGATCGACCTCCCAAATAGCCAGTCGCCAAGGAGTCACGTCAGGTATGCGCGCCAGGCGGGCGACAGCCAGGGACAATGGACAGCTACCCTACCTAACGGAACTGGTCAGGCATATAATCCATTAGCTCCGAGAAAATACCCCACCAATGTGAACGGACGTTCGGCGACCTCTTGTCCTCAAACGGACGTTTCTGGAGGTCATATTTGGCGAATATGCCAGAGGCCGTACGAATTCACACGGATCCCTAAAAGACAATGTTGGCCAATCGTTGTAGCGTGTATTGGAGAAACCCAATAACGGAGTCAATCAATGGCGGACTTTTCTCCACGTAATTCTAAATTCCATGAATTTCTCTCTGTGTTAAAAATGCCCGAGGAAAGAGGCGTGGCTATCACGAGCGACGGAGAGGAACGCATACTGCTTACGCAAGGGAAGGACTTGACGTCCACCCTTGAGAATGGAAGGTGCACTTAGCATCTGACCCCGAGGGTGGAGTTACAGGAGCCATATCTTAAAAGGTTGAAGAACGTTCTGCCTTGGCATAGAATCCGAGGGTTCTTAACAAGCGTACTGTGGCAGTGAGGTTGCTTGATGAAGTACGTACTGCCATGTCCCCTACATCGAATGTGCTATAACATCGAGGTACGCCCATCACCATCGCGGTAATAATCCTACGAACAGTGTGGTGTGATACATACATGCAGTCATTGGGGGCGACCCTGTAACGACCTTTCAAAGAAAACTTTGAATGACTGGAAGTTTTCGCCTCCAGCATATATCGAGCTACTTGGGACAGACTTCGGGAGCTTTTCTATAACAACACTTGGTGGATGATTTAAATTATCCTGGCACCCAGCATTTGAAATTTGATGAAGTTGATTTTTGGTTCCCGCTTGTTAAAAAGGGAACTTTCCATTCAAACCAAGTGCGAAGTTTTGTTGTTTGCCTATTAATGTTGGGAATTTGTTTCATTATCAGTTAGTAATGTGGTAGTGCTTAAATTTTGTTGTTTGATTATTAATGTTGGCATTTGTAAGGCGAGGCTTTGCACGATCAAAGATTTGAGATTTCATGTGTTCATGTTAAAAATAAATAAGCCTCAGCCTGTATGACCAGTGGTGCAAAAAACGGTTTTTTTCTGGCTTGAAAAATATACATGAAAAAAACTATGAAAAAAAAACAATTTTTTTTCTAGGACACGTTTTTTTTCATAACTACTAAATCTCAAATTTGTAAATCCGTTATCTTTTAATAGAGTTTATTCTACGTATTTATCTTAATTTTTTAATCTACTATATTTTTCTGGTTCAGTAGGGGGGAAAAAAAACGAAAATATTGACACATTGAAATTTTCTTTTAAGAACGAGGATTTTCCGAAGAGGCTAGGTTGCGCGAGAAGGAATCCCCGTTCCCCGTTGTTTGGATTGATACTCGCTTATGAACAAGTGCTGCTAGCCCTACGAATTTATCTGTAGATTAAAGGATCTTTTAAAAAAATTAGTGTGCTTTCCTTTTATTCGTATACTTGTTAAATTCTCAAAGTATGGTGGTACTAACTCATTACATTGTCAGTAATTATGAATCGTTTCCTTGCAACCGTTGGTGTAAACAAACGTTTGAAAAGAAGTAAAACTCCTATTTTGTATGATAATAGATTTAAATTCAAACTTGAAAGACCGTAATACAGAACTATCGCTGCAGTATTTATGCACAGTGTGTACTTTGCTCATAATTTAAAATTACAATCTCAAAATCTTTTGCGTACAATACAAGAACAACCAGTAAAGGAAAATGTCACTACTTCTGAAGTGATGGATCTAGAGGGGACAGAAGAAGAAACAGAAAATTCCGACACCGACCGAACTAGTGTTGGTAGTGCTGATACCAGTGAATGTGGTACTGACATACGGCATGAACAAAATTATGTTACCTATATAGATACATTTATGAATCATTATATAAGACATTAAGATTTAAAACACACTTGTAAGATGTAATTTCCTTAAATAAAACTATAATTTATCAAATATATTGTTTTCTGATTTAAAAAAAAAAATTAGAAAAAAAACCAAGGGTGCTAGGTTTTTTTTCATTTTTTTTCACAAAGCTGAAAAAAAAACTCTTTTTTTTCAATTTGCAACACTATGTACGACAGTACGAGTTCCTAATAAATTAGCAGCGTACGGTTTTCTTTAATGATGAAAAGAGGAGTAAGAAAGATTTCACACTTTCCTCCCACCCAACAAGTTCCCGCTACATCGGAAACACTATAAAATTTTAAAATTCATAAAAGGAAGAAACAGTTAGTTGGGTAAATTACATCTGCATAATTAACATTAAAATAATATTAAAATTAAGGTCTCTAGGGAAATTGGCACATGAGGAGGCGCTTCATCACAATTAATATAAATTAAACCAGTCAGTAACGTATTATACATTTCTCACCAAGTAAACGAAATAGTAATTCTTTTTTTCCTTTTCTCTCGCTGTCATGTTTATGTATTCGTATTATATATAATGTGACTGATTCCGATTAGTTTGTGTTTTCAAACTTTATTGTTCCTCGAATACCTGCTTGTTTCCAAATATGTTATATTTTCAATGTTTGGGTTCCCAACTTGGGGCCTGCATCAATGATATTTAGAGTTGACAAGCATTTACCCGTTGCTTCGCACACTCTGAGCTATTTTAGTTTCGTATAGGGATGGGCATTTAAAAAATATATCGATAAATATCGAAACGATATTTACAAACACTATCGATATACATCGGGGAAAAAATATCGATATTTCGATATATCGATATTTCGATATATTTTTCTAAAGGGAGAAATTATCTAAAAAAAATCATAAAATATATCAAAATATTTAATAAAATTATGAAAATTAAAGACACAGGTAGAAATTATACAAAATTTTATTAATTTATTATTTTTTTCAATCAATCAAACCAGTATTCGTCTGATATGGACATCAAAAGGACACTGTTTTATGTGCTCCCCCGTCAATCTACTCCTGGGGTCGGTACAGCTAAGTTGACTGCAGGAGAAACTCTTTCGGACGATACAGAAGAAGCTTGACATATGGTATAAGGTATTTCAGCGCCATTTCCGAAAGCACTGGCAATTCACCAAAAACTTTACTGGGTCTGATTTTCTGTCTGTTAATGGTTGGTCCTGATACTGTTTAAGCTCATTAGGAACAGAGCCAGAGCTTGGAACCTCTTGTATAACTGTAGTGCTAAGGGATAATAGCTTTTCATGTGTGGACCAAATTGATGCGTTACCTGCGATATCTTGTGTTGCTGCTGTAGACCTTACTTCTGGAGAACGTTGTCCTCGTCGCCTAAGTTCCAAGCGAATATCATCACTTATTGTAGATATCGTATTTGACACACCGATTGGAGAAGTGAAGTGTATACTTTGAAACGAGGGTCCAAAATGGTAGCTGCTGCAAGGAATGTATTTGTTTCTAAAGGACTTAATTTCTCTTGAATTCTTTGGAGTAAAGTCTCTTTTACCGTGAATCCTAAAGTGGTCGATTGAGTAGCTTGTTCCGTTACGTATCGAATCAGATTTGTAACAGGAATGGCTAAGCTAGCAGTCACATAATTTGTACCACTAACCTCTTCAGTGGCTTATTTGAAAGATGAAGAAGGACAAAACGGTCACGTATTACATTAAGATGTTAAGTTGCAACCATATCAAGTGTGTTTATATTTGACTGACTTTGTATAGCTAAGGTTTTAGCTACAATTGCAGAGAGTCTGACAAATCGTTCTAACATATTAAAGCAGGAGTTCCATGTGGTGCTAACAGCTTGTGTCAAAGTCAACACCTATCCTTCTTTATTCCCAGATGCTTCTTGTTCAAATCTTAATAGATCCATAGCATTGACAGACTGCTTAAAATAAATAACAATAATTTTTACGTGATCGCAGAGTACTGCAAATGAATTATTTTCACTTAACACTACATCAATGATTTTGACCAGTGAGGTGCAATTTCTAATCACCAAACCTCTCTGCGGTGCGTATGGTGCAAGGGCATACGATGTTGTTGAAGGTGATTCATCCGTCGGATGGGAATATTAAGTTTGGCGCCCCCTTTAGAATGTTTCGCAAAAGTAGGCCTGAACATGCCGACACCGACTTCCACCCTCTCCATTAACACTATACTGAACCACACAGTGTCACTGTCATACACACTTAGGAGCACTGTTACACAGAGGAAGGAAACGGGGATTTTTTTTTTAACTGCTTAACGTCTCTTAATAGCTAGGTCTTTAGAGACGGGAAAGGATGGGGGGCAAGGAATGGGAAGGAATTCGGCCTTGGCCTTTTGAAGGAAGCATCCCGGCATTTGCTGGAGTGATTTGGAAAACCATGGAAAACCCAAATCTTGATGCCCAGACGGGGATTCGACCCACCCTCCTCCCGAATGCGAGGCCAGAAAACTAACCATTACACCACCACTCTAGGTGAAACGGGAAACCACCCCAGTTAATCTTCCTAGGACTTGGAGGAATATACATCACCCATGGTAATTGCCTACCACCTGACACGGGAAAGACGTTCGAAGAGGATCTTACTATCAGTAAAAACTATTGGTGTTTCAGTGATTAAAAACTAAAAACCTCTCTCACTACATCAATCGAAGACAGCAATCACAAAAAAAGTATTCTTTAGTGGGGCTGTAATTCACGAGAATATGTTTTTTATGCATATTTTAAAGAGCATTACAATGAACTTTAGGATAGAGGATTTAAAGCAATCCAGAATTGGTTTATTAAGCTTAAAGTGCGATAATCACTCCATTACATCAAAATTTTTCTCTATACTTGGAACGTATTCATAATCCTATATAAACTAACATTCTGTATTCAAGGTTTTCCGGATTCAAGATTTCCGTATTCAAAATTTTCGTATTTACTGCTAATTTACGGAACGTATTCCTTGCGATTAAGGAGTTTTGACTGTAGACTAGATTGTAGACATTTAAATGAATTAACGGTCATTCATAATGACTTATGGTTCATCAACCCATTAATTGTTATTCGTAAATAATAAAAAAAAACAGTTGAAAAGATAATATTTCAACTACGAAGATAAAATAACCGCTTACACGCTAACATAAAAATGACGTTAACGTAAAGTTGTTAAAATTTAACAGCTTGTTTTAACCTCTCAACCGCTGATGAAGCTATTATATTTCAACAAATTCACTTTTTAAAACACTTTCAGAAGTTTGGATATGTACGTATATCTATCCTATATACATGTAACGATTAAATTGGATACTGAATTGCGTTCGTAGAAAAAAATATCGTATTGGTGCTTAAAATCGATACACTAAATACAATATCGATGTATCGATATATCGAAAATAAAAATATCGGCGATAAATATCGATATTATTTTGAAAAAATATCGATATATCGATACATCGATTTATTTTGCCCATCCCTAGTTTAGTACCAAATATTAACTTGGAGAAGCAAAAAATATAGATTTCATTTAAAGATTTTCCTTCCTTTTAGTTTTCAGTACTATAGTTCGAAATTTTTTATTATTCTTTTAACACAATATATGAAAAATAAGAAATTAAAGCTACATAAAACATTATGGCTAACGGTCCAATAAGAAATTTGAGACTTTCCGGAGGATAGAAACTGCCTACTAATGCAAAAACAAATGTACCTTACTTTAGACATAAATGCGACACGAAAGGTACCGTCTGTAATAGTTTTGACAGTACATTCGACGGCCATTTATAAAAATACTTTGCCACCAACGATAGCATTTACAACAACGAATCTAAAATTGCTGGCCAGTTTTCGTATGCCATATATGTATAATACATTCTCATGCCGTAGGTAATAAAATGTAGTTTTTGCTTATAACTTCTACGCATCCACCCGAACTTCTAGCCATTTTTCATCATCGTATCTCAAAATCGAAATGGTTACATTGAAATACGGCCATTGCCACATGGAAATATAGACATGGACATGCACAGCGGTTGGTTTGTTTTCGTGATTACACTTCATCACTAACATTGCAATCATTAAAGTAATTGAATGCCTCTTGCCTTTTAGTGTTCCTAGAACATTCTTGTAAGAACGAAGACTTTCCTGGCGTATGACTGCAATGTAGTCTTCACGGGTGTACCGCCGGATAGTGTTGTGGAAACACAATATTTCGACGGCTGGCTCTGCCGTCTTCTTCAGGTGATGAGACATGTGTAATGGTCGGCTGACCCACAGTATCTGTGGGTCAGCCGACCATTACACATGTCTCATCACCTGAAGAAGACGGCAGAGCCAGCCGTCGAAATATTGTGTTTCCACAACACTATCCGGCGGTACACCCGTGAAGACTACATTGTAGAACATTCTTGTTCAGGTTGCATTTCGACCTAACCACAATCATACTGATATTACCGCTTCAAAATCAAGCGATGCATATACACTTAAACGCATGAAATGCATTGCTAAATACATTTTTTGTAATCACAGGATTTCAGGATTCAAAGTACGCCCAGCATAAATTATTATAAAAATTAATATCAAAATACAACTTCAGTTTGAACTTCAAGAGTATCACCATGTAGAGTTTATTCTTGTGGTTAGGTTGAAATGCGGACTGAAGCAGATTAGAAACGTCACCAAAGGCACAAGGAATTGTTTGACTCAGAACTACCACTAAACGATATAATTGTTTATCACTATCAAATTGCGGCGATACGGTATAGTAAAAATCCTGTACTATCTAAATGAAGCACAACATTACTTACCATAAGTATGACACTTCTGTCACTCTTATTGAAGAGTTAATACAGAATATTGTGTAGTGGTTTGAGTAACTATTTCCTTTTAATTATACTTATCAAAATACATGAAACCGGGAATATGTGGCCAAAGACAAATAAAATATAAACAATCCAGAGATCAGTATCGTCTGTGGTCAAACGCTTGAAATGCATTTTTACATTAGCTAAAAAAAATTATCTTATTTTCAAATTCGGACATGGAGAATTTCACGATAACCGTGGTGCCGTAAATTTATTTAGAGATATATATAGCAGTTTTCTTTGTTAATAATAATAACAGCATCTTTTTTTCTGATTGGATATTGGTTTTATTTTGACGATATGTTGATTCGTTTCTGTTTTAAAATAGCACGTACTAAAACTAATCTTACGCATTACGAATTATTTTTAATTTCCTTCGTTTCCAGTGACACCAAATTACTAATGTGGTTATTTCACACGCATGTAAGTAATTCCAAAGTTTCAAGAATTGATCACGATACAGCGAATGTATCAATGCGGATGTGACAGAAACTATGATATACGAACTTAATCATTAGTCAAATTAGTGGTTAGGTCGAAATGCAGCCTGGACCAGAATGTCAATTGACTCGCTTTGTTAGAATATAACGTATGATGGATTTAGTTTTATTGTTATTTACGCGGTGTGCTCAACGTTTTAAGATGTTTAATTGATTTTTAGTTTCACTGGTTCCATGTTGCTGTCGTCATTAACCCAAAGCACGTATGGCGATAAACATTGCAGAATCTGGGATATGAGACTTATTTAATAGAAATAACAGTTTATTTTACTGGCCATAGTTTGAATCGCAGCCAAAATTTGTACATATGTTCCCTTGGACGATATTATTGTCGAGTATTTGCACTTTATAGCTACAAAATATATATTAATCAAGTAACGTAAGTAAAAAATATAGAAAGTTCCGCACAAGTCATTGTGGGGAACATTTATTGTTACCTGTTGATATTTATGGTAGCTGTTTTTCATACATCTTTCTTCGAGAAAAAAAACCTGATTTTCCTAACCATAGTGATATGTAAAGAAGAAATATTGGCTTAAAATGTACAAAGTTTAGCTTCTATTGTTCCAGAGACAAATTGTTAACTGTCTACCAGAGATAATATATGTCTCCAACCATACAGTAATTAATCTAACGCATTTCGCATATTAACTTACCTGTTGCGATGCAAGTCAATGCTTATTACGTATAATTCGCGAATTCCGTTTATTTTAAGCACTGCTGTCCAGAAAACTGAGTAATAAAAGTAAAAAAGGAAAACTGAATCCAAAGTTTTGTGAGATTGTTGCGAAAGGAGTGCGCGTCTGAAGTGCACTAAGATCGGCAGGCCACAGTTTTCAAATATATAGGTTTTTAATTGTTTGATCCTTCCCATCGTACATCTAAGTCATTAGCTATTATCCCAGATTTTGACTGGCACCATTAGCTCTAAAAACGTGAAAACCACATCCAAATTGCTGCGGTACTTATTGCGTGATACCCGTTTCAGTAGAGACAAACGCAGCTTGCTTACAGATACATAATAGTATAGATGTATCCCTACTTGTAACTCCGTCGTTTACCTTCACGCTGGTCACTGAGCGAATAGTTTTGATTACCCGCAGCGGCTGCCAGCTGTTCCACACACGTTGTTGTCGTTTAGATGTTGAACTGCGATTGTCCGCGAATGGTTTTCGATAGTGATACTAATAATTAAAAAATTGAGCAGATATTAGCAGACAAGACGCCAAAAAGTTGAATACGCGAAAAAATTGGAAAATTGACTTGGGAACGGGAGTTGACAGTGAAATACAGAATCCAGCGATTCTGCTGTTTTAAGCAATTTTTTTTAAAAAAGGAAATATATACCACTACCTCCAATTCTCAGTGAGATTGAATTCCTAACTTATGGATGAACAAAGTTTTTATCGACAAAAACTAGAACCCCTTATATATTGCACAGAGACCTGCCTCAGAAACTCGACTCATTTGTAGACAGGATACAAAATGTCACCCCCTTACATGATGATCTTCATGGAAACTTCGTTGTAGTCTCGCTCTTTACCAACGTTCCAATGGAGGGAGTGATGGAAATAATAAAACAAGAATTTAGCGATGATTGGAGCCAGCTGTTTTCGCTTTGTTTGAAGGCGACTTATTTCCAGTGAAATAATAATTATTATGAGCAACAAGATGGACTAGCTATGAGCAGCCTCCTCTCACCAGTAGCAGTAACTTTTTTCATGGAATAATTTGAACATGTAGCCATTTCGACAGATAAAGACAAACCATCGATCAGGTATAGATACGTAGACGACACATTTGTGATATGGCCACACGGAGAGGCGGAATTAAAGTTTTTCTGGACCATACTAACAGCAACCATTCAAACATAAGGTTCCCCACGGAATTGAAACTAAAAGGCAACTGATTTTTTTTTTTATTTTCTGGTAAAAAGAAAAGAGGGAAAATTAACACACGTCTTCTACAGAAAAGACTCACAGACAGACCTCTACTTAAATGCTGCATCACATCACCACCCATCTCAAAAAAAGCGCTCTGATAAAGATTTTATTTTTTGGTGCGGAAATGGAAGCAAATAATGAGCACATAAACAAAGAAATGAAACACCTCCACAGGGTTCACCGGAAGAATCGGTATAGCAGTGGGATGGTAGCCCGCATGTTAAGGGAGCGTGTATAAACCATGTGGCACCATTTTGGCCTCCTATGAACTGACCCCCCCACCCCCACGTAGCCCGACGTGGCTTTTGCCTCTACCTCCCTCCTCCTCACGTACCACGTAGCTTTTTTCCCTTTTGATTTCAGAAGACATGCTGTTGTGTGTTCTGTACCTCATTTCAACCGTCAAAAATTATATGAATGGAAAGCTACGTGGCCTGGCTCGGAACCCCACCCTCTCCCCACATAACGCAGCGAAGCCTTCCAGCCAACCCCCCCCCCCCCCCCCCAGACCGAGCTACGTAGTTTATGGACACTCGCTAAGCAGTAAGAACAGGAACAATAACTATTTCTAAGGAAAGGAAACAGAACAAAATAATAAGGCTTTTTTACCTTCCGTAAAAGTAGTTATTAACAGAATAGGAAAAGTGCTTATGAAAGTCAATATTCAATCTGTCTTTAGTAGTATGAGCAAAGTAAGAGGTGTTTCAAGATCAGTGAAAAATCGCAGACCACCATTACAAGCAAGTGGAGCATACAAGATTCACTGAGATTGTGGAAAGGTGTATATTGGTGATAATTCCAGAGAGGTTACCCTAAGCCTAAGGGAACGCTTTCGTCACGCTAGAGTCGGGCACACAACAAAATCAGCTGTGGCAAAACATCAGGCAGAAGAAGGTCATAAAATTCAGTGGGAGATGACAATAAAATAACAAAAGCGATGGGATTTCTAGAACTAAAAATAAGAAAATCGACATAAATTTTCAAACAGCCCAAAAATTTCAATAAGGACGACTACTACAGTTTGAATGCAACGGAGAAATGCGCACTCGTGGACAATCGCAGTTCAACGTCTACAACAACATCTCTGGAACAGCTGGCTGCCGCTGCCAGTAACCAAGACAATTCGCTGGGACTGCACGACTTTCGGAACCTATTAGAAACTGGTAGTAACATGTTGAAATTTGGATTAATTGCTTTGGCATGATGTCCTCTTTTTTTTTTTTTTTTTGCTGAAAAGGCGCCCCAAATTAAATAAAAATGCCGAAATACGAAAGGATTCACCACTGCGAATTGCTACTAGCACTACAAAAATGAAAAAAAATTCTCGGTATAGGGATCACAATATCCTAAACAGTTTATTTTTGGTATAGAGGTCTTGGTTAGGCTGAATGCGGCATACACCAAGAGGAAAAATACGAAAATTTGGATCTGCGGCACCCATCTCGAAAGTGGCCTATTTGTTTACAACGGAAGCAGTCGATTTTCTCCGATTGCTTGTATCAATATAAGATGACGACCGTTGTTGAGCTTCACCTTGGACACATATTTTCTAATTGTAAACTTTTTACAACGGAAGGAAACTGAAACGGCAAGAAAACATCATAACGAAGGTTGCAACCATAATTTCAAGAGATTGGCTTTGATTTTGTATTTCGCTGCTAAAAATACCATTGAGAAGAATTCTTTATTATTTACAAAGGCAGACCATGATTTTGCAGTAGCTTTTATTTCGACGTGCTTTCGATCAGTATAATACATAGTGTGTAAAACTTTTTTTTTTTTTACTCTTTCGTGTTACCGCTTACATTTGCCCTCCACGATTTTCAGTTATTAATTCTTCCAGCATTGAAATTTCAGTTCAAGGGAATAAATGTGATTTCTGGTGGACTGAAAGGTCCAAGGCTCAAATTCCTATTTCGGTCGAAATGATCACGGGTCCTTAAACAAAATTTCACATCTGGCGACGATTTTCTTTGAGTATTTTGAATACTCTGCACACTCCATGATTTAGATCATAGCAATTCTGAACTACCCTTTTATCCAGTGGATAACCAGTTCAACTTCGAGAGGCCACAACCGAGGAGAATCGTGCACCGAATTAAATCTCGTCCAATTAAGCGAATGAACTACACTTCAGGGGTTAGGCGCAAATAATGGCATATCCGAGGGTTGATGAGAAGCTGAGGTTAGAAAGCGTGTAGTGAAAAGTGTTCATTCTATTTCATGCAACCAATACAGTAAACTAATAGTATATTCATAAGGTTATTTTTAGACGTAGTTTTCATATCGGTTTAGGCACTTGTCGTTTCGTGGGATAAGTGTGAATATGCCCTCCTGGTAAAAATTATGTTCCTGCGTGTTTATCCAGGTAATGGTAAAGTTTTTCACCTTCTCGTCTGAAGCTAATCGTCGACATTCTAGATGCTCCTTGAAGTGACGAAAAAGGTTAAAGCCGCTTTGAGTGAGGTCCGTGCTGTAGGGAGGGTGATCTAAGATCCTCGTCGGTGACGTTTTCTCTAACGGCCGCGGACCGAGTGTTATGATTGAGCGGATAACGCTTTGGCCTCGCATTCAGGAGGACGTGGGTTTGAATCCCCATCTGGGCATACAGATTTGGGTTTTCCATAGTTTTCCCAAATCACATCCAGGTGACTGCCGGGATACTTCAGTCAAAAGGCCATGACCAAATTTCTTCCTGTTCCTTTCTCCCATCATTTCCCGTCTCTAATGACCTTGACGTCAACAAGGCGTAAAGCCATAAGCAAAAAAAAAAAAAAAATCTACCGGCCGCAATACTTTCTACAATATTCTACGACATGTTGAGTAGACATTACTTTCTCTCCATAAACCTCTACCAGCTGCTAGTGAATTTTAGCTGGAGTTACATATTTCGCCACAGAAATCATATAATGAACGTATTTCTTGGCGAGATTTCGAAACGAGTCACCATTACGTGTTTACCTACAACTAACGCTGTAGGTGGAGAGTGGTTGAAACTACGCACAGTTGTATTGGAATTACCACACACAACTAATTACTCTGTAACGGACAACACTTCATTAATATCGCCGTTGTAACCTTAGATTCTTATCACCCCTTGAAAATATTTAAACATTTTAGGTGATGTGGAAGGATATACTCGTATATGGCTTAGCCTCCAAAGCTATTTGGTGGTTACAACTGTTTTGCTGGTCGTACGGTGCTGGAATTATCTTGTGTGAGTGATTAATTGAAGCTTTCTTGTACACAGATTCGCGTTGAAGGCTACTACTGTGTCGTCGTTTCCTCCAGTCAGCCCGTCTCCCCACTATAAGCTACTTTGTGCTGGGCTCGACTGGCCCGACCGATATCTGTATGCAGCCGGGTCCGCCTCATCCCTGGGGAACACCGCCTGGATCTCACTAAATTCTCTGTAAATAGAATTTTATTTTCTTTGCCAGAGGAGCAACTTCGGAAGCGTACCGGATTGAGACGGCAAGCTTCCGGAGCCAGCCGGCATTTTGCCACCGAGGACTTTCGCTCAGCGAGCAATCACTTCTAAAGTTTGAGGGGTGACCGGGTGAAGTCTGAGATAAAGATCCAAGCTAAATTCTCGCATCCTGTGACTAATTAATACGACGGAGAAAAGCAATGACACATCAGCAAGATGTTAAGTAACGGATGAACAGTAAACGTTCCAAAATCAAAGCGGTCACATCGACCTAGCAACAAAACAACGTGGTAAACAGAGAGATACAGTTCTCTGGTGTGTCGTTAATATTTCCTACAAAAATACAGGGAAACAAAAATAAGATAGAGAGTTTCGAGGTTTAAACAATACAGCAGAAAGAAAATTATTCAGGGCCAGCCTCAGTAGCACAGGGGCTATATTACAGGCTCCTCATGCCGAAGGTAGCCGGTTCGATTCCGACCGCGGGCTTGGGTGCTTAATGTGGTAGCTGTGAATGTCATGTCCATCCTGCGTTGTATATAACTTGTTGGAAAATGCATACTGAAAGCACTGGATTACTCATAATCAATGTAGAGTTGGCTGTATGGTCTCAGATACGGAAAACAAAAAAAAGGTACATTCCAGGTCATTAGAGGCGGGATGGGAAAAGGGACGGGGGAAGGAATTCGGCCATCGCCTTTTGAAGCACCTCGGTATTTGCCTGGAGTGATTTGGGGAAACCATGGAAAACCTTAATCTAGATGCCCGGACGAGGATTCGAACCGGCGTCCTCCTGAATGCGAGGCCAGAGCATTAACCGCTCACCCACCATGCTCGGTGCTTAAGAATTGGCACCTTATGGTAGGGTAGGAGCGTCTAGGAAAAAACCTTCGTCTTTTTTACTTAAATCTTTCCATCTACAGCTAGATCAAGTTTTAAGTGCAAAATTTGCAGTCTTTTCCAACACTATAATGCTGTATAAAAGAATCAAAACGATAGAAGATTGTAAACAGTTGCAGGGTGATTCTGAACAGGATATCTAGTTGGGTTGGTAAACATGGGATGAAGATAAATACAAAGAAGAGTCAGCTTATTAGATACACAAATAAAAAACAAAAGGCTAATTATGAATATAAGGTGGGGAAAGAATTGCTTGCTGAAGACTTGAAATGTAAATATCTTGGCATTACTTTTGATAACAAACTTAACTGGGACTGGACACATTGGACAGGTGGTAGGAAAAGATTTCAAAGTTCTACACTTGTTGGAGGAGAGTGATGAGGGGATGTACGGGAGAAAGTAAAGGAATTGGGTTACAAAACTTTGGTGAGACCATTGCTCGAATATGGTAGTGTAGTATGGGACCCTCATTTTACGTTACAAATACAGGAGTTGAAGAGGGTGCAAAGAAGGGCTGCTAGATTTGTTTCTGGAAATTATAGCAGAATGCAATCAGTGACGGATATGATAAAGGAGCTGAAATGGGATTCATTGCAAGACAGGAGGAGGATGAGGAGGATCACGGGAGTGTACAGGGCATATACTGGCGATGAGGCATGGAAAGATATTGCAATAGGTATGAAAAGTAGTGCATGGAAGGGAAAAGATGACCATGACCACAAGCTGGAAGTCGATTTCAGGCACACGGGTGTAGGAAGATTCTCTTTTTTAGGAAAGGGTGTCAGGGATTGGAATGAGTTACCAAGAGAAATGATGAATAATTTACCGAAACTTAAAATTTAAAGATAAAATTTGTAGAGGGCAAATGTAGGTGGGTGGCAGGATAGGGGGAAGATGGGTGTGTAGGGAAATTGCCACCGGAGCCTGTGCTCCTATTGCAATTAAATTAAATTAAATCTTCTGTTTAGTTGAATTTGTGGATGCAAATTCTGTTGCTGCCGTCTGCCATCCTTATCTCTCCAAACTCCTCATATGTTTTGGAGAGTCCCAGTCACTGTAGCTAACTGATATGCGTAATATCGTGTGCATGTTTAATGGTTGGTTCTGGAATGGACGTAAAAGAAAAAATCTGCAGTCATACCTCTGCGTTTTTCACTGACGAGTTTGAGTATTCTAATGAATAACTTATTTCCAAGTAATTTTAAAGTGAAAAGATACTGCAACGTTTCTGCGACATTCGCAACAATAAATGAGACTTCTCTTCACCCTAATTCTGAAGTCTATTCATTCATGCATGAATGCGAAATCGAGTAGCTGGAAGAGTTAAAAGCTGAAAAAAAAATATATGAAATAGGATAGGTGATAACAGTAGAACATTGTTGGATGAGCGTTAATTAGCGGAGTTACGATTGGACATAGGGTCATACATGGCTTGGATAGATGTGATTACTGTTTTTCTGGATCACCTAGAATAATTGCGTGATAACTCGCTGTTTCAAACTGAAGATAAGCATTTAACAAACAGAAGAGTCTAACAAAGAGAAATTGTTGTAGAATTAATATGATAATATCAGCCACGATCATAGTTCTTTTTTTATAATTTTATTTATAATGTTATTTTCTATGAATCAAACCGAATGAAAGTTGTGTTTTAAACGCACTCACGGTGTAATTTTTTTGTTTTGTTTCCAAAAAGGGAAACCGAATGTAAAAAACGTGAATATTTATAAAGAAAAATAATCCATACGAAATTGACTGAGTAAGCACTCTGCATTGAGGCGTTAACTTTTAAGTAATTACTTGCATTTTTTACGGAGTCTGTAGTAGATATATCTAAAATTTAATACATGCGACGTAGTTGAGACGAACGTAAAGAAGTTAACCGATTTGTAACAATCACTGTATATGACCCAGATAATAATAAACAAATTAAATTTCTTTTCCTAAAATGTTTATATATTTCTGTTACGAATGCGTATCCATAACACTGGAAACGCTATGGGCTCGTAGGAATACTATCTTGAGGTCTGCATGGTCTTGCAATGTAAGTGAATAATAACAGTGAGAAAGTATAAATATTTTAAAAAATCAGGACCTTACCGAATTTTTTGGTGTGCTTTAAAACTAGATGAAATAAAAAATCTACCTAGAAAAATATTTATTAATGGTAACTCATCATTTTCGCTAATTGGGAACACATCAATACGTAATCATTTTCGCTAGCTGTTTAACATACAGTGTACCTTTGATGCTAGCACCTCTCACTCCTACGCCAAAGCAAGCAGTATTTACAGAGGCACTATATTTGCTTGCCTACTGAATCCACGCGTAATTCATGAAGTGGTCACTGCGGCCAAATGTTTCATTAATACCACGTAGCTCTTTCCCGTGAAATACGTAACACGACATATCTTCTTTTTTTAAAAATTCTTGGAACCGATTTCTAATTTTGGCAAACTTGGATGTGACTACGGTTTTTAAATTTTTGATCACATATTTTAATTTTTCTTGATATGTCAAATTCATATGTGTGCGTTGCATATAAAAGGTTATTTAATGCGTAACAGAAGAAGCGATGCAAAACACGAGTTTCGTGTGGAATTCAGTAAAACAAAGATAACATTTTTTTGCGTATATTTCGTAATATTATAGCGGTACATTTTAATTCTATAGAGAATCAACTTGTAATTTGATGGAAAGGGATGACCGAATACCGAACACAATGTACAAGGAGACATGACATGCGTATCGTCCATGTCGTTTGCGATTTTCAATGAGTTTTTAGAAACCACAATGGAAATGGATTGATCTTAATTTCCGTCTGAAAAATATTCGTTAAAACAACTGATTTAAACAGAACATATTAACGCAAAATTTCAGATCGATTGCAGAGTTAAATAAAATCGTCTATTTTTTCAGGGTAAACCTTCCTTAATGACCAATTCATGAGCAGGACGACTGACTCTAAACAGAAACAATAATAACAAATCCAGCGTTTTATAGATCTTATTTCATATTACATGAACGTGTCTTCGATATTAACAGTAATTTAAAACTTGAATGAAGAACAGATTTGAAGAAACTAAATAGTATCTTTCAGCAAATGATGTGTTGTTTCAGCAATAAAATTACGTTTTGCAGACGGAGGATTTTTTATTTCAACTTAATATTTATTCCTGAAGAGTGCAACAAGACGGTTCCAATTATCTATTTATTTCCTTTTTCAATTAGAGTTTTAATACTCATAAACTTTGAAGTCATAAGAAGTATTTGCCATTCTTTGTCCTTCCTCTGTCAGGACCTTCCGACTGATGTACCCAGCCTTTCCGCTGCTGCGATTTTGAAAAACCATAGAAAAGCGAAATGTGGGATTATGATCGAAGCTGCTTCTTCCCCACTGTATAACGTGACGTGCAATCGACACATTCTAATATGCATTTTTTATTACATAAATCATAATGTTAGAGTAATTTACTTAAATCTTGGGCGACCACCTAATTAGTTTTTTTCTTTTTTTTTTGTAATTTCCTAAAGTACCAATGATTCCAAGTGAGGACTGTAATGCAATGGTGAACATTCATTGTATCTTGTTGCAACGAATATTAAAGAATTATTGAGCTGTGTAGGCTGGAAGCAATTAGTGGCCTTCCCGAACCAAGGCGACAGGAAGTCGCAGATAAAGGGTTTTGCCGGACGACACATTCTGCTCCCTGGGGATGGGCGGTCAACAAGGTCGCTCACCTGGTGGGAAATGCCTGCCTCCCGAGCACAGGGTCGCCCTCGAACTTAGCCGAATATGTCCGACCTCTGTGATATACGCGGCACAAATAAGATATCGGGGATATCACGTGATATTAGGTGAAAACCTGAAGATCCAATACAAATGAGCATATAACTTAAAATCCTGGGAATTTTCTGTTAAATGTGATCTTCGAGACTGCAAGAGGTGGAGCCAGAAATTTCCTCGCAGATCGAAGAGCGACGAGCTTCATTCGATTCTATGCTAGTCTACTCCGAAAGCTGCTAACTGCTGCAGTCCGACTCCTGGTGTCGGAAAACTGACGCTGCCGGTTTGCATAGCGAGGCGATGGATGGAGCAGATCTTGCACGTCGACACTGGCAGTAATGCGGTGATGCGCATTACCAATACGGATGTGCCTGTATCCGCATTGTGAGACAAGTCACACATACCGTGGGTCATCACCGAAGCCATCTGATTGTGTATTCCGTGAAACTGAACCCTTAAGCGTCTTTTGAGAGGATAGATCAATGTTATGACTTTGTAACTGAAAAACCCCTGAGCTAGCGGCGTAATTTGCCAGAACTAGTTATTTTCGAATGGAATATTGTTCATTCGTGTCGCCCATGATTTTTGAAATGTAAAGTCACAGTAATATGATACCTATGTCTGAGCTCGTCATAACTTGTATTGTATATTGTTATATCATTCTTTCTTGCATATTAATTCTGAGATGGATTAAAAAGTAAATACACAATTGTTTGCTTGCTCATGACGGCTAATTGTAACTCTGAACGTTTCTTTTAAGATTTTGCCAATTTGTGTTACTGTGAACAGTAAATTCGCTCAGACTTGTAATCGCCAATGAACATTTTCTATAATGAGAACTTTATGAAAGTACAAACGATTGTTTTAATGCATAATAAACTGACACAATCTTGAACAACAGCCTGAAGTGAAACTAAATAACCGTATTAAGTTTGATATGTGAGTACATATTCCACCACTTGTTTTTAAGGCTAAAGAATATTTTAAATACATTTTTCCCAGACGTTTGTATGGTATCGTGAAACCGATTTGGTTTGGCTAAACCACACAAGAAGCTGTAAAACACTGACGTAATTCATTTAATTGGATCGATTTTTTTTTTAATTCTAGCAAGTGTGGAACTGAAATACGTAAGATTAATAACACTAGAAGAATTCATGTCAGTTAAAACAACAATCGTTCCAGGTCCACACCGTGAAAGTGTATTCGCAAGGGGCATAGTACTGTTTCTTCAAACCAATTTTCAACTCCATAATTCCAGCTAACGCGTATTAAGCAACTTATTTGTAACCAGACAGTTCAAATGCAGAAAATACTTAATCCAAATTGTATGACAGAAGCTTTTTGAACTGTGGCCTTAACATTTCATATGTAATTTTGCGTTTTCATAAAACAGAATATTCCAAAAGTTTTGCTTTATGATTCCAATCCTCAGTGAAGAGGGTTTATGAGAACCCCATTAGATGTAAATTCCGCTTGTAAGTTTGACGTATTTAACTACTGAAAACTAAGTACTTCACGGCTGCAAAGAACGTTATGCCATAAAGAAATATACAACGATGAAAAAATATGTAATAGAAAAAGCAAAGCTCAGATCAAAATAACAAGAAATTTGAGATGGATTCAGTTGTGCATATTCCTGTGGCACGCACAATATTTGTGAATGTAAAAGAACATTTAACACATGCGAATCTTACCTTCTTATTTCCTTCGTATGCGTATAATAAAACAAATGTTAACTTTAACCTTATCGTTAGGGTTCGGATTTTTATGACCAATAAAACAGAGAAATATGCGGGCAAAAGTGACCTTGAAAAAGGGTAAATATGACTTAAAAATAACAAAATATGGCCAAACATTTAAATTTACTGTACATTATAACATGCTCCATTGTTCATTTTTTATGTCGCTTTCACGTAGACAACGTAATTTGCTTCCGTGCACTCACTCTACCGTTGGGAAATTAAATTTTAAATCGCTTTGTTGAAGTCACTTTAATTTCACATAATTTATAGAAAATAACCCTTTCGTCTGTACTAGAATACTCCTCTCAAAATTCCTTTAAGTAACCCCGTGACATCGCACTTCCAGAATTTATTATTATTATTTTTCCAGTTTGGTGTACTCGTTGATCCACTGCTGATTTAACACTGAATGAGGAATTATTTTGAGAACTATTGGTGACAATGAGACATTGATTGATGCGGCTCGACACAGGCATGCTGCTGCTGCATTATCGAAAATTAAAAGACGGGCGGAACTTTAATGTTTATAGAGTGACAATAATATATAACTTTAATTATTGACTAATGAATTCTTACCAATTCAGTGATAATTAGCTTTGTTTTTTCCTCCAATGTACAAAAGGAGTGCAATTCTGTGAATAATTATCTTAATTTATTATAATCTACATCATCTAGTACTTTAGGGTATTATTAAAAATTACCAGATTTTTCATCAAAATATGACCATAAATATTACCGTAATATGACCAAAACTAGTAAAAAAATTAGTTAACATTCTACGCAGGCTATGTGCCGTTTGAAGCGCATGAAGACTATTCCTTACAAAAAATAAATACATTGACTGTTCTCATAGACAACAAAATACAGAGCGGGGCAAATGTTCCAATATTATTTCAATTAATAGTAATGTTAATGAAGTTAACATACACTTTTACTAAATAATTTTGATGCTTTAAAAGTTACAACATTTATATATTTTCCACACTTAATATTGTGTGCTTTATCATTCCTTTTCTTTTTTTTTAACTGCTTAACCTCTCTTAACAGCGAGGTCTTTAGAGACAGGAAAGGATGGGTGGCAAGGAATGGGAAGGAATTCGGCTATGGTCTTTTTAAGGAAGCATCCCGGCATTTGCCTGGGGTGATTTGGGAAACCATGGAAAACCCAAATCTGGATGTTCGGATGGGGATTCGAACCGCCGTACTCCCAAATGCAAGGCCAGAACGCTAACCGTTACACCACCACACTCGGTATATCATTTCGAGAATCTTTCTGATGATATTAATGTGTTTTGTTCATGTATGTTTTCCTTAAGCTGTTTGAGAATATAAGACTCGTTCACATGGGCACTGTTTTTTAAAACCTCTGCGATAGAAAAAAAGCGCGATCCGTCAGCTCTGTGAATGGTTCAATATAAATCTAATCTGCATTTTTTTATTGTGGTACCATCCAATAGAAACGGTTCTTGTGCTGTAGTTTTACCCACTAAAACGTTTGAAATCAGCTCTCTACAACTGTAACGTAACAACTTATCCACGTTATTTTGGCACATATTAAACCATTATAAACCTCATACATGTGCGAGGCACATCGTCACATCAGCACTAACCTCATCTATAGTAAATCAGAATGGTATAATGTCTAAAAGGTAGAATTAGATATGAAATATTTCTATGGACAGCCTTTTCATTAAGTCCCTGGACGCAGAGGTAGGTTTGTTGAACTTGAATCATTAGTTGTGGCTCAACAGCTATTCCCACAATTTCATATTTTCACCCGATTTCATCTACTTCTTTAGACCACATTCAAAACTTACCACACTATACCATTGTTTTGACTAGAACATCAGTTTCGTCCAATAATGATATGATTCCTGTAGGTGACCACTATCAGTTGTTCTTGAGCTGAGGCTACTTTAGCTCTTCGATTTTTTGATCTCACCACTTAGTTTTTGCTCATTTCCCCCACTTTTGGCTATGTGCCAACCAAACCTGGACACAGATGGCCATCCTGCCCCAAACATCTTCTTATAACAAAGATGGCAGTTGTAACCACCCTACCATACCGACAATGAATGTTTTAACAATGTTAAACGTAGCCCTTCGTTCAATTAATCAAATGTTAAGCATATCCCATGCAGCCTGAGGTACAAAAAACAAATAAGACAGTTTAGAAAAATTACATATGGAATGAAATTTAAGAAAATCGCCCCCCTTTCCCTCACAACTAGAGAACTCATACTGTTGATTTGTTGGGAAGTAGTTGAGGCTGTGAAGGTCACGAGGTTAACAGATGGTGCTTCCACACACAGTACAGGGAAAATTAAAAGCTGATGGCCATCCTGCCCCCTAAGCCAACCAGACCTGATCTCTCCTACTCTAGAACGTGACAGAGGCGGAATGAGCGACAAATATCAATGCTGCTAATAGGTTGTAAGACTACACGAATCAAATTTTTTGGCACTAAATCACAATTGCTATTCCACAGTGCACTGCTACAGCTGAAGCTGTATAACAAATTGTAACTGCTTCCTAATTGCAATGATGACAGTAATAGTGATAGAAAGATATTATTGCTTAACGATTGGTCTACATATTTAGATTTGGGAGAGGATTGGCTGCAAGGAACGGAGATTAATTGAGGCATTGCTTTTGAGGGAAGTATTCCGGCAATTGCCTGGAGCGATTTCGGGAACCCACGGTAAACCGGAATCTGGAAGTCCGCAGCGTAAATAGAACCCAGATCCATTCCACTGACATGGGACAACATTAACTGCTCACCATCCAGGCTGGATACGTAAAATAAGAAACACTTTGTTAATGATAAACATTGCAGAGTAATAAATCATACCGGCAGAACCAGAAATTTATAAGTATCAGATATGTGTAATATGTAACATTTCACTGAGATGGGTAATGGATCTTTACACGGATTTACATGGTTCTAGTAGCGGTGATAGAAGGAATTTTAAGCACTCATGAGTTCATGAGCAGGGTAGGAGGGGTGATTGTGTACCAAAGTCCCGAGTTAATCCAAAAAAACCAAAAAAAAAAAAAAAACGCATTCAGTCCGTATTAATGGCATTCAGCATTGCTGAAGTGATTCTTCCGTCAGATGAATATGATGATTTTTACCCCTTAGACTTTGAATAGTAGATCTGAATGCGGTGACGCTAGATTTAGTCATCTCCTCTGTTTTTTTTTATCTCCCATTCACAATTAAAACAGCACACTGCTGTGAAGACACATACAACCAGTGGCGGATCTAGGATTTTGGTTTGGGGGGGGGGATAGGATTTGGTTTGGGGAGAGGGGGGCTTGACTCGGGCGAAGAGTGGGTCGCCGACAGAAATCTTATTATTTCAGATTGCCGCCCTTATAAGAATAGTAGAGTAAAAAAAAAGAGGTCCCCAAAATCCATGTCCTCGGGGGTGACCTTGTGCTTTTTGGGGTGGGGGGGGGGGGATTCAGAGCCCCTCCGCTGGATCCACCACTCCACTCACCATCACAGCCATTCGCATTTATTGCAACACACACAAATACTCTAACACTGAGGAAGGCGATGAATGTTACAGCTCGCCTGTATGTCATTATGGTGGGGTAACAACCTCACACTTACACCGATACCGGAGGAGCAGTAAAAATGCTTGGTAGAATTGTTAAATTAATGTAATCCCAAAGAAATGGTAGTTTTAAAAACTAAGTATAAATTTAGAAACAGTGAGAGCGATGACCAAATATGATTATGAAAAGTATTAACAGAGAATGTTCACCACTGCATCAAGAAACATACAGTCATTAAAATGATTCAGGCGGAATTTTAAGTCAGGAGAAATGTTTCTCTCTAAGACTGATGGTCGTGATAGATAGATGAGTTGTTCGGAGGAACTGTCAGAATGTAGGAAAACTGAGATATCAGTCTTCCGTGTAAGAATATGTTCGGTTAACTGAGGAATGTTGAACGAGGTGGAGCATGTAGAATATGCGGCTGCACTCAGCGTCACTCAGTAATTCGGAACATAAAACTATTTCGAAGTGTGCTGAACGTTAGACGGCATCAATAATACAACTACTAATAAGGGAACAACCTTCAGTTCATGCCCTACAAACTGGTGAAGTTCTGACCACCGTGCCTCTGTCCGGACATTACACTCGCTGTATTTTTCGTTCTGAACGCCAGCACAGCACAATGCTGATGTCACAAAAATTACATCACGAGTGAATTAATATTTCAGTGCAGTGCTCCGAACAACTGCGCCTTTTTTCTTTTTTTGTTAATCCCGATTTCGTAAATGCGTAATATCAATCGGGCGTTATTTTTGTTCGGCGAACTTGCCTTGAATTTTAATTTAGAATATCGTTGTTGTTATCTCTCGGAGGGGAATAATAAATCGAGTACTACTTTCTAACAACAACAGCGGTGATTAATAAAATGCTCTAGCGGAGTTGGTGACAAACTGTAAAGTTGTATGAAAAGTTATATTGATAAAAAAAAAAAGAGATCTAAAAGGTTGGCTCTCTTAGAAGAACATTATCAGGCTGGTAACATCAGTTTATTTTTACCGGTTTTATTGTATCCGCTTGTGTATTATTTATATAATTTTTGTGGTTTGTTGAACAGGAAACAATCATGGTTGGAAAACTACCGTTTGCCTGTATGGTAGAGTAAGTGTAAATCTCACATATAAACTCTTACATAAAACGTTGTAAATTAAATGACAACTGCGTAAAAAAAAAAAAAAAAAAAAAAAAAAAATTGCTGCTTAAATTACCAGTTATTTGAAGAATAGCTCATTTATTTGTATTTCTGGAAATATGTTTATTTGTCAAAATGAGGAGTGAATATCAAAAGATTTCGTTTGACGATATATGTGGCCAGTGTGAATGATTAATATTGTTTGTAATAATTTCATTTTATGCCATAATTTTACGTTAGTAACATTTACTTGATTGTAGTGAAGGCACAAGAAAAACCATACAAAAATAGAACGACGCGTGCATGTCCCAAAACATGAAACTGGGACCCTCTACCTATATCAAGTTTGAAGTGCCTGGATCATTCTTAGGTAGCCATGTTTCCATACGAAAACAAAAGAAAATAGAAGAAATAATCGGCTGCTCTTAACAACGAAGTAACCAAAATGAAACTTTTTTCTCAATTACATGTCTTTACAAAAGTAAATTTTTTTCACAAATAACAGGACCCAATAAGATTTATACTCCGAAGTAAACAAATAACTTTATTTTTGTCACAAATGTAAAATTTACGATTTCTGCATCTTCTTATTTCCTTTTGTTTGTATCTTACAAGTTTTTAACAAATTACAGTTAATACAATTAATGACTAACAATTCCAAAGAAATTAAATGAATTGCCAGTCACATATGCTTTTAGTATCGTTTTGATTCAACATTAATTTTACAGAAACTGCTTCTCACTTATTTTGTGCAATTATTAACAAAATTGCGTTTACAACCACAAACGGCCACTTGCAATATATGACGTGATGTTTTCGCAATATCAAGACAAAAA
The DNA here is from genome assembly GCA_031002005.1 of Vandiemenella viatica. NCBI lineage: Eukaryota > Metazoa > Arthropoda > Insecta > Orthoptera > Morabidae > Vandiemenella > Vandiemenella viatica. The sequence goes on from JARYHS010012519.1 coordinate 79,545,058, forward strand.
ATTCTTACACTCTCTCTAGGGTGCTAGAACGTCAATAGCAGTGGACTGACCGGTTGGACAAATCTATAAATATGATAGGTGAGCTACAGAAACATAACCAAAAACATTAAAATTGCGTCTTTTGTAACCGTACATTATTCAGAATGTTTGGAACAATTAAACTTCAAACGTTAGTTTCATTCTGCTTATTTCAAGAAATTAGTTAGTTATAGAAAAACAAAAAACAAAAAATACTAGTAATTATAAATTCTTAAGACATTTATCAAGTCTTGACATCCATTGGTTTCATATATATATATATATATATATATATATATATATATATATATATATATATATATACTTGAGGGTGCAGTGATGGTTAACATGGAGTGAAAGCGGTTAGTCCTCTTTGGTTAAATGCAGGGACTGTACTTCAGCAATTCTTTGAAACTATGCTCGCGTTAAAAGTTAAATTCTCAGCAGGAAGTAATTGTGTGTTTGTGAGGTAAATTCTTTTATGTAAAATTTCAAAATAAACAAAGTACTTGGGAGCCAATTACCAGCTTAGAATACAAAAGACATACTCTTGAGAAAAATAACAGTAAATTCGTATACAAATAAAAACAATATTTCACAGGAAGGACGTCTTGTTGAACACATTTGTCCATATTTCCATAGCAAGATTGACAAAGAAATGATGACACTTTTCTTCTCCAATTAAAATAGCGTTCATGCAGATGCGAAAATCGTGGACAGTTGAAACACGGCAGCTAACCACGTAGTCTCCCGGACAAACGGACAAAAGACTTTGTATATATATATATATTCCCTGTAGTTAAACTGTAACTGTAGGCGCATTTAGTAGTTCTAGCTTAGTCAATAGGAATATATTCGTTCATTGAATCATATCACAGATAGTGACGGAGCCAAAGTGAACATCCTCTTTAAGAATATTCTGCGGCCACCAAACAGAGAGACGGCAAACTACAGCTCCCCTCTGTCAAACGTAGGGAAAGATAGGAATTATATTATTAAACTTTCCATTCATAATCCACTGTGATGTTGGCTGTGATCCAGTAACAATTTCCCTGGAAGTCTGTTTGTAGTTTCAGTGTCCGAGGAAAACTGGTAATCACCTTTATAGTTACTTATTACAGGCTGCGATTTCCTTAGCTATCAACGAAACCTTTCCCACTCAAGACAGCTTGCTAATTTTAAACAAAATTAATGCTAAATTCAATGACCATTCATTAATTATCTCACGGTGTTAATGTCTTAAGTTTAATTTTCGGATTATAATTAAAACATAAATTAATTAAATATAACTGTAAAAATATTAGAATTAAGTTCTTACCCGAATTTCCCAAATCAAGTAAGACGATAAATTATAAAACATAAAATTTACACAGTAATGTTTATAACATTAATTATGCTTAGTTAGTAAATAACGTATTGGTGAATTAAAAAAAAAAAAAAAGCTTTGACTCCCCGTAACATACTTTCACGGACATAAAGTCTGAAATATCAGTTTTGACATTCCCAAATTTTATTATTTGAACTATTTTTCTACTGTCAGTAAGTAAATAAGAAATAAAGGATATTGTTCTCATTATTAAAACTTACTGGCACTCGATGTTTACACAGTTCATGAGAGGGTTCACATAATGTTGCTCTATTTTAAAGCGACGTTTCATAACTGCGAATTTAATTATAATTATTAATTAACTATAATGTAGTAAATAGCCCGGTGGTAATTTCAGTGCAGACCTACTTTTGCATTAAATGAATTTACGCTTCAGATTATTTCAATACTTAAAATAAATAGTTCAACATATCCCTTGATAATGTATTTCAGTCTCTGATTATTTTAGCTGCAAATAAAAAATTTCGAGTTTGCTCAAAACAATGAACAAATGAGCCTATAACAGTCAAACTTAAATACGTCAAAAAATAATTTTCAACAAACGTTTCTGAGTGGTAACGGAAAAAAAAGAACAGCGGTATCCAATTTGAAATTTTAATATGAATACTTAAGATATAATGTTATAGCAATCAAAAATTAATCTTGAATCATCCGGGTCCTACTGTGCGTGTGCTCCATGTGTGGAGTTTTATAGATGTTTGTTCCACAGTAATCTTTCGCATATTAACACATCCCAACTCTAAGCCCCGATGACAACCTACATCGCCAACGACGAGTATATCACAGAACCGTCAGTGGTGGTAATGGTTCTGGAAATTCGCAGGTCGTCGATATCGAGGTCATTAGAGCCAAGTGCATTGCCCTATTTTCACAACACGTGGATTCGACGTTTTCGGTCCGGCGATGGATGGCCGGGCATTTGTGGATGCCACTTAAACAGGCGCGTCGAATGGAATCGCGTTAAACTACAGCGAGAGAGATCGAGCCGTTAACTGCTTAAAGGGGAAAATTCGTTTCGAGTGACTCGGTGCCTCTCGGGAAACACAGACGGCTCTCTGACCGTACAACTTCGTAACTAACGGTCTCTATAACTGAAGCGTAATCTACCAAATCTTCAGAAAAAGATTTTCAATTCGATAGCCTTTTAAATGACCCAGTTTTTCCCGGCTTTATACCAACATTTTTATTGAGATTTATCTCTATTAAGAATATTTAAAAAAAAAAAGCGAAACTCGTTAGAAATGGTGTTTAGAAAGTTGAAAGCTGTGTTTTCTTTCCCGAATTTGACTTAATTGAACTGCAATAATCTCAAAAAAAAAGGCTGAAAACCATTATCTTAAGACAATAAAGGTCTTTCTACCTGAAAATTAGCTAAATAATATGGTATCCTTCAAACTTAGAAACCTGTTTTTCAGTAAATTCTCGCAGTTGTTTAATATTATTATATGTACTTATACATTAGCAATTTTGAGTTAATTGCATTGGTTAACTATACTTGTTGTTGGATAAAGGAAACAAAGAAACTGCCGCGAGGCACTGAAAATAAGATAGGATAGGGAAAAAATAAACAGTTACCCGTCACTTACCACAGATGAAGGCAGGAGGGCGAGACACGTAAAAACACAAAAACAAAAGAATTACACAATATTTCGACCTAAGTCTTATTCATGTAGGAGGCGACCTAAGTCTTATTCATGTAGGAGGATGTGACCACATCTTTCCCCCTGCCATATGTCTCGCCTCCTACATGAATAAGACTTAGGTCGAAATATTGTGTAATTCTTTTGTTTTTGTGTTTTTACGTGTCTCGCCCTCCTGCCTTCATCTGTGGTAAGTGACGGTTAACTGTTTATTTTTTCCCTATCCTATCTTATACTTGTTGTTGGATTGAAATAATTTTGTAATCTGTACGTTGATCTGCTTGTCTTTAGTAAGAGTCATTTGTTGTCTATTATCGAAAATAGATTTCAAAGCTCGCACTGATGTTCACTTAGAAAAATTATACTCCTCTTATATAACTCCTCAAAATGAAGCCTTGAATAGACTGGGTATATAAGGTTTTTTTTTTAAAAAAAAAATTTTTAATTTAAAAAAACCGCTCGACTATACTTTCATTTAAATATGACAAAAACTTGGGTCTGACTTCAAGATACGTTAGTTATTTCCATAAAAATAAATATCCACGAAGGTTTGCACATACAGCTGCTGATATAGAGCTGCCTATTTCCAGTAGCACATTAAGTAGTTTTTTTGAAGGGCTGATTAGTTATTGATATGAATGGATTAAATTGTGCAAGAATTTTGTAGCACCTATTCATAAAAATGAAATTCCAGTTTTATATTGCAGTGAACTGTAAACTAGTATCGTAACTTTGTGTGTTATGGTCTGCTGAAAACAATTGTTGACTTAAAATTACTTTGAGCGGAGTGAATTTTACCAGTAACATAAATGCCTTAACAAACTTATCTTGAAATATCAAATACAAGTAGGTTCACCTAACATTATTATTACTGTAGAATCAATTGGTGCAGAGTACCGCTTTCTACGTCAAAAATCCATTTACGAAACGCGATGACAAAAATCCGTTCCCCAACGCAAGTCGTGAATACGTTTGTTAATAACACAGGAAAACATGCGACAGCTTGAAACTTCTTTTTAACTCAGTCCTACTATTACATTCACGGTGAACAAGAATGTATCAGTTCAAAGTCGCTTTATAGAAACGTTTTTATAACTTTGATCTTTTATTTCCTAACATCTACCATAGCGTTTTGATAGATTAATTTTTTTTCCAATAATTTTGTGACGAGTGAAAAAAGGAGATAAATAGCAGAAAATAGAATGATTATGTGGTGCAGAATATTAAACAAGGCGAAAACATGAATTAAAAGCTCGTAAAACAATCACAGAATGATTCCGCCTAGCTTGTTGACATATCTATTAACGCACTTAAAAAGGCATTTAATTAACGTTTTGTACATCATTATGCCTACCTGCGTCAATTGATTTTAAAAATGTACAGTTTTTTAATTCCTTCAATTATTTTTAGCAGTTTTAAACATTGGATCGATTTATGACCGAAACAACACACATCAAAAACATATAAAACGGAACGATTATTTTCTTTTTCCAAACATAACAGCGCTGAAAGTGTGCAACGTATTTTTGGAATTAGTCCCGGTTACTGTCGACACAGAAACAGTTTCTTGATTAAAGAGACGAAAAGACACCGAAGTTTCCTTCCCAGCAACGAATTATAAAAATAACATAGTCTTGAAAATGTCGGCACTTACGTTACCTTCAGAAATATTAATTTCCAAATCATTTAATTCCTTATGCTCAATGTAAATTTTTTAACCAACTTAACAGTTTTCAATTTTAATTTTCTACGATACTCAAATTGTGTTTCGATTTGTCCAATTTGAATAACTGACGATCGCCACTAATACAAGCAAGTATTTTTCAGCGATGTAACAATCATTTCGACGCTTTTGAACCTAGATTTTAGTATACTGAATGGTTATAAAAATGTTACGCTGACGAGATTTAAAGCAGTATATAAATTTGTTAGTTCCGCGACAAATGATTTTAGAAACGAAAAATTATACAATTCATCCGGAGTATAGAAGTATTATAGACTTTTTTATCCCGTATTTTGCCCAAATAATTTCGGGAATATGACATAAAGTTTAGAGTACGTGTCTATTCATTTGTTAATTATCATTCGCAATTATGATAGGGTTTAATTAGGTCTCTTACGGTCACCATTTAATAAGTGGTCTCAGCATTAAATATATCTGGTATTTGTTATCGTGTCTTCGCACGTTTAGGGATACGAGGTTTAATACTTGTCTTTATTTGTTCGCTTAGTACCCTGGTAGATCGCGTGGGAGTGTAATGATTCCTGTTGGCAACATTGTGGACGAGGTGCCACGTGACTAGGGGGCGTCTGGCCACCTGTTCCGGATGCTACTCACCAGCCACGGTGGACGCTGGAGACTCCTCTGGCGGGAAACCCTTCCGGCGTCGCTCAGCTGATGCGGCACCGGGGGCGTGGATCTCAAGCTGCGTCCAAACGTGGCCGTGTGTGAGCTACTACCACGGGCAGAAACGACGGGCCCACGAACAGTGCCTAGTCGGCAGGGCGTGGAGGAGATCGAGTAGGAAAAGTTAATTCCGGAACAGGCGGGGATCTGTCCCGATCACTGGCTGCGGTCAGAACGGCCGGAAGCACTTCCGTAAAGAGTCCGCGCGTCGCGCCGCGTCTGGCTCGATCTACTTTGCGTAGCGTCGGTTCGTCCGGCCGGCGCAGCAGCCGCGGATTGCCTGAGTAGCGTCGAAGTCGCGACGGTGAAGCTCGCCAGCGGGCGCATGCGCCCTGTGGCGCCATCGAACATGCGCCCTGCCAGCGACGCGCGGGGGTGCGAGGCGCCCCGGGAACCGGCCGCAGGCACAAGTGGGGGTTTAGGGGGAAGGGCGCAAAGAACGAGACGGCGACACCAGCACAGCCGCGCGGATGGTTTTAGGGAGACGATTTCGAAAATCCGTATTTCTCCGGTCAAATGACCGTATGCATCCCATTCCCAAGAAATCGTTTTCCCAGTCAAATAACCTTATGGGGCGTCAATTAATTACGTGGGGTGAAATAGGAGGAGAGGGGGGGGGTCCGACGAAATTTCACCCAATGTCACGAAAACGGGGGTAGGGAGAGGTTGACAGAAATGGTTACGACCGAGCGTGGTGGTGTAACGGCTAGCCTTCTGGCCTCGCATTCGGGAGGACGGCTGTTCGAATTCCCGTCCGGGCATCCAGATTTGGGTTTTCCATGGTTTCCCCAAATCACTCCAGGTGAATGCCGGGATGCTTCCTTCAAAAGGCCATGGCCGAATTCCTTCCCATTTCTTGCCCCCCCATCCTTTCCCGTCTCTAAAGACCTAGTTGTTATAGGAGACGTTAAGCAGTTAAAAAAAATGGTTACGAGGCCAGAAGCATAAGGTGGGGGGTCACTCAAAATCACACCAAGGAGGAGAGGGGCTGTCCCAATTGAACGAGGGGAGGGGTCCGGATTTCCTAAAAAAAACCTTACGTAATTGGTGAAATCCCCCATATGGATCGCAAGCTAAACCTACAATTTTAGTAATAACACAAAAAATTTCTCTTCACCATCCATATGTACGGGTCAAATAAAACAAGACAGAATATTAAGAGATACTAACAAACTGGTACTGAGCGTCGTGGATGAACGGTTAACGTTCCGGCCTCACATTCGGAAGGACACGGCTTCGAATCCCCGTCCGGGCGTCCAGATTTTGGTTTTCCATGGTTTCCCATAATCACTCCAGGCCAATGCCGGGGTGCTTCCTTCAAAAAGGCCATGGCTGAATTCCTTCTCGTTTCTTTTCCCCAGTCCTATCCCACCTCTAATGACCTTAGGCGTCGACGAGGCGTAATAAGTAAAAAAAATAATTAAAATAATGATAATAATAAAAAAAAATTGGTTCAAGTCATTTGTATACACGCTAGCATCAACTGTTGCTAAGGTTCGAGGTGGCCGTGTGGTTAACTCTCTGGCCTCACATTCGGGAGGACGTTGGTTCGAATACCCATTCGGGCATACAGATTTGGGTTTTCCATGGTTTACCCAAATCACTCCAGGCAAATGTCGGGATGTTGCCTTCAAAAGGCCATGGCCAAATTCCTTCACGTTTCTTGCCCCCATCCTTTCCCGCCTCTAATGACCTCGACTCCGACGAGGCGTAAAGCAATAAGCAAAACCAACAATTCTTATTTTGTGCACCAGGTCATTGTGTGATTTGGTAATGTTGTAGTTAGCCTATTCTTTATCTGTCGTGATTATAACCTGTTCACCCTCAATCGGCGTATCAAGGTCATGTTTCACTTGTCCCGGACCTCCCGCTCAAAGTAAAACACTGTGTCTCTCCTCTGGGGTGGGTGATTTTAATTACCTGTAGTCTGCACTTAGTGGGGGTTGCATCAACGAACACATCTCGGCCAGATTCTTATGTAGACCCAGTATTCCCAGAAAGTTGTGACACTTTTTTAAGTTGAATTTTCCATCAATGAACTTCGAGAGAGAAGCCTTTCTCAATGAGAAGAAGCGGAGTTTGACATTTCTACGAGTGTTTCCAAGAAGCCCCATGTTTTAGCAAAGAATATTTCTATGAGAACATTTTTTTCTTTCTGCATAATATTACTGTTCTTTCTCCAAATAAAGTAATATTAATTCACAAGGACTCTATGGCAAAATAAGCCTTGCTATTTGTATCTACCCGCTTCCGTATCGTATTAAGTGGCCTTAGATCACACTAACAATCAGTGGATTGCCTTGAATGTAGTTTGAGCAGAGAAACGCCATTTGCGGTATTGCTGTTAGCACCAGGAACCGCAGGTAATGTCCAAAGATTTGCTCTGTGTGTTTCAGGTTAGTTCAAGCGCAGCTAAATGAATATGTGTGTAGGCTGTGGGTGTACTGTCTACAGACACATCCATTTGTTCCGATGAATAAATATACATATTGTGTATCGAATCAAAATTATCCTTGTGTGATTTTGTTACTGCTCTGAGTATCACCTTTATTGAGATTAATAGTGTTAAAGTACGTATACTCTGTAAACGATGTTATTTCAACCCATACAAATTATCCTAAAGTGCAAGCTTGCTTAAATGTTAGCAATCTACTGTGGACAGCACAAGCCATTGCTGAACAGCATATGTTTAGTCATGCTAAATGAAATCAACTGTGAACACTTCGCTTTGAAATAAATGATAGCATTATATCATACTAAACTGAACAGGTGTTTTAAGTAACACATAACAATGAACTAGTTTAAAAAAAAAATCTGGATGCCTACATGGGGATTCAAACCGACGTCCACTGGAATACGCCAGAGCGTTACCGCGCACCCAACCACGCTCGGTTCTAACACTTTGTATTTCGATTACTCTTTACTTACCTAAACTCCACTTTTTTTTTCATCTTATTGTGACAATAATGTCAATACGAGGACAGGAGTATGGTCACGAAACGGGAAGCTTTTAGAAGGAATCAACCTGTCAAAATTTGACGTACATAAAACAGTTTTTAGGAATCGCTAAACGAAGAGAAACGAATCAATATTGTTTTCAGTCCGCTGCCCGTACGTCCGTCACAAGCCTCTAGCCAGTGAACTGAATATGTCGTAGACTTCACTTTCTTGCTCGAAATCGAATATCGCATTTAAAATTTTGGGAACTCATATCACAAAATAATATGGGGACTTGTGAGTGGAAAGGAAAGGGAAGGATTCCACCATGGACTTTAAAAGACCCATTCCGACATTCGACTTAAATGATGCGGGAAACAGTGAAAAACTGAAATCAGAATGGCAGAACGGAATTTGAACCCACGTCCTCTCGAATACCAAGTCCGAGAGTTACTGTAAACAAACCATGCTCGGTAGCAATAACGGTCACATCTTGCGTTCAAAACAAAAATATCGGTAGCTTATACAATTTAAAAGTCACGAGTAAACGTGCAAAAGTTTTTACTTTGCGGTTATTTTGCCAATTATTAATAACACTCTGTTAAAAAAAGGCTCCATACAGAATCTATTGAATCCTAATTTAACATTTAGAAATTATCTAAAATGAATTAAATTACAGTTTAACAATTGCATTATCGGCCGGAACGGATAATAGGGGTGGAGAGGTGGTTAGCGAATAAAATTCCACAGCCAACTATTGACTTTCGCTGCATCTTACTGCTGTGTAACCTACCACATTCATACAGGTGAAGACCATCAGAGTGCAAAACTCCAACTACGTAAACTCTGTCTTGCATTTGACCGATTTTTTAATTGAAGTTCATTACTTTCAATGATATTTAGCGGATGCTTTACAGTGAATTAGATGATCAGCGGTTCTATTCTCAACAGATATCTGGAAATTCGTTGCTTCGGATACAACATTCAGACATTTCCTTTTACGTCAAACATGCCAGTTACCGTAAAACTCAAGATCCTTCAAAAAGGCTTGTTTTGTAGAAGAACTGCTTTCTGAGAACTATTAACTGAAAACAACACTACTATTTAGTGTTATTTATTGTAATTGGTAATAGATTTTTTAACCTAATATTTTGCTATACAAACCAGCTAAAACAATGAAGAGATCTTGTCATATATATCTGTGTGACTGTTTTAGGCATTATATGTGCTTCTACACGTGCATTACTGTTTCTTACGGTGGTTTATGAACATCATATCTGCATCTATAGTTTTAAATTCTGCTGACGGAGGCTAAAGCAGTGACGTCTCAGATATACAGGAGCCATAACCTTCCTCCAATGGGATACGGTTATCTCGAAGTTATTATGGGTTACTTTGTAGCTTTCTCCGTAGACACTTCTGCGTCAAATACAGAGTTCTTGACTGCGTCTCGGTAAGCGACTATCACGCCACGTGGCAAGTAGTTAGCGAGGTCAGAGCGTTACTATTAATTTCCGTCCTATCAAATTTGATAATGCCGGCCTCGGTAGCGTAGGGGCTAGAGTGCTAGCTCCGCGTACCGAAGGTCGCCGGTTCGAGTCCGGCCGAGGGCATGGGTGTTTAGTGTTGTGTCTGTGAATGTCTTGTCCGTGTTGTAGTGTCTTTGTGTCAATACTTGATAGCAACAAATCACATTGAGCTGGCTGTATGGCCCAGTAGTCGAAAGCCATTAAAAAAAAAAAATGTTAATACTGTTTAGCTGGTTACACTTTACGATTGCGAAGATTTCCACACAGTTGCTGCATGTTTTGTGAAACGAAAGGGAGAAAAAAAATGGTATGAGTGTGTGAGGCTTGCACAATCACAGCGTCAACTTTCAAGTATATTTTGAGCAATTGCCGAACTGGATTGGCGGAATAGTACAGGTAAAAGAGGAACAATGTTTGTATTTTGTGATGAATGAAACCTGTGTTGAGCGATAAAAATTAAACTTTTTTATTAAACTTGAGCTTGTGTATTTTTGGCAGTGAGAAGCAAAATATCTTAAATGTTCCCTTCTTTCAAAACCTTTTTACAGGAAAAATGAAAATTTTCTATTAAACTTGAGCGTATGTATTTTGGGCAGAGAGAAGCAAAATATCTCAAAAAGTCTGATGTTCTCATCTTTCGAAACCTTTTTATAGGAAGAAGGGAGGAGGAGAATGCGTGTAGCGTAAATTTAAGACATGCAAATCCACTAAAAAAATAACTACCATTTCAAGCCTCATTAAAGATATAACCCTCCAAATATCATCGGCACTTTCAAAATTCGAAATGGTAACTTCCCTTTGTCAGAAGAAAACTATTTCACTAAATAAATCAGTGCAAAATATGGCCTTGTCATTAAAGCTTGACCAGCACTATGCTGCCGAGGTTCAAGTATCTACCTGCTTGAAGCGCGATAAGGGATGTGACGTGAGCGGCGTAGCTTATTGGTGGGACGAACGTAGCGTTTGGTCAGATGGAGATGTTGGGGTCGAAATTGCCGGCCAGTACAGATACGCCGCCACCGGATAAACACATTTGCATAGGATTAACGGCCTCCTGCCTGTAGTTTATTACGAAAGCCGCACATAAAATATACTGCAACGTGACGCAATGAATGATACCAGTATTGAACGGTATTGAACGGTAGGTACCAGCTTGGAATTGTATTACATCAATATTAATAAATCAATATTAATAAACATCGGTTTGTTAGAAAATTTCGAACTGTCTGACAATTTCTCATTTAGTCATCATATGGTCACTTATATATACTGAAAGAGTGGTTAAGTCAGCCGCTTTGACGACTTCGACACATATTTTGTTTCTACACTCAAAAACTTTCTGGTCATAAACGTACATCAGAATAAATAGCATTCTGTCGGAGGACGCGTCATCTTTATAAGTCATGATCGAATATGTTATGAATACAATCTAGAGCACAACTGAAAAACAGAATAAGGAAAATATTTATCAGATGACACAAATAGAAAATTATGCTGTGTATTACGTTTTCATCGTGATCAAACTATGATCTGAATTTATTAGTGTACAAAATAGTAATTTCTTTCCTGAAAGATGATAGAATGAGGGTGATAAATTTTGTATTAATTCAGTGTTTTATATGACAATTTTTTCTGGGTTTACGCCTCGTCGACGTCGAGGTCGTTAGAGGAGAGAAAGGGCTGGGACAACTAACCGGAATGATTTCGGCCATGGACATTTTTTTTGCTTGGGCTTTACGCCTCGTCAACAACGAGGTCATTAGAGGCGGGAAGGAATTGGGGCAAGGAACTGGAAGGAATTTGGCTTTGGCCTTTTTGAAGGAAGCATCGCGGCATTCGCCTGGAGTGATTTGGGGAATCCATGGAAAATCCAAATCTGGATGCCCGGATGGGGATTCGAACCCGCGTCCTCCAGAATGCGAGGACAGAACGTTAACTGTTCACCCACCATGCTCAGTGTGGACTTTTTGAAGGAAGCATTCCGGCATTCACCTGGGGTCTGGAAAAATCATGGAAAACTGAAATTGATTGAAATATTGTTACAGTTCTGAAGAATTTTCAGCCAGCAGAAGTAAACAGTGAAAGCAAAAAACAGAGGTTTTGGAAAATGTTAGCTGGTATGTGGTTGGTGATGAGAAAAAATTTCGCCAATATGGAGCAAAGTACCAGTGCTGAACCTCAATGTTTAAAAAAAAGTAAGGGGTACAGTTGCGCAATAGTTTTAATATAAATTCTTTACTTACAAAAATTAGTAACCTCCCGAAAATGAAACTGATATCGGAATAGAATAATGTCATAGATTCACTTATGTGAGTTGCCAGAGTTTCTACTTTCACTTTTGTTTCATACTCCACATCTCTCATGAATCGTGTTTCTTGAATTTTAACGCGAAGTGATAAACTTAAGTGGGTTTGTGTATGCGTGGCATTTGTAAAAAACTGTGGATGTAATCATTATTAAAATGACAACGGACTAACCGTGCATTTCTCAAGATTGAAAAATTATCGATCATATTTGCAGATGACGTCACGTTACCATAACTCCCGCAAGACACAACTTCAATCCGGTAAAACAAGAAATTTCTCATAAACACTCTCTCACCACATGATCAGAGAAGTTATTTAGTTTTCACTTGTTACAGCATTAAGTTCTTATGACTCGACTTTGGTAGTGAAATAAGCTGTTTGGTAACTGACGACTACAATACCGATAGTCGAGCTGACGCGAAGGTTTCAGGAAATATAATAGCACTTGCTCCTGAAAGAACGCTGTATATTCACAACGCAGTGTGTTCTTTGTTTCTCTTACATACAAATACGATAATCCAAATAAGAGACAGGTAACGACTGCCATGCATTGAAAATGCTCTCAAAAGAACAGAAACATAACGCTATGTTACCAGTTAACATTGATGAAAATGAAGCGTAGAAGTGTAATTATTTTTAGTACGCTCCATCCTTCATCAACTGAACAGAGATCAATATCACTGGTTACCAACGGGGTCGGTGGGCGTTGAAGAGATCACAACAGACGTTTCTGGCCTGAGATAAATTAGGAGGCGTTGAGAACCAACAACCTTCCACTGCTATGCAGAATTATATCCCTCTTTATGGACTACATCAAAAAATATTGTTTTTTCTTTTGGATTTACTTCTCGTCGACGTCGAGGTCATTAGAGGCGGAAAACGACAGGGAGCAAGGATTGGGAAGGAATTCAGCCATGGTCTTGTGAATGAACCAGCCCAGCAGGAATGGTTTCTGGTAACCATGGAAAACCCAAATCTGGAAGACATGATGGGAATTCTAATTCACGTCCTCCCGAATGCGAGAACGTTACTCTTCATCTCCCACGCTCGATTATTTGTTTTCATTGCATTTCTGTCATTATAAGAAGTCAAAAAATGATTTAGCGCAATCAGAAATTTATTAGTTAAGAAAGGAAACAGTGTCAATAGTGGAATGCAGCGATGTAAGATTGTTGAAGACGAATAAAGCATCAAATGTTGAAAAATTAATGCATTTGCACCTTTTTCAGCTCTCTAACTAATAATACCAGTATTTTTAATATTATGTACTTGTTAATCAAATTATGCACAGCACACCAATATTGTTAATATTTTAATAAAGTAATTTTAGAAACCTGTAGTTGTTTTTTCAATATATGATATAGTATACATCACCAAAGAGGGGCGCAATTGAATCAGTGTCTGAAATTGCAATACTGATTACAAGAGAGGGAGTGGGTATATTTTTATACTGAAAAGAGATATAATAATATCGCACCACACTAATAATTTTTATATGATAATTATATTTGTTCTTTAATTAATTATATGTGTTTATAGATAATTATATCAATATACATAAATTAATTTGTATGTCGTAGGATTTACACAAGCCGTCGTATGTACACCACTTGTGGTAGTGACGGCATAAGTCTATTATCGTTAGCCAATGTTAAGAATCTTTGGCAGACACGCTTGGTAACAGCTGAGTATGTAATGTGTAAGTTGGCGCCATATTGTCGTAACGCACGGGTGCGTGTAGTTCTGTTGTATGGAGACTGTAGTATTGATGTAATTTGAGTTGGAGCGTACTAAGAAGTGCTGTTACTAGTTTTTAAATGTTGATGCTAGAAGCAGCTACAGATTAAATAAACCGTGTGATTCTTTCTTTAGGAACAATAATTTTCACTTCAGTGGTGACAATAATTCCATTCGGTTTAGCAGCACTTTAATTTTAAACGAGATGGATTTTCTCTTCGAGAACACGCTGTCTTTTCCTATAGTGTGGGAAAGTTACTAAACAATTTACTTCTTCGAAAGCTGACCTGTGATTGTCATCAGCTAATGAACCATACTAATTAAAGGAAAGGTCACATTTAGCTATCGCAACCAGGTATGACAGCTCACATTGGGCGGTATTTTGAAGTGAAAACTATTTTAAGTGCATTGGGCAATTTTTAGATTTGTAAAATCTTATGAGTTTGCGTCACCAACATGCTATAACAGTAGTATATCTGTAACTATAAGTATGACATGTTGCGCTTGGACAGCAGTGAAAGTATAGATTATACTTGTATATAATGTAAATATCTGCTGGAGTATACACACAAATATATTGTATATACCTGATTGTAAGATACATATACCTTACTAGCCTCTTACCCGCGACTTCGTACGCGTGGATTAAGAATTTTTTTGCCAGAATTAAATATAGTAAGTTGTTGGTAAAGAAGGATTAGTCCCAAACAATATCGAGTCGGCATAATATGACAGGAAAGTTATCACTATATCATTCTACCGTCGAACCTGCCTCTTGAAGAGAATTAATTTCCAACATATTTCTGTCACTATTCGATAAGATCTAAAAATTTCGTGACTTCAACTATTAATTATACTGGAAAAAAATATCCTGTGCCCTTCATACAGATTTCCTTATAAAATTACATCACAACGATATAGCCATTTAGTCGTCAAAACGTAACAAAAAGACAGAGACTTACTTCCGTATTTATAATAATATTACTGTGGTTCACACTCACACACTGACTGTGAACAACACCTGAGGGATCATTATAACGTAAAAAAGTGTACACCTACAACATTGCAAGACTACCTACGATTTGCCTCGCATTGCACCCCTATCTTTCTAATATCTAGGGTTTAACATTCAATCCGAATAACCTACGGCCCAGGCCTGACTCTTACGATGAAAAACAATTTTTAAAAATCTTATCCCCGAGGGAGATTTGAACCGGAGATCACGACGTTTGTAAGCCAGCGCTTTAGCCACTCAGCTGCCAGGCCACTACGGGGAAACTCGGTACGGAGTCGTCCACATCCAACGTGTCAGTCTACCGCCGTATTTCGAAGTTATGAGACAAATGTGTTATTTATACAGATAATTTTTCAACCAAATGTAGACAATATTTTTCTCCTTGTTTCAAAGGATAAGTGTGCAAAGTTTCATCGAGAACGGATAAAAACTGTGGATTTGTATGAAGAACAAACAAACAAACCAACAAACAAACAAACAAACAAACCAACAAACATACATTCATCTTTATATATAAAGATTACCACGCGTCCTCAGTCCTTTTGGAAGGTTATACATTGTATCCATAATATCGTATTTACTTTGGGTTATTTGACTATCTTTATTTTGAAATAAAAAAAATAAAAAAGTGAGAAATTCTTTAGGCACGTGGGGTAATTAATGGATGGGTAAAATATTATGAGTTCGCTAAGCGAAATGCTAATGTTAATAGTATATATGTAGGTATAAGTATGACGTGATGCGTATATTTTATTCATAAAGTTTTCACTTCTGTCGGCAGCCACAATGACTGCCATTTTTTTCTGAGAAGGGGGTGGTAGGCCAGAGAAGGTTGGGACCTGTGATTTACGTGGTAGACTTGTATTGAGACAGTGTCATTTCCACTCACCACAGCGCTAGTTTTGCCGTACAGCATCTGCTCGCATGGGCCGGATGTGGCGGACGCGACAAGGTACCAAGTGGCGCGGAAAACGCCACCAGGCAGGCAACCCTTCCTTCGTCTCGGCTGAGAGCGCTCACGCAACCTGATCAAATTAGAGGCAGACCCACCCGCCGAACAGCAAGTAGTTCCGCGGCATCCTGGGAAGGGAAAGGGGGTGGGCCAGAAATTAACGGCACCGCGTCTTCAGCAGTGACGGGCGTGTTGCGGGAACACCTACAAACAATACACAGGCAGGCTGGCACTGCACATCATGATAACGATACGGGAGGCTGTACGAACATTGTGAAATATTTTGTATAGACTGAGGCTCCATGACAATCTGCGCAAAGCAGACAACATTAATAATCTAAACGTTATCACAATTTTTTATTTAGTATAATTACAATGGAGCGCACACTCCGGCAGCAATTTTCACACACCTATAAGTTGTGGAGTACCAGCCCCAAGCACATATTTCCCGCTGTTACCCAGCAGATCTTGTACATAAACAAATCTTCCGTGCGATCACCCATCCACCACGTAACCACTCCCATCCAGCACTTCCAAAATTCAACCACAGCCCTGCCTTTGTCACCCAGTTCTCTCCTGGCCTCGAGTTCATCTATCGAATCTTATAACAGGGGAACGACTTAATTCATTCCTTTCTAGAAATGAGCACTGTTCTACCAAAACTTCTACCAACTTTCCCCCTAACATGTTTCAACAGAATATTTAATCTAAGAAACATCGTGGTCCACAGATAACCACCGTCAGACTCTCCAAAGACACCATATGGATCTTTTCCATGCAATAGACCTCGCTGTAAAACCTGCAGCATGCATCCACTCATTTCAACGTATTCCAACCCTACTACAGGGGAAACCTTCCCCATCGTTGGACATGCTACATGCTCCATAACAAGCCCCGGATTTTTAGGATCTAAAAAACAAAATTTAGGTTTATTCAATTCACATTTTAGGCTTTTACAGGTCTTTATTATTCTGATTTAGGAACTGACTCATTTTTAAGGAAAATAAAATTTAAAACACGCTATTTATACTTCGTAGTATTAAAAATATTGTGACTTTTCCTACAATATCAAGTACCCCTTTAAAATTACTAAGATGACATTGTTTATTCACATTAAAAACATGCGACATAAACCGCTATTATGTTCAAAACATTTTGTATTTATTGTGGATTGTAAACCACTCATTTAAAACTTCTATTATGACTGTGAATAATGAAATATTTTGAAATAGTTTCAGGAGTAGAGTTTCAGGAGTAATACCTGTTCTCTCTTCCGTTAAAATTCTCTTGAATGTGCAAAAACTACGCTCCACGTCACATTAGGTAAGAGGTGCGAACTTATAATTAGCAATTTCTTTAGAATTGCAAGGCAGTATTTCTTGTTCTATCTGTCGAGAGAGAACGCGGCCTATTTGTTCCATCCTCTTGAAATCTTGACTGCACTCTAAAATAGCCTCCAGCTTCCTGGGTACAGACACCCCAGCTGGTCCAGGAGCCATTTTGGCCCTCACTTCTTGGATGATTTGAAATGCTTCCGTCAACGGTAGAGTGCCTCCTTCCAACTTCTCGACTGAAAATTCCTGGTTGAAAAAATTTGCCTTTATATAGGTCAACTCCTGTTCAACTGATACTTTGTAAAACGCTTTCTTTCCATTTACTACAGCAATAGCCTCACTTTCATCTAGTGCAGTGTTTCTCAAAGTGGCGTTCCAGCTGATCGTAGACATCGCGACAAGATTTATGTGATGGTGGGCAGGCTATTTCAAGCGTATAATACTCACAATTGTGAAAAAAAAGACCTCCATGATGCGCTCTCATACTTTCTACGTAATATATTGCAGCTCAGAGCCATGTACTCCATCGTGTCATAGCTGGTTCGACAGAGAGGGGTATAGAAGGATGTTTTTCTCTGAAAGTAACTGCTTGACTCGTCTTAGCGCTTTCAGGAATACTTTCTTCACTGAAGAAATTATCTCGTTAATCACAGGATGCTGTTACCAAGTTTTTCCAGCTATCCGGTGGAGACCATGAGCCATACAGGTGACATGGGCCATTAGAGAATGGAATGCCTTCAAACACACCCCTGATTTTATTATGTAACCGCAACTTATCCTCGTGTTCTAGATCTGGCCACAATACCTTTAATGCATCCATTACAGCAATTGCCACTGTAGAGTGGTTTGTTGTTGAAAGTTCTCTGCACATAATGACAAGGGGTATACTAGGTTTCTCACATGTGAGCTTGCTCACATTGGCCATGTATCTGCAGCAAGCGACTATCGTCTCATCTACACTTAACCAAATGAAGTGGTCAGCAGTTCCACCCATATTTCTTCAATAGTTTTCTCATAAAACTGAGGCAAATAATACTTTCTTAAAGTGGATTCATCTGGTATTTTTCTGTTACAAAATTCTACCAAAATGTTTTTCAGGACTGCATCGTGGAGTGTTGCAACTGGTTTATTAGCGGCAGTGAAAGCTTTACCTAGAGGCAGGTTAGACGAATCATCTGTACGAAGCTTTGAACTTGTAATGAAACTCTTCTTCTGTTTGGAAACATTTCTCCTGGTAACATTTGCCAAATGAGTTGCCGAGTTCTGATGCTGTAGTAGGTGGGATCGTTTTTCTGCAGGCACCTATATAGAAGGCAAAAATAAAAATGGTCCACCTAATAGTAACATCCCGGATAATACCTAATTAATGTTACGAAATTTCATCCAATAGTCTAGACTCTACAGAGACCACTTCAAGTTATTTTAGAAATAAAAACAAATAAAATCTATTTTTTAAATTATAAAAAAATTGCATGTATAAGACAAATTAAACTTACTGGTTTTACATATGCTTCACAATATACAATTTTCCTATCTGTAGAAAAGTTCTTATCCGTTCCAATACACTCTCGCAGTAGATTACTTCTTGAGGATTTCAGTTTAGGCATGGCCCATTTTAATGAAGAAACTAAAAGTACGTACACAATGTTACCATTGAACGATGACACTGAATAATCACGGTATACAACTAGAAAGAGGTTGCGTTCCTGTGATTGTTAACGTCTAACATCCTATGTTTAAAATTTGCTTTGTCGATTTGTTTCTAAAAAAAACAAAAAAGGTCGCCCATCTAGCATAGGTGCGGGCCCTCCTAGGAAGCGCGAGGCCCCCTAGAAGGCGCGAGGCCCGTAGCATTTGCTACCTCCTGCTACGTGGTTAATCCGGTACTGCCTTAATGTAAAGTCCACACCGCATTGTTACAGCATTTCTCAATGTTAACGCCAACAATGAGGTTAAAACACATCATTTAATATTGTGGTTCTAATGATAAGATAAATTCATTTATTTTGCAAGCAAACGTAGTAACTTTACCTTCCTATTTCGACTTCCTCCTCGGATTCTGCGAGCGATACCGCTTACATTTGCAGTGTCTTGGAACGTGGGAATCACGTTGTCATAGATACAGCTGGGTATGGTGACTGGCCGGATTGCAAAGGTGACATTAACTTGGATCGATTTAGTAGAAGGAAAAGAATTTTTTGAGAAGGAAGGTGGGAAAGGAAACGTTCGTGGCTTGTTAATAAGGTACTGTTCCGGCATTTTCCTCAGGCTGAAAAGGAAAATCATCTCAGGACAGCTAACGGTATGGTTCGAACTAAGGATTGCAATCCCGCAGTGTTTTCAATCCAGCTGGATTTTTGCTGGATTTGCGCCAATCCCGCGGGATCCGTGCGGGTTTGTCGCAAACAGTTATTTAACGCATATATTTGAAACATAGTTACTTAAATCGTTAATAAATTAAATAATAATTAAATTAATAAATACATTTTAATGTTAAATGATAAAAATTACCAGTTAACAATATTTTATTTCGCAAAATGACATTAAAACTTTTTATCATGTCTTAAGTATATTTCGAGGTTTTACATTTTTGTTTTTTAATCTAAATTAATTTTTAAATAAATTATAAAAAATTGAAAAAATTCCGTGTTAGGTCATATTATGTGCCTTACAATACATCTCATAAGTTTAAAAACATGGTTTGCTTAATGGCCAAAATACCACAGTTTTTTTTAAATTCTAAATAAACGTTCTATAACACTGAGAGAAAGCATTCCATTTCACAAAGTGAACTGAATCTACTCTTTAAAGTGTAGAACAAGATCTCATAACTTTTTGTCACTGTACAACTACGAGACTTGGTCTATTTTTTTTTTTACAAGAATTATTTTTATGGGATTCATTACTATATCTCCTGATTCCTTGATTGATCTTATAGTTGATTCAATGTTTTTAAAAGAAACTACTCACCAACACGTAAACTGTCAAGTATTTCAGTTTTACTTATGTGGCGTAACGACGTTTTTAGAGTGGAAGTTATTACTTTTTAATAAGAAAGGAGACTTGCTCGGTGAATGATTGAAGTGAAGACCTCGTGGGTTGTATTTCCGGATTTCATTGTAAAAACACGAAATTTCACACGTGAGGAAGACGGCGGAGGCAGCCGTCGAAGTATGGTGTTCCTACAACACATTTCGTTGATACACCCGTGAAAACGTCACAATAACTTTTTTTGCCTTTAGTCGAAATAATAACAAGGAGAAGAGGGATTAAACGAAATCCTGAGCGGCACATGTAAGCAGGTGACTTTCGTCAAAACAACAAGGATATACAAGTCAAAGGATATACAATTGCCTTTTGATAGCTGCTAAATAAATAAGTATGCGATTGTAAAAAATTACGATATCATTAGTTTCGTATCAACGAATAATCAAATTTTCAGCCGCAAATAAGGAAATTGTTACAATTACTTTATCTGCAAATACAGAAAATGGGAATAATGAAACCGTGAATAAAAAGCTGTAACCATGTACTTCAGATAACGTGTGCGACACATAAAACATAATTATTTAGTTAGAAATTCGTACTAAGTACGCAACAAAACTCAAATTACATAAATGTGTATTCGAAACAAATGTAAGTATTGATGAATACGTAAAAGTGTATCTATTTACTTACGTATGACGAAGGGTGACAAAAACAAACGTTTGTTCACACGAGTGAAATGCCAACTGCAAGGGGATTGCGGGATCCCGCCTTTCTGGATTGCAATCCCTAGTTCGAACCCATGGAGTCTCCAAAATTTAGGTTACTACCCCCTGGCCCGCCCGTACCACTGAGCTAATCCGGTCAGTCATTTGTTTTATTTAAGTAACAAAATTACAGTTGGATTGGATCAGTACATCGAATTACGTCCTTTTAGGTTCTGAAAGCCGAATTAGGACATAGAAATTAGGTTATTTTAGGTCCTATTAAATATACAAATATAATTAGTTCATACATTAGAAGAAAATTTCGAGAATATTGAGTTGGGAACAAAATAAGTTCGAACCTAAAATCCGGGCCTTACATATCATATACTAGCTAACCTGCCGCCCATGCACTAGTTCCTACAATAGGACTCACTACACAGTAACTATGTCAGAATGAATGACCACAGACAAATATTCCACTCCCGCAACTTATGTCTACAATACAACCATCGATAAAATCCTGCAATTTGACCCATTACTAGATATAATTTATTATTAGTAGCAGTATCATTTAACTAGTAATAATTTTAACAATTTTATTCATTGTTCGCTTTAGCATACTGTACCTTATATATATATTCATTTTATCACTGAGATCTCGTGAGGCCGTATCCTGCACATCCCTCCCTCCGTGATGTTCTCTTGTTGACGAAGGGACAAGTCCCGAAATATTCATTGTTTTTCCTGTGTTTTGTGCTTATTTATGTGTTCACCCCATGATACCATCATCTAAGGTAAGTGGTGGTACATTTCGCTATCCCTTTTTTGTAAATCATTCGCTAATTAGCTCCTATTGTTTCTTGGTAACTATATATATATATATATATATAATCATCTTAGTTTTATCCGGCTTATCGATAGTTCACTTATTTTAGTTCATCTCCACCACTTCATCCCCCACTCTGTCTACTGCTACCTAACTATCATGGATCGTGTCCACACCTTCCGAACCAAATGAATCATTCCCTATCGCATGAATAAGGTTTTAAACCGAAATATTGTACATGTTTTTGTCATACGCTTTTCTCTTGTCACAGCCTTCAACTTTGATGACTGGTGGTATATTTTCTCTATCTTTTGACATTTACAATGTTGTAACCCAATACATATATAATAATACCGATTTTCTCTATTCAGCTTGTTGTGAGCCGCCTATGAGGGAGGAACAGCGCCGGCGGCACTTTGCACAGTGAGTCGGAATGTGTGGGGCGGAGCTCATCTCGCAACTGAGGGTTGGTGCCCGTATTAATAGGGGCGCAGTGCACTCGCTCTGATCGATCACTTTGCAGACAGCTCCCGCGGGATCTCGTGGCCTCATCCGTCCTGCGGGAGAGGGTTGGCTGCACTGCAGCCTGAATATTCGTTTCGCACTGCGGGGCTTATCCGGACGCCGGAATAAAGGCTCGGATAATTGGGATTCACCCTACGAATAGCGGCAAAGTACTCAAGAGCCTCTGATTGCGAAACTGAAGTAGTCTGAACTACACTAAGCCACTTGAAACCACCCCACGAAAAATTTTGGAGTCTGCAATAACGAATGTATCAACAGCAGGCAGAGAATGGCTACACACAAGACTGAGGTAAAGAAAAAACACGTACTTCTATAATTTATACCACTTATTTCCCAAAGGAACTGGTACGAACAAGATACTGTGTTTGCTACGATGCATCAAACTATTTTTCAATTGCTAAATCAGGAAAAATTAAGGGTTTAACGAATCAGTAATTTGTTGTGTTCTTAAGGATAGCGCTCTAATACTTTCAGCCAAACATTATGATTTTTCAAAGTTATTAAAATTGTGATATCTAGTGCCTTAATCGGTTTGTCTTCAATTTCTAACTTGTACGCGACCATTGGCGCTATCTTAATTCTAATACTTTTCGTTTTTCATTCGATTATTCACAATGCATACCATCGAATTCTATTTTCCTTAATATCTCGTCTGGATTGTAACAACTCGCAGAATTATCATTGTAATGAAGCGGGTATGTAAAAGGAATCAACAAAACATAGAGTCGAATGTCGTCAAACTGTAGAAAAAAGACAACATGTCGATTCAATTGTTCCTAAATATTTTTCTAACTGTTAAAATCCTTCTGTTAAAAAAAGACGCGAAAGAGTATATAGGGAGTTGACTTATGAAGGAAGTGCTACTACAACACAATGCAAATTTTGTCCATAATCAGACTAAGATTGAAATTTATAATCTATACAGGTGGAATCAGTTTACAGAAAGTAGTTGACACTGGCCCCGGAAGCTGACGAAGGTTAACTGAGTTAAAATGAACTGGTATATCACGGAATAATGTCCCAGACATTGGGATTTTTCACATCATCAAACTTATTATTAATATTTAAGTTTCCCTTAAACTGATCAAGAAAATTTTATTGAAAACGTACACAGTTTTTCTGGATGTAGAGTTGCGATTCGTAATTGGGGTGGCACTGGCCATCGGTGGTCTTTGAAGAGTTCATAATGGGAGTTTCTGGCTGCAGGCTTTAGGGGGCGCTGAGAACTAAGCACCATCCTCTTGTTTCCAGTGTTATATCCGGCTTTGAGGAATTCATCAAAGAAGTTTTTAATTGAACTTCCGTTATAAAAATAGGATTTAGCGTTGTCAGCAATTTATTATTTAAGACAGAATCAAATAGACAACATTCAACGGCAGCAAATTTAGACTTCAGATGGCAAATAAGACGCCAAATATCGAAAAATTAGTTTCGTTACATCAAAATAAATTCTGTAATTTATATTTTTTTATAATTTTTATTTGTTAGTCAAATTTGTAGTAATATGCCTATATCGTTAATATTTTTAATAATTTTATAAATCTGTAATTGTTTTTCTATATATGATCTTATCTACTTCACCAAATATGACACCATCACTGTTTCAAAAACTAGGATATGTGACAAAAAAGTTGGAGCACTATGGGTTACATTATTTATTACTAGGAGAGTCAGTGTTTGTGTGTATTTTTTTTTCTGAAAAGAAAGTGTTGAGTAATATTTTTAAGTGGAGTGATAGGCCAAAAATATTAGGAACCTATGACCTACAGGAACAATTTTTCTCTATAGTTCACATAGAATACCAAACAATGGGCACTCTCACTTAATGCGTTTCACATGACAGTTTCATAATCGCACTCATCCTCTGCTACAAATGGTTCCCAAAAAATTACAGCAGTTAGATTTCAAACCATAACTGAACCATGACATGTTATTAATGGATATTAAGGATTGACTTGCTCCATAAATGTCTGTTGACAAGGCACTTAACTTACGATCACTGTTACGGTATATTTCCAACAAACTATTAACCAACGCTAGGAAATCTGATTCCATAACAAAAACGTGGGGTGCACGTCATAGTACAAAAAAAGTTTAATTTGGAAAGAATAGTAACTGTAACAGCATCTTTTAAATGGGAATACTGATCTAATCACAAACAGAGAAAACATAATAGCTGAGTATCATAAATTCAGGATTTGAATTACACACCTATTGTAGTTTATTGCTACACTACATGGAAAATATTTGCGGGAAGTTAGGATGACGTGGTGGGGGAGAGTACAGTGGATTGCGAGCTGTGTGGTGGGTGCGTGGCCAGCCTGCAGAAAAAGATAGACGGCGACTAACGCCGGTGCGGTCTGTGGAGCCAGTATTCTTGTGTTCCATGTCGTTATCTGAGTAAACGTGGGTCTCCGACGGACAGCAAAAAAGGAACCATCGCGTCGGATGGCTGCGGGCAGCAGACTCGGCGCCTCCCGCTAAATGGTAACTCCACTGATATGGTGATAACTGCGAATCGTTAATCGTATCAATCAACCCAGTGTCGCCCTAGAGAAATTTCCATTGCACCGCTGAGCTTAATGAACGGAACCCATTACATTTCAAGATGTTTGTTTAATTGTGTCATACTATTGTTGATGATATTTGATGAAAATAATTTTGTAATAAACGTGTTTTAATGCTAAATAAAGATACAACGGTGTTGCCAATATATAAAACAACATTCTGATTCCTCATATAAGCAATTTCAGTCATTAACAAAAAATTTATTGATAATTAATGTAAACAAAATGTAATTTAATTCTTAAAAAGATGTCTACACCTCACTATTGTGCAAAAAATGAAATCATTTACTTAAGTAATATAAAGATTATTATGTTAATAGATTAAAACTCAGTGCTTAACAAATATGATGTAAGCTTAAGACTTCTTACTTATAACATTTAGTCAAAAATTATAAGAAAAACATACAAGCAAACGAAATACTGCCTGATACAGCTTATAGAGAGTGACCTGAGGAAGGTGGTGAAGGAGGCACAGCATACCAGGGTGGAGCTCATGCAGGTCCTGAGTCGCCATGACCGTCCACAATTGAACTATGCTGTGAGGCGGGTTAATGTGGAAACGGAAGTGCTACTTGGGAAAGGCATTAGTTCTGTGTTGGGGGTTGTGCCTGTGAACACCATTGGTAGGTGGGGTTTCACTAGGCACGGCCTACACCTAAATAGAAGGGGGAAGGGAGTACTTTCTGAGTTGTTAGCTAAAGCAGTGAGGGAGCCCGTTTCCAGTGATGATGGGGTCAGGACTGTGCCTTTTTTAGGTTAGGGGCTGCTGGTGAAGGGACAGAAATAGATTATCAAAGTGATACTGATTGCAGATTCGCGATGGGGAAAGTCACAGATATTAAAGAAATAGATGAAATGGCTGAAACAATAACTGACTGCGTTAAAAGTGGGAAAGAGGAGATAAATTCTGAAAATGTAAAGCCAATAGTAAGGGTGTTAATGGTAAACTGTAGAAGTATAATGAACAAAGTAATCGAATTTGCAAACTTAATAGAGATGCATGAACCACAAATAATAATTGGGGTAGAGAGTTGGTTAAAAGAAGAAGTACTAGACAGTGAGGTTTTTCCTGATGGTTACAGAGTGTACCGCAGAGATCGAGGAGCAATTGGTGGAGGAGTCTTCATACTAGTTAGCAAAAACTACCATAGTTCACTGGCATTCATAGATCAAGACCATGAGTTACTTGGGGTAGATTTCTGGGGTAGTAAAAAAGAAAAAATCAGAGTGTTGGCTGTTTACCGCAGTGGAAGAATGACAGAAGAGGATGAGGCTCTTGGGGAGAAATTAAATTCATACTCAGATTTCAGAGGTGAGAATAGAATGATCATCATCGGCGGAGATTTAAATTTACCAGGTGTAAACTGGGAAGGGAATAAGATAAATAACACAAGGGAACAAAGATTTGCAAATATCTTAATAAGGGAAGGAGGATTTACACAAGTGGTTGAGCAAAACACTAGGGGACAAAATATTTTGGATATATTTCTAATTAAGCCCGATGAAAACCTTTTGAGGTATCAAGTAACTGAAGGAATAAGTGATCATGAAGCAGTTCTGATGGATATTAGAGGATTCAGTAAACCAGCAGCCAAAATTGAAGGGGGAAATAGGTACAATTATAAAAAGGCACAGGTTTCAAATTTGAGGAGATATTTCAGAGAACAATTCAGCAAATGGAAGGAAGGCTCAGGTACAGTAGAGTCAAGGTGGAAAGAGTTCAAGGAGATAATAAGAAAGGGGGAAGAAAAATTTATTCCAAAGCAAAAAATAAAGAGAAGTAGAGATCCTATGTACTATAATAGGGAAGTGAGGAGGTTAAAGAGGTTGGTAAGAAAAGAACATAACAGAGTTAAGAGACAGCAGGGTAGTAGGGAATATTTAAAACAACTAAACAAGGACACAAACATCTCTGTCATTAGTACAAAGAGGAGTTAATTATTCTGGGATACATCTGTTTAATAAACTACCTAATCGTATAAAACAGCTTTCAGATAATAAAGATGTATTCAAACAAAAACTTAGAGATTATCTTATTGGCAACTCCTTCTACTCCATTCAAGAATTTGAAGAAAATAATTAATTGTACTCATTATGACGTTAGCAAAACTCAGTTGCAAAAATGTATGTTTATTATTATTTCTTGTATTTGTAAAATATGTATATATATATATATTTACTATGATATGACTCATATTATGTGTATATGTATCAACAATGACATGTTTCACATCCCAGAGGTACTTCCTCAGCAGGGATCCATGGAACACGATTGATAAATAAATAAATAAATAAATAAATAATAACAGCAAAGAAAATGGCCAAAGATGGGTTTATGAAGAGTATTGTCAGTGCAGGGGGACCATTGACTGATGCATCTAGAAATTTCTATGGCTATATCAGGAAACTGAGGGGAAGGGAGGATGTAGAGACACTTATAGATAAGGATGGAGAAGAAGTTACTGACGATTTGAAAAAGGCAGAGATTTTAAGTAACTGGTTCAGAGAAAGCATTAGGGAAAATGAATCAGAAACAGGAGGGTCTAATTCGGAGAACGAGCTTAACAACACAATTAGAAATGACGATAGTAAAAAATTTGATATCCATCCTGAGGAAATCATGAAGGAAATAAGAAAGCTGAAAAAACATAAAGGGGCTGGTGAAGATAATATTACTACAGATATCTTAAAGATAGCCGGATGTGACATTGTACCTTATCTTGAAATATTATTTAAATTGAGTCTAGACACTTGCTGCTTACCACAGGACTGGAAAAGTGCAATAGTAGTACCGGTACATAAGGGAGGGGTGAGAAATAGAGTTGAGAATTACAGGCCAATCAGTTTGACATCAGTGGTAGGTAAATTAATGGAAAGATTGATATGCAACCACATCAGAAATATATGTGAGGAACGTAATTGGTTTTCAAGCAGGCAACATGGTTTCAGGCAAGGATATTCATGCGAATCTCAGTTGGTGGGATATATGCAAGATATTTCAGATGAAATGGACAAGGGAGGCCAAATTGATAGTGTAGCACTAGATCTGTCTAAGGCGTTTGACAGAGTAAGCCATAAAATGGTAGTAAATAAGGTAAAAACCATTGGAGTGGATAAGAAAGTGATTTGCTGGGTAGAAGAATTTTTAAAAGGTAGAAAACAGAAAGTTAGGGTAGGAAATGTAGTATCAAAAGAAGTGGAAGTAAAAATGGGTGTGCCACAGGGTAGCGTATTGGGACCATTGCTATTCATTATTCTAATGAATAATTGTGTTGCCTGTTTACTATCTGAAATTAGATTGTTTGCAGATGACATAATGCTGTATAAAAGAATCAAAATGATAGAGGATTGTAAACAGTTGCAGGGTGATCTGGACAGGATATCTAATTGGGTTAGTAAACATGGAATGAAGATAAATGCAAAGAAGAGTCAGCTTATTAGATACACAAATAAAAAACAAAAGGTTAATTATGAATATAAGGTGGGGAAAGAATTGCTTGCTGAAGACTTGAAATGCAAATATCTTGGAATTACTTTTGATAACAAACTTAACTGGGCAGGACACATAGGACAGGTGGTAGGAAAAGGTTTCAGAGTTCTGCACTTGTTGGAGAGAGTTATGAGGGGATGTACGAGAGAAGTCAAGGAATTGGGTTACAAAACTTTGGTCAGACCATTGCTCGAATATGGTAGTGTAGTATGGGACCCTCATTTTACGTATCAAATACAGGAGTTGGAGAGGGTGCAAAGAAGGGCTGCTAGATTTGTTTCTGGAAATTATCGCAGAATGCAATCAGTGACGGATATGATAAAGGAGCTGGAATGGGATTCATTGCAAGACAGGAGGAGGATGAGGAGGGTCATGGGAGTGTACAGGGCATATACTGGTGATGAGGCATGGAAAGATATTGCAGTAGGTATGAAAAGTAGTGCATGGAAGGGAAAAGATGACCATGACCACAAGCTGGCACTCGATTTCAGGCACAAGGGTGTAGGAAGATTCTCTTTTTTAGGTAAGGGTGTCAGGGATTGGAATGAGTTACCAAGAGAAACGATGAATAATTTACCGAAAACTTTGAAGGAATTTAAAGAAAAAATTTGTAGAGGGCAAATGTAGGTGGGTGCAGGATAGGGGGAAGATAGCTGTGTAGGGAAATTGCCACCGGAGCCTGTGCTCCATTGCAATTAAATTAAATTAAAAAAAAAAAAAAAAAATACATTCAAATGGGGTTAATCACTACTAATTTCACAAAGCTTTTGCTGGATTATGAGGCAATGATGCAGAGTGGAACTTATTTACGACAATTTTGACTGGCAGGACTTTAACTACTCCCTCAGCTATAAGTAATCATATAGAAAGGCTGTTAAATTTGGTCTTCACTGCTGCAATCAATATTTGTTGAGTGCTGACTGGAATTACCACTAGGCACATACTGTGATAATAACTACATTAATATTATAAATGCGAAAGTAACTTTGTCTGTTTGTTTACGTCTTCACGATGAAATTGCTAGAACAATCTTGATGAAATATGTGTGTCATTAGATAGGACTTAAAATATTTTTTTCGGTATAAACAATATATTTTGTCATGAAATTTTGAAAATTAATCGAACGGTGACAGACCGAGGAATGTCTGTAATGGACATATCGGTTGCTGAAAATAGTTTCTCTTGCAGCCAGTTTGTGTACATTCTGTTTATAAATTTAGAAAAGACCTGTTTTTCAATGGACAGCTATACGTATCTAAATCTAAGGTATGCCTCTATTTGGTTAGCTATCATAGCGAAGGACAGTAAAAACCAGTTGTTAATAAAACAGTAATTGACATAAGATGTTTCCAGATAGGGACTTAATTTTGAAACACAAACAAAAATTTGCCGGAGGAACTATGATAGGCGGTATCCCACGGTTAACCCTCCTTTTTAGTGTGTTACTTTTTTGAACATATTGCAAATTAATTCTCTTCATGACACAGGTTCAATGGCAGAATGGAATAGGGCTGTTGATATTTTAAAAAATATCGGATTTTCGATATATCGATATTTAAAAAAATATTTATATCGGATTCGATATATCGAAGAAAAAGTATCGATATATCGACCCTATTATATAAAAACAATGTTACAAAAACAAATTATTTTAAAAAAGGGCCAAGTCTTGTGGCTATTTAATGATGAAGAGTTGTGAGATATTTTTCTGAATCAAGTTTTGATTTTCTGAAAAAAAAAATAGTTTTTCATGACGTTACGGATAAATCTTTTTTTTTTTTTTTTTTTTTTTTTTTTAATTGTGATTTAGCCATTATACTACTACTAAACGGAAAGGCAGAATGTTTATGATTTACTCGAAGACTTGGGAATCCAGAAAGAGCATCGAGGGAGATCTTGGCTTTTGTGAGTTTAAAAGCTCAATAATGCAACATTGTAGAGGCATTTATTTAGGTTGGTGTTCTATTATCAGAGTTTGCATAATGACCAAGTCACTTTTTTTTACAAGTATTGTTTTATGCGGAATTTAATTTCTTTTTGTAGGTTGATAGCTTATTGTGAGTCTTCTTACTTTTTTGGACCAAATGTTTGCACCTTAGCAAAGATTGTGTATCCGAATTTTCCTGCTTACATCCAATTTTCATGTCAAAATACTTTCCTCGACAACGCGCGCTCATGTAAAACAACGGGCTCGAGTCCGATTCGTTCTGTGCGAGCTTCGCCGTGTCTGAATTGTTACCATCGGTGTAGGACTACCAATAACTTCCAAATTAAATGTAGTAACAAAGTAAAATTAATTGTGTTTTTTATGCTCCTGATCTTTGTGCAAAACTGAAATTCAAGGCATATAGCCTCATCAAAAAGAAAGCAATTAACCTACAAATTTTCTCTAAGACGTTTCAGCTTTTAGATTGGCATTGAAAAAACACAGGAACTTTTCTTATACTGTGGGGATGAAACCAAGTATGTGTACCAAATTACCATTTTCTAGGACAACTGGATGTTGCATAGAATTATGATGAGAGACGTCATACTTATTTAAAAGAGTTTCAGATCCAAAAAAAATCCTAACTAAGGTGGTGAATGAAGTAAAATTTTGCACCAAAACTCATGTCAGAAACTTTATTGGACATACTTTTCAAGAGCATGAACTCATGTTTTTCCCGTTGTTTCTTCTATTATGAATGGAGAAATCCCTACATTAATTGAAAATTTCCCCTTCTATGATATTGCTTCGCAAATGGGTAACGCTTTACCATAATACAATTTTATAAAGCTGAGATTCTAGGTGGAATGCAGGATTTAGGGCGAGGTGTGGGGACAAACCGGGGTACTTGCTCTGGGCGATAAAATCGTGTCCAACAATGCGTTTGGCAAACAGCTAAAGTGGCGACATCAATGCTTTTGACCAACAATCAAGGAGGCGATTCTCGGGGCCTGGCTGGCAACAATGTTTGAAGAGGCGGCAATCTCAGTTTTTCCCAGGCTTGGAAAAATCCGAGAACCGCTACTGCCAAGGCAGTTCCCTTGGCGTTAACAAATTGTTTTTTAAAGGCACCAATCTATAATAGTAAGTTTTTAGCATAGCGCTTTGTAAAGGCAATCCAAAAGTGGTAGATTCTTTTTTCAATTTCTTATCTTAATAAATTCGTAAGTGATATAACAAAACTGGCTGTGACATAATTTTGGAGCTCAATTCTTCTGTTGGTATGGAATAAGAAGCGTATCCAATTCGCGCGAAATATTTAACTGTGGAGTGCCAGATACAGGCTTATAATTTCCGGGACATTGCCGGGTCTAAAAAGTATTTTAGCGGTATGTTTAAAGAGTCAACAAAAATGCAAAGTTAATAAAAAATTCTATTTTAGGTAAATACGCTATTAACGTATATATAGCACCTCTTTTAACTGTATTAATTAAACTATGGTAGAAAGTCAACATCAGGTATTATGAATCAAAAGGATAATACTAAACGTAAAACAAAAATTGACCACCTTGTTAGGAATTTTTTACTTTGGTACAAAATCAACATCGGGTATTATCAATCAAAATCTCAAAAATATTAAACAAAAACTGAACACTTCTGTTAGGCTCATTAATTAAAATTAGGCAGAAAATCAACATCAGGTTTTATCAAAAACAATAAAAAATTAGCATCTATATTTTGCTAAATCAAAATCAACATCAATCAAAATAGATCTTAATCATCTACTTTTAAAATATTTATTACTAGGTTTTGCCATTTTCATAAATATTTCAGCGTCACTGCTTTGCAAAACTGATAAAATTTCTCAGCAAGAGTCTTCAAAATCGATTGAGTTTGCAGTTCAGCCTTGATCGAATCCATGAACGTTCTGTTTCGCTCTTATTTCATAAATTATTCAACGGGCTAAAACTTGTCTCGTAAAAGTCATTGCTTGTTGGAATTGACAAAACAAAACCAACTATTTTTTTTAATATTCAAAATCATTAAAAACGCTTGTTATAAAGAAATTGGCCCAGATTTTATCGTTTGGAAGGACCTGAAAAACACGTTTCAGACATGTGAACTCTGTATAAAGGGAGTTAATGTTAACTGCATCTAGAATTTTCAAAGTCCCAGAAAATTCAAAGAGTTTTTTCCTGTCAGTTTCAATTCCTCTGATTTAAGGGACATTCCATCCTCCCGCTGCAAGCATGGGATACTTGGCTTGGCCTCATGACCACCGTAGTGAACTGCGTTTGAGAAAAAAACTAGTATACGGAAATTCCGGGACAGTAACGCATAATTCCTGAACACGAGATCAGACACAAAATTCCGGGAAATTCCCGGATTTTCCGGCTATCTGGCAACCCTACCCATACCTGGTACATTACGATTAGTTTCCTGATGCTAATACTTTTGCATTGATTGAAGACAAATTTTAAAACTTTTCGAAATGTCCAGACAAGAATTCTAATGAATATTGAATGAGTTATTTTACCTTTGTTTTTTACTTCTCCACAGGCCCGCCGCTAGCTGTTTGAGCGCCCGCGTGCAATAGCGATTATGCCGCCCCCTGTCCAACTACAGCCAGTGGTGGATCTAGGAAATTTCCGAACCGGGTCAAAAAACTGTGAGATTGCCGCCCCCATAGTTGCTATCATCCCCAGTGTCGCCGCCGACCGCCCGAAGCAGCTGTTGAGCTAAAAAAAAAAAAAGGTCGCCCGCTACATAATATGCTGCTGCCTTGCACGCCCGCTTACGGAGGCCCTGCTTCTCCATGTGCTCGTATCGTTCATTGTTTCTTAAAATTCTATCTATGAAAATGTATTGCATGTGCAACACAGGTAATCTTTTTCCCTCCAATTATAACTTGGAATATTCTACGAGGAAAACGGAAAATAACCATTTATTTTTTTAAAAATATCGGACTCCGATATCCAGATTTCAGTATCGATATATCGTCCTAAAAAATATCACTCATAAATATCGATATTTTGTTAAAAAAATATCGATATATCGATATTTTATCAACAGCCCTAGAATGGAACAGTGGTAGCTTTCCTACTATATTATCCCGACTGCGTTCATTTTAGAACACCTTTTATGTAACTTAAAGCTTTCTGAATCCAATTCTAGCAATGAAATTTTAAGCCCACTCGTACGAAGTCACTCCTAGCGTGGTGGGTGAGTGGTTAACGCTCTGGTGGCCTCGCATTCGGGAGGACGGCGATTTGAATCTCGGTCCGGGCATCCAGATTTGGGTTTTCCATGGTTTCCAAAAATCACTCCAGGCGAATGCAGGGACGCTTCCTTCAAAAAGGCCATGGCCGAATTCCTTGCAGTTCCTTGTCCCCATTCCCATTCCACCTCTAATGATCTCGACGTAGACGAAGCGTAATGCCATAAGAAAAAAAAAGCACGATGTCACCATTAACCTCTAGTATTTATATATTACGCTCAATCAAGTTGCAGGACATCTTCTTCCAGTTATACAAAACTAAAGAATCATAAATTTATATAGGTAGAAGGTATTAAATACTCTCTTATCAAAGAATGCCTACCATATAATACAGTAGAAAATAATGTAAAACAATGAAATTCCACTCGTCATTTAATAAAGCAACTACTGAAGTGAAACAGGTTTTACAAACTGAAAGCGTCAGGAGGATCTTTTAAAAGTCATAGCCACTCCGAGATTATTAAATAATAATTTTGAAAGCGAATTTGACAAAATGGGTTTTTAAACGAAGTACTAGTAAAAACAGGAGATATGAACGAACACTATGTTGCAGCTGGAAACTGTTTCCAGTTAGACAGAAAATAAAATAAAATACAAAACACGGGCTCCAAATTTACGTCCACACTGCATTAAGCATGCACCACCCTGAAATGCATTAACATTCCAAGTACGCGTGTACTGTGTGTTCCGCATAATGAAATTAACTCATCAAACTTTCATAACATTTGGAACACATGCTAATTGACGAGCATATGTTAAGCACAACAAAAAAAGAATGCTAATACAAGTGATTTTTTCCCGCCTATCTTCCACTTTCAGTAGGTAGATGTTAGTAGTAGAAAGAAGAGGTCTGGTTCTTCAGTTGCTTTTAAATTGTCCGTGGTCCGTTCCCGGGTTAAAATCCCGGTGGGGTCAGGAATTTTCAGGACTTTCATTTGTTGATATGAACCATGCAATCATGTTCCGTGGTTCAGATTTCACGTTAAAGTAAGGCCCAGCCATGACACAGCGGGGTACTCCGTCACGCAGGCAACCGAGCAATCTTTCAGGGTCACACGACCAACAACGTCATACGCGTTTACTTTGTGGCAAAGTTATGACTATCGATAATGTTATCGATAAAAGCATTTGTTACATTCATAGATATTTTTCTTTTTAGTTTTAGGTCTTCTTGAAATATTTCTTTTTCTAGTGGTCAGTTGCATTCTAGAACTTCACCTGAGATCCATTCCCAAGGCATTCGTGCAGAAGAAACACCAGCAACGAAATTAAAATAGAATAAACTACTTTTCTATTAGCCAAAATCGCTCTTTACACTTCCATCGAGTACTATTTTCGTTCCATTTATCAGCCTTTCCTTTTATGTGTTGAACATATTAAGTTTTTGTAATCTGAAAAACAATTTTATCCTTTAATTGGCGATAGAGATCATTCTGAGGTACTTTGAAAAACATAGCTTTATTTTTTACTCTTCATCCTAAAACAGAGTCTTCAGTATCTGATCTATTTGATATTACTTGCTGCCCTAATATTACAGCAGTGGTAGTTAATTCTATTCTTTAACTAGTTGTTGTTATTATACGACCTTACATCTTCAAGCATAGGGGACGGTATTTACTATTTGAAGGGTCTGTAATTTTATCCCCTACTTACACAGGCCAAAAATGCAACTTATTAACGCTTAAAAAAAGTACAACTTGGTTCTTTCCCTATTAATATACGACCATACCTGGTTCCCAAACTAAGAGCGAATATATCTTCAATTCCTATGGGCTCTTTCAGAAATCACACTACTAAATTTTCATATTTAATCAAATTTCTTTCATGATTATAACAAGTGTGTAAATCTAAACTAATATTAAAACCATGAAGAAGTCAATATTTTAGTTATTCTTACTGTGAGGAATTATGTAAATTAATAAATAACTGATAACATCGACTGCGAGACCGTTCCTGGAATAACTGACTATCAAAAACGAAAGTTCGCCTCTTCCAGTAATTCGTTAACAACTGGTCACAGAGTGTATAGCTGAAGTTCTGTGTTGTTATATCTTACTCCTTCCGAAGATGAATCGTTTTGCTACAGTGAGTAAACTTTTAATATTATCCTTTCTTTTTATATTAGTTTTAATTTTCCTTACAGAATATCTGAAATCTATTATACCCTGTTATCTCTGTTTTATATGTCTGCTGTTATTAGGCCTACTATCATTGCTGCTGCACTTTATATTTTTTAATGCTTTTATTTACATTTAATAATACACCATGTTTCGTTTATTCGTTCAGGTTTAGCTCGACTATTATCTATAAACAGGATAGTACCATCCACAAATAACAACCAACCGATTTTTATCCTGTGTACATTTATTACAAATTAAAATGATTCTTTAACTTCATTTATTGCTTAGATTATTGCTTTCCGCTTTTTTTTTATTAGGTCAGATGGCTTTAAAAAATTTTATCGTCTTGTTCCATTAATCATCACCTAGCATTATCCCAATTCCAACAGTTGAATGCTTGTTTTATTTTATTTAATTTTCAAATATTAAAGACAATAACAGGTTTAGTTTTTTTTTTTACACTCACGTTGTTCCTAACCGATAAATGTCCTACCTCTAAATTATTATCGATTTTAACCTGTAGTTTAATTTATTTGTTTAAAAAGTCCAAGAATGGAGGAAAGAAGATCGTCAGATTTTAATGTATTTAAGCAGTATCTTCAGATCAGTTGATAAAATAACAGGGACTCGTGATATATGAAAGAGCAATACAACATCGTATTTAAATTTCATGTCCTTAAATGAAACTGTGCATTTCGCAAATCTGATAAACGCTGCGAAATGTCAGTACCTGTAAGGAAGGGAATTTGACCACCTTTCACCCCAATTCTCCCAATTACTTAAGACATAATGTCAGTCTGTTGAAATTAGCAATGGTTGCAACAGTCAGAAAATAAAATAATTAAACAGTGATTTCTTCAGTGTTCAACATTCTTTATTGATGAATAGCTGTGTCCAGCATGCATTTCCCGTTTACTTGTAGCTGCCATTATGAATTTCTGATCACATCATCTACCAATGCCTGTGCGTCCTGGATATATTCCATTCGCTTATCATGTTGACCGTTTCAGGAATGTAAAACTGGCCCCTAAGGTAACTCTATAGCGGGGTCTGCTGTGTGACCTTTGATTAATGCTACGGTTTGAAACGAAATGGCACGGTTGAGAGCTCGTATCCATTTAAAAACTTTTGTTTGGACAAGAACTGTTTTTCAAATATAAAACATTCTGTGTTTCAAGTTACATCACCATTCGTGGAAAATCGTATTTGTCTTTTGTGGTCGCCTGCTCTATGAAAAATTGATAAACAGTGGTATAAACGTATCTACGTTATTTTTTTGTCGGCACCGTTATACGTTTCAGAAAGGTTGTGTTTATGATACATTATGAGACATATCGAGCAAACATTGTACATGAAAAACAAACGTAAAATTGCTCATTACGATTGCTTCCATTTTCTAACAAGCTGTAACTTCGGGTGAAACAATGAGAGCTGAAAATAATGCATTCGTAACCTATTGGGAGATATATGGAATTAAATGAAACAAGACTAAAATTATTACGAATTCCTGGAGTTTATCTGTGATTATATCTACAGATTTCTAAATCTCCGCTACTTCCAAATTGAAGGAGTTAGGGGTTAAAATTAGTGGGCATTCGCATAAAAAGAATGGAATTACGTTAGACAGATATTCATGGCTCTTAAACACAAAATCAATTACTATTTTTTTTTTTTTTACTTATGGCCTCACGTCTCGTCGACATCATTAGAGGCGGGAGGTAACTAGTGACAAGGAACGGGAAGGAATTCGGCCATGGTCTTTAACAGGAAGAACCGCGGCATTCACCTGGAGTGATTCGGGGAAACTATGTAAAATCCAAAGCTGAATGCCCGGACAGGATTCGATCCGGCGTCCTCCCGATTGCGAGGCCAGAGCGTTAACCGCTCACCCACCACGCTCGGTGTCTTCATCAAATCTTCTGATATAACTACTATACTCCTGTAACGAAATTTCAGTCTTGATATCCCAATTTCTGGATGATCAATATACGGTTCGCACAGATAAATTATATCTAATGATTTAAGTTATCTCAGCAGCCACTCACACTAATTATGGAATACAATGAAACTGTAAGACGAGGAATACACACTGGTGCAAAATTCAGATTATATGACTCACCATTGGAAAAACTGAAGTATATTGGAACTTAGCTCTTGGAGAACTGAATCTTAAACTTAGTGGTAAAAATGAAAACAGTACATTTATGGGTTTTAATATAATCACCCATGCACAGGCTTCAATGTAATTTTGAAATTACAATTTGTTAGATATTTCTTCTGGTCGATACTATTACAGGGTGTTGGAAAATTATAAAACGAACTGAATAAAATAGAGACCTAAGAAACACAAAACAAATATAACATATGCTTAAAATAAACAATAAAACTGGAGGTCACTACAAAGGAACAAGTCCTGAAAGTTATTTCAAAACAATTCCGAGAATATATAAACTCTACAAACGAGAAGAATTGCATACTTGGAACACATAATGGCTAGCCTTATGTTACAGCTTGATGTTAAGAGACAGGTTTAAAGTAAAAGGGCCATAGCACGAAGGACGATATGTTATCTATCAGCTAATTCTACAAGTATTGGATATTCAACCTTTAGACCAAATAGATTTCCAGAGTGCATCAAAGCCTACTGATAATGAAATTATCGATTCGCACTAAGGATACGGTATAACATGATGCGGATTGGTGATCATATTACAGTCACAAACAAAAGTCTTTTAAAGGACAGTAACGAGATCTGTAACGAGGAATCTAGCTCTAACAAAAGTGAATACTTCTTATATTGTTAATTTTATACATAATTCATATCAAATGTTAGTTAATTAGTAGACAAAAAAGATTGAGAAATTCTCTGTTTCACGAGGACGAAGGAGTTTCAGCTACTGTAACGGTTACGTAATCTAAATGTAAAAGCGCCAAAGATTGTGTTTGATAATTAAGAGAACGTTCATACATGCCGTCTTTAAACAGATCTTCTGTATATCCTTAGATTACACAGAATTGTGATATTTACGTAACCTGAATCAACAGGCGTCAAAGAGTCGTAATACATTCTCGACTTAGGTTACTATTCTTTGGTTGAAATATTTCGATTTTCACAGTATGAAAGTTTTTAATTTGAGCCAAATTCTGCTCTGATATTTTCTTTTATTACTATTTTTCTGTATTTGTAATCTGAGAGTGGTGGGTGAGCGGTTAACGTTCTGGCCTCACATTAGGGCGGACGCCGGAATGCCGGGATGCTTCCTTCAAAAGGCCATGGCATAATTCCTACCCGTTCCTTGCCTCCAGTCCCATCCCGCCTCTAATGACCTCGACGTCGACGAGCAGTAAAGCCATAAGAAAAAAACAATGTATTTTTAAACTTGATTTTCTTGCGTTAACTGTTGCTGGGATGTTACTTTACACATAAGTAACTGATTTGGATTATGTTATCACGATTTTAAACCTAACGGTCGTAGCTCAAAATTGGTTACCTATAATGGCTTGCCTCTAGGTATTAACCCTGCATTAGTCGCGCTCTGAAAAGTCCCATTAGAAATGGCTTGAGTGGACTACATATGTAATCCACGCGACCACTGCAGGGTTAAAATGGATATTTTTTCATTTAGTTTTGTCAGAAATTAGTAGCCTAATTTCTTACATTTCATAATATATATTACGTCGGAACACAAATAAGACAAAACATTTGGAAATCAGTATGAAAAAACAAACCTAAGATAATAAGTAAAAGAAAGGAAAATTCTTAAATAAGATTTACATTTTTCTGTTTCTCCATGATATTTGGAACTACATAAAACAGGTTAAACCATTTCTGCACATACCGAGATCCGCGCGTGTGGGACAGCGGGCAAATGCTAGTGAATGATATATAAATTACTGACTTTAATTAATAATTTCAAGAAAGAATTATACGTTTAATCTCCAGAGCAAGTATATAAAAATGCTATTAGTGACGTGATGTGGATTGTTCGTGACTGCTCGCTCCTGTCGGTTGTACCTCTCAAAATATCACTACGCTGATTGCTTCATACGATTTTTTTTAATGCATCGTGGTCTACGACGCATGTTGGACACGTATCACTCTCACTGACGTCCTACATCTCCGGAATTAATTCCAGAAGCCGTATGAGAACCACAGCTCCAGGAAACCTCACAGGTGCTTGCCAGTTCGATTGAAGGGAATAATCAGATCTTTCCGCCGAATGTCAGCGAAACAGAGGAAATCAACAGACCGTCACAATATTTCATCATAGCGGAGTAGAAACGTTTGTACGTGGTCTATCATCAGGTGCTGCCACTTCGATGTTTATTGTTACTAGAGTTTATTTAATTTTTAACATTCTTAGCTGATTTCAGAACGTATATCATCGGAATGAACTCACTCCTTAACCCGAAAGTAGGGTCGGTAGTAAATCAATGATATAATGGCTCGTTCCGTTCCTCTGAGACCTACAATGTGAGATCAAAATTTGGGAGCGTTCACAACGAAGTTCGGATACACACGGAAAACGTTTCCGCCAGTAAAATAATAAGCTAACGTCCTGTCAAACTTCCGGCGCGTTCTGATAATAGAAGCGAGAACCTTTAGTGTAGACAGGAGGGAACTTAATAATGAACTACAGTTCATTGGAAATACAAATTCAATTAAAATAATCAGGGCCAGTGCGAGACCAGCCTCACGCGTTTAAGGTTCCGTGCACTATATATGTGGCCAGGGAAGTAGGCCGGTGAGTTTAATCACGCTGTTGCCGCACTTCGGAACATTCTCGCTTAGCGCTTTCTCTCTAACACTAGAAAACGACAACGCTGAACGTCCTGTGTATGGCCGGCATTACACTGTAAAAGATATGATATAAAATATCTTACAGTGTAATGGGGCATATTTTATAAAAGATTTCTTTTATAAAGTGTAAGAAGTTGGCATTACGTTTTATAAAAGATTTCAGCACCCTGAAAACTTAAACAAAGAAAATGGCGCAAGTGACGTTACCAAAGTTGGTTATGACTGCCGAATCTACGAAATTCTTTATTTCTGAGTATGAACAGAAGGAAATGTTGTAAAGTCAGAAACATGTAGACTATGGTGAACACTAACGTCAAGTTAATTAGTGCTATGATAGAAGGCTGTACTGTAGAAGACGTAAAAAAGATAATTAATGTGTTAAGAAACTAGTATTTGACAGATTTCTGGAATTCAGTAATAACATAAGGAATGCGCAGACCATTGCGCGTGCTACATTGTCGAATGGTGTAGATCCGCCACCAGCAATCGAGTAAAGCCTATGGCACATACATAGTAAAAATAAACAGGCAATAGTATATATGGAGAAATAATTCTGATGTAGAAATTTAAGAAAATATTTTGATAAGAATTTATTGGACCTATAGTTGAGCATCGACCATAATTTTTATAATTTGCCATATCCTCACATTGCAGTTCTTTCACTAATCTTTGATGAACTCCTATCATATCTAGTCTCGTAATCCACGATCTTACCTGAATAAGTTTACTTCTCTTCTTTATCTTCAATAAAATGCGTATTGTGACAGTTGCACTAACTGCGTCTGCAAAAGCTTACAAGTTTACTTCATTCATTTCAGAGAACTATGACGAAAAATTTTATATAGTGTAATGGGACTGAAAAAATATCATAAAATATCTTTGATAAAAGAAATATGATAAATTGTTTTATAAAAGATCTTGGACACAGATCTTTTACAGTGTACAGCCGGCCTATAAGCGTCAACGCACACACTATTAATACAAGCTAACAGATGAATACAACTGTTAAGTGCACGATTTGGTACCGGCGCGTTTGAAGCTGCCCGCCGATACTTCTGGCCACAGCTACAATGGTCGGACGCTTATGTCGCATTTGGTAGATGGGTGGTGTGGTGGATCTGTAGTTAAGGCGTCCAAATAGAGATCTGAAAGTCTCCGGTTCGAATACCGGTCTCTGCGGAGTTTTTGAAATGCTCTTAATCTGAACTTTTTTGCAGTGTGACTTTGAGTCCGCCAGAACGCTTCCGTGGTTCGGATACCACGTTAAACTGTAGGTCCCCGTTAGGTTAGGATTGACACGACGAAGGTGCATGCTCGGCAGATCGAAACTTTGTTAAACCGGTGGCCCAACTACCACTCTCCAGCCCAATAATGCCATACGCATTAATATTATTAAATAAATCATAAAACAGCCTTTCGCACAAACCTCATTGCTTGGCACATTTTTGGGTTAGGTAGCAAACTCAACTCAATGACTCCCTCGCCATCCCATGTTGCTGCACGTGCAGCTAATATTGTAGTTCAGTTACAGTCTCTCTGTTCTAGGTATGTTAGAGTGAAATCATCTTCGGATTTAGAGCTTTTGAAATAAAGTTATTTTAATATATCGAAAAGCATCGTCGAAATAAACACTTTTACTTGTTTTAAATAATGTAGTGTTCGGAAAATCCTGTACATTTGATGGAGAGCAACGA
This sequence comes from Vandiemenella viatica, assembly GCA_031002005.1. Classification (NCBI taxonomy): domain Eukaryota; kingdom Metazoa; phylum Arthropoda; class Insecta; order Orthoptera; family Morabidae; genus Vandiemenella; species Vandiemenella viatica. The sequence continues at coordinate 79,587,239 of JARYHS010012519.1, forward strand.
CATTAATTTCTGCATGTCGTCGATCAGTGATAATTGATGTAATAATGTAACGCAATGCAATGAAGCCTGTATTTGTGAGTGATCAAACACGTTATCCATTTAACCGCCTCGCCTATAAGGATGGTAGATAGACTAGGGCTTGAGTATAGCGAGTATCCAAGAAAATCCGTTCACAAGAATAGACTGGGCAGGAGGTCTTGCCCTGACAGTAAACAACACTCTTTGAGTCAAGAATTCCGGAGAATATCTGTAAAGTGGATCTGAAATGCAGCGGCTGTGGGAATTTGAGGTGGATTGGGAAGAAATATTTAAAATACGACTGTTGGTATTGTGTATGTATGTGCTGAACTGTGTAGGGGATGGAGGAAGGAGTAACGGGGTCATTTCATATCCCGGAGAGAGGATCGCAGCGGATTTAATGAGGACAGGTTCTTTTGAGGTCGATTACGAGCATTAATTCGCAGCTATCTTTCTCCGTAAGCAGATTTCCGGATCTCTCAAGTGATCACAATTAACTATTAATCTGTTGTGCCAGTGAAAAATAGAGTCGTCAACAAGTATTGTTCACCGTTAGTGGCTTTAATGGACACCATGCTTTCATCTGTGTAGTGTTACAGGTCACAAGATAACTGGTTATCTACCTATAGTTTTAACCAACTGCATTGTAGTTTAAAATTAAACGTCCTGAAACGACCTTACAGAAAATCTTTAGTGATTAAGAGAGGAATCATGTCTAAACTTTATAATATTCATTTGAAATAGTGAGGACGTGAATAAGGTGAACTATGTTTTCACGTCTTATGGAGAAGTCTTTGGTATATCTTGTCAATTATAAATTCAAGTTTGATGTTGATGTGTATAGCGCCGTGCCCTACGAATTTTATTTTCATTTTTATATGCTTGGAAAAAATTTATTTAAATCAGTGATTTTCTATCTAGTTTATGTTTAACTGAATAAATCTTTTACTGTCTGTGTAAACATAAACTCAATGTTAACAGAGCAAGAAAATTATCTATCCTATATCCACTCAAGAAAATGAATGATTTACAATTTAATTAAAATTAATGTGAAATATAAGTGTTTTTGGGCCTACCGTTTAAATATATGTTACAGTAGATATAGGGGATAAATTTTTAAGTTTTATGAGGTAACGCTGGTAGCAAATCGCTTGAAATGAAAAACTTTATTTTAGAGCGAAATAAGTAGAAAAAATGTACTAGTTCTCTACATGTCGAGTTGTAAAAATCTACTATCCACATGCCGAGGTAGAAATAGATATATATATTATTTTCGGCCCCCTTTATTTATACATAATCCATTTTTAATTTTTTTTTTAAGTATTCAATTTTGGGTCAACAAGAACATATATAAAATGCGCAAATTTGAAGAGGTAGAGGGCTTTCACAAACGAATAGATAGTGGAGCTTCAAAAAAGGGCTTCATTTTTCGATGGTTACTGAACCTTTAAAACTTTGGATAGTGTAATAGTTCATTGGTAAGTGTTTTCTATGAGGATTTCTGGAATGTATCGTCAAAATGCGCAAATTTGAAGTAATAGAGGGCTTTCACAAACGAATAGATAGTGGAGCTTCAAAAAAGGGCTTCATTTTTCGATTGTTACTGAACCTTTAAAACTTTGGATAGTGCAATAGTTCATTGGTAAGTGTTTTCTATGAGGATTTCTGGAATTTATCGTCCGAAAGTGTAATGAAAGAACGGGTTTGTCCTCCTGTTTTTTCTAGGATAGTAATACGCTGCAGTTGTGTTTGTAATTAGGACATCATAAATAAAAAAAAAAAGTCTTGTTCTTATAGATCTTTAGGCATTTCCATATTCTGATACCAAGCCAAACATCTTGTGAGGGAAGTTATAACGACACTGAAAATTATGAGTATTGGTGGACCTGTGTGGGTGCACGAGATAGCAGAGATGGTTTAATAATATCTCTGGAGTCCGGAAAATCGCGCGCAAGGATACATTAGGAATGGATGTGCTAAGATGGTCACAAGTATTAGAGTTTAAACATGTAAACCGCAATCCGTTAACATCAGGATATAACCCCCGGACGCTTAGGGTGTGGAGAGTGAGCTTTTCATGTGTGGAATAGTGGGCATAGTTTGTGTGGAATCGTGAGAAAATATAACTTGCGGCTGGCGGCTTTGTGATGTCTGTGTGGGAACCGAACTTTAGTGGGGCTACTAATCACCTATTTCTTCCATTCTTTTATTCACGAAACCTGCCACCTTCGGTGATAAAACTATAATGCCTGGTGGCTAGCTTTTGGTGAATGCATGGGAAGTGGAATAAAACCTTTTATGAACTGTAATGGACGACATGTGTGTGTACTTCTATCTACCGCACGTATTTGTCCTTTGCCTTCGATTGATTTCATAATTCATTTAGAATAGCTGACGAGGTTGGTGACCTGAAGACACCCGAATCTACTACGGCGTAGAGTAATTGTAAAAGCTGTAGGCGGAAGAACAAAAAAGCCGTGGGTCCTAACCTGACTGCATTACCATGAAAACACTTTAGTTACTCGTATTAAGCTCCAAAGTTACCAAAACAATAACAAAATTTACAAACCACCAGCACTGGCATGTAGACCAACACCGTTGTTCTATCTGCCGAGAGTACATTAGTGGTACAGCGAACAACTTTAACCTTATCCTCCTTGCAATCTTACGGTGGAATGAAAGAAATATATTTGCAAGAAGGAAAGGTAATTTCCACATATTATTAAAGATAGTGGGATCAGTAAAAATAAAACTCTGCATTTATGTTCCAGGAGATCGTTACTATAGTACAGGTGAGGTGGTTCAACAACGGAGGAATTACCATCCTTTCTGGAAGCGTGTCAAACCCGATTAGAGTATATGTTGACACGTTCAAAAATTCCAACAGGAAGAAGGCCATATCGGGATTGTAACACCGGTACATGAGTTGGCAGATAGTCGCTATATCAAATGCAGAAATACTATACAATTTTTAGAAGTAACAGATACAACATTCGAAATTGATAGAAAATCGTTGCTATATGAATAATAACTTGAGAAAAGAAGATACTGACTGATGATTATCAACAGGAGATTCTACAAAGATCGTGTTTATCAGATACAAAGGTGTTAAATCAAGCAAGACTGAAAGTGGCATTGGTATTTGCAATGCCAAAATTATTCAGGAATTCATGGTAGTTCCCTAAAGTAAATGTCAAAAGTAAATAAATTGACTTCTGATTTCAGTGGGCAAAGATAGGAATCTGCAATCAAACATCTACGATTTTCTATCTGAATATATAGTGAAGATCTTACAATACTGTCAGAGTGACCCTTAGACCTTAAGAATAGTGATTTGGTATGTCAGACGAAAAGGCATGGCCGGAAAATCATTTCTTGAAATATTTTAAGATTAGTGATAGAACAATCGTTCAATTTCATTATCATTTATTCTAGAAAGTGCATGCCCCACACAGTAAAATGCAATACACCGTATATTAAGAACTCCGTCAATGTAAAAAGTTTTAATACATGGAAAGCATTTAAAGATGTTTTTTTTCTTCTCCTGTTAAAAATTATATAGGATATACGCATCTTAGTTTTTGTTGTTTATATTCACGATTTGTCGATGAGGACGTCTCAGATAGATCTGTCATAAAAAATTGTCTTTTAATGTATTTATTCCGCAGTGAAAATAAGGTACAAGCGCTGTGAAATATAGACACTCGCTCTCACTAGGGCAGAAAAAGTCTCTGATTATTTTTTTTCTAAAAATTGTCCCATCAGTAAATTGGGACAAAAATAAGTATGAAGAAAGAAGTAAATATTTGACAGCTTGTGAAATGTAGATCAAAAAGGGAATGTAAAAAAGGGAAGTGGATGCATTAGACAGTAGACAGTGTTTGTTTTATTTACCTTGTGACAAACGTTGAACTATCTAACAGAAAGTGCTATAGTTTAACATCTAGTGCAACTACCCATTCGAAACACACCGTTCTCGGGTAGAAGTCTTTGGGATCGTAAAATTAAGCTCTGAGCCTGCATTTCTACTCTACGTGGGTACTGGTGGTAATCTTTCCAATTAAATTAAATTTTCAGCTCATATTTCGCTAGCAATATGAATGCTATTGAGGTATTTCCTGCGTTTACAACCAAGTTCAAGAATATAAGGTTTCTGAGTTGACAAAATTCATTTTTTAATTTCAGAGATGGCTTTTGAAGACCATAATTCACGCGGCCAGGTATAATTGTTATTGTTGTCGATAAGGTAATCGTACAAGTGGTTTTATGAATTTTAAATAGTCTTTTGTCTGATGAGTAATAATAACACAATGAACAAAAGGCATCATTATACAACAAATCATTCAACGAAATATCGATGCTAAAAATCAAAGGAAATAAAATCTGTTGTGCATTATTAGTGCCAACTTTCGAACCTATGTTTACTCGATATTATCAAGTCAGTTACGTCTGGAGAACTCATATTCTTATGTCCTTAAATTGGTCAAATGCTACAAATCATTGACTTAAAAAACTATACGGGTCACGTGTGTAGTAAATATGTAACTTAAAATCTTTAGCGTTATGATGTTATATTCTTTCTACATCTACATATATACTCTGCAATTCACAAAATTGTGGGTGGCAGAGGGTGCTCAGCACCAAAGCTAATCTCTTTGCTGTGCATTCCAATCCCTAATGGTATGAGGGAAAAAAGAATTCATATAAGAATCAGTCCGGCAGCTTATTTCTCTAATTTTATCTTTCCTGTCCTTCCGACTCAAATAGGTTGGTGGAAGAAGTATTTCACTACACTCAAAAGTGAAAGTGGGAGTACACATGTTTACCAATAAGTTTAAACGAAACGTGTGTCGTCTATGTACCAAAGACACCCAACCTAGTCTACTAATCAGTTCTGTGACGCTTTCATAAGGACTGTAGCAAGCGGTCACGAATCGAGCGGCTCTTCTCTGTACTTTCTCTATACTTTCGACCAACCCCTTACGAAACGGATCCCAAATGGCACAACAATAGTCCAAATGTGGACGCACAAGAGATTTGTACGCTATCTCCTTTGTTTGTTCATTACAATTTTTCAAGATTCGATCTATGAATCGCAGCCTAGAATTTGCTCTACCTACTAACGAATTAATGTGTATGTCCCATTTCATATTCTTTTGTACTATTACTCCCAAATATTTCATAGAATCGACCATATCAATTACTGTATTGTTTAACTCGTATTTCTGAACAATTGGATTCTTTTTGTTAGTTATGCTCATTGTCTTGCACTTTTTACAATTTAGAGTAAGTTGCCACTCAGCGCAGCAAGCCAAAATAACATCCAGATCGCGCTGAATTTCTAAGCAATCGGCCAAATTTCTTACTTCCCTATAAATAACCGCAGCATCAGCAAACAATCTAAAAAGGCTTTTCACTTTGTCTCCGAGATCGTTTATAAAAATTAAGAAAAGAAGTGGTCCAATTACACTTCCTTGAGGTACACCCGATGTAACATCTAGATTAGAAGAACTTTCTCCTTCAACGACAACATACTGCGACCGACAAGTTAGAAAATCCTTTATCCATTCACAAAGCTGATCCGATATACCGTACGCTCGAAGCTTCGCTAAAAGGCGGTTGTGTGGCACAGAGACAAAGGCTTTCTGGAAATCTAGAAAAATTGCATCTACTTGTGAACCTGCATCGATAACTTTCATTACGTCGTGTGTGAATAGGGCCAGCTGTGTTTCACATGATCTTTTCTTCCGAAATCCGTGTCTTTCTCCAGCGTGTTAAGTTTCACGGAGTATTACAGAGTACAATGTGAAACATTATGATGGTATTCCTGTGAAACTCAACCCGAGTTCGTTAGCTTCCAATCTATAATTTGTCATCACGAAATTACTTAAGCCTCGATTGAATATATATTCATTCAACGTCTCTGTAGAAATTAATCATTGGATGAAAATTTCAAGATGGTATACTGCATGGAATGAAAGTAAGCAAGTAAATGGATCCAAGAAGGATATTTCCACATAACGTTTCGGCTTATAACTTTTCATTCTTATAATTTTAATGTTATTCATAAAACGGCTCTCATTAGGTTCAGTTTTTCGTAAAAGAGATTCTTACAAAAATAAACTTGAAAATATAAGGCAATCTGTCTTTTTGAGATGAATCGTTTAAACTGACTATACCCCGAAAGGTAGAATCAATTTTAATTTCACTTATTTCAAATAAGTAGCTGTTCTTTTGTTTTAGATCACTCAAAAATTTACAAAACCTAGAATTCTTCGTAAGTGCTGTTCTTTCTTTATTCTTTTTTTGTTTTTTTTTTCCTCTATGGCTATGGGTCATTAGAAGCGGAAAAAGGCGGTAAGCAAGGAACGTGAAGGAATTCAGCTTTGGTCTTTTGAAGGAACTATCCCAACATTCACCTGGAGTGATTTGGAATACCATGGAAAACCCAAATCTGGATGGCCGTACTGAGATTGGAACGCGCCTCCTCCAGAATGCGAGGCCAGAACGTTACCACTCACCCACCACTCTCAGTGTGGTTAAAATTTTTACGTAACCTAAACCGTATCTTCATTCAAGCTGCAATTTGAATACTAAAACTTTCTACAAAAATCTTTATCATTTCGTTTAGTATCTCTTCGATTCTATTCGTACTGCTGCTGCAGATAATCAAAGAGTTTCTTCTACACGGCTGCACCTACTAACATTAATTGTTTTTCTTCCCTCATATATCGACTGTCCTGCTTTCTCTTCGACAGAAAAAACATTCATATTATTAGAAACATTTCGTATGAATCAGAGGTTGAATATGAATGTTTAGAGTTTCTTCTACCATGTTGTCATTACGGCAGAGATAAGGTTGTGGACAAAGAAATGGAAGGAAATAGGTTGTAATTTTTACGAAGCAACCATTCCAGAATTCGCCAGCAGTATTATAAGAAAACCATGGAAACTCGAAATCAGGATAGCCAGCCTGGATATCTAAGCTGCACGTTTCGCGAAGCATTGCAGCCTTCTAGCTTTGTAACAGTTCTTGACAGATACAGAAATACGTATTTCGTTGCAAGGCTTAATCACTGAATTTACCCCGGTTTTCATACGCCGCGGGATAGGCGAAAGAAGAGATGGTGACGAGGCGTCGTGGAGAGCGCACAGTAGTTTGTGCGGTGCAGTGGAGTGACTCTCTGCCGCCCCGGGGCAGGCGTGTGCAGTGCACCGCCTGTGGCGACTATTGATCTGCGATGGCAGCCAGCAGCAAGCAGCCACCCCGGCCGGGGTACTGGACCGTACAGCTAGGCTCGCCAGGTCTTCAGCCTCGAGGAAACGGGACTGTCGCCTTCCCGTCACCTCACGACTTACCACTTCGTGTAAGAAACATATATAGTTACGCATTAAAAAGCGCCAAATTGTGCTAGACCACAACTTGGCCACTTCAAGTGCATTTTACGAAGCCTCGGATAAGTCGACTTCCGTGCAGGAGGTTGGACACTGTCGACGTTGAACAGTTTAATCCTCTCCACAGTCGCACTTTATACTATCGACCTCAGCACAGCCCCATCTAGCTAGGTGAAGCTTGGATCTGCCCACTCCAGATCTCAGCCTATTCAGAAACTTCCACATCAGCCATCCTTTTTCATAGCCAGCTGGTAAAGTTTTAAATGGTTGTAAAGGTTTGAGATGGACTATACCAGTCTTTTCCAACCAAATGTCGACCTCTCCATCACCCTGTTTGCAGGGACGAGGCTCTGGCAACTGAAAAATCCCTTGTATAACGAGTCACCACTGCTTGCCAACGGCCTCCGAAAGGGAGGCGGAAGTGCGGGGAGCGGTCCAGGGCACCGTCTTGCCCTTGGGGTTGGAAACGGTCCCTAAAGGCGGATGAATCAATGGCATGAGGATGCAGAAGGCAACGGGAAACCACTGTATTAAAGACCCAAAGGATATCCTAAGGATATGTAATCCTCTCAAATTAAACTTACTGGATTAATTCTTCAATTTTGGTGTATATTTTCTCTTCTTTGTCATCCTCCTTAACGGTGGCATGTACATTTGTACTAACGTGGTAGGGGCGGGAAATATTCCGGAGATATAATGGTCCCCCAATTGGATCTCCAGGTGGCGACTATTCAGGGAGGAGTAATCAGAATGGATAGAAACATTCAACGAGTCGGAGTGTGGAATGTTTTTCAATAGGGCAGCTAGGTTAGGAAGCTAAAAAAGGGAGATGGAACGACTAAAGTCACATGTTGTTGGGATTAGTGAGATTAAATGGAAGGACGTACAGGATTTCTGGTCTGGAGAACACAGGATAATTAGCACACAAGCTATCAATAGAGTCACTGGTGCAGGATTTATAATGAATAAGAGAGTAGGGAAACGGGTGAGTTATTATGAACAGATTAGTGACAGGATTATTTTGATGAGGTTAGAAACTATGTCCGCCCCAACCACGTTAGTCAAAGTGTACATGCCAACGTCACAGGAGGATGACGAAGAAATAGAGAAAATATACACCGAAATTGAAGAATTAACCCAATGTCTGAAGGAGGGGGAAAATCTAATAATCATGGGTGACTGGAATGTGATAGTGGGAGAAGGAAACAGGTGAATACTGTAGGAAGTTTGGGTCTAGGAGAAAGAAATGAGCGAGGAAGCAGGTCGTTAGAATTTTGTGAAAGATATAAGCCAGTTGTGCCAAACACACTGTTTAAGACCCATACAAGAAGGATATACATTGGAAATGTCCAGGGGAAACAGGCAGATATCAGCTAGATTATATCATGGTCAAACAGAGATTCAGGAATGAAGTTCTAGACCGAGAAGTGTACCCAGGAGCAGACATAGGGACTTACCATTTTTTGATAGTAATGAAGTGCAGGCTGAAAGTTAAGCAATATAAGCAAAACAGACTGGAAGTGAAGAAACTGAGGCAATCTAGCACGAGAGAAAAATTTGCAGAGATGGTAGACTTTGGTCTAAGAGGTAACACTGGAAGGAGCTCAAGTGACGATGAATGGAATGCATTAAAGACCGAAATAACGAAAGCTGGTAATGAAACATTAGGCTTTAGGGAACAAGCCGCCCGAAAACCTTGGATCGCAGAAGAAATTTTGGAGCTGATGGATCAGAGGAGAAGCTACAAAAAAGCTCAGGATGAAACAGGAAGAGAGCAATACAGGCAATTTAGAAATCAAATAAATAGGAAATGCAAAAAAAGCAAAAGAAATATGGCTAGAAGAAAATTGTAAAGAAGTAGAAACGGAAATGGTCGTAGGTAAAGTAGATGTTGCATATAGGAAGATCAAACAGAATTTTGGAGAATTGAAGAAAGGAGGTGTGAACATTAAAGCTGCCAATGGGAAACCTGTTTTAAGCTGAGACGATGTTACGGACGACGTGAACAATAGCGTAATGGAAAATGATGGCGATGTCGACATTGATGACTTACGAGGTCCTGTTTTGAGGACAGAATTAATAGAGCTCTGAATGACTTGAAAGCAAATAAGGCAGTTGGAATTGATGAGATCCCTGCAGAAGTTCTTAAATACTTAGGAGAAGTAGGAATATTATTCAAGCTGATATAAAAAGTTATGACACAAGAGAAATTCAAACTGATTTTAACAAAAATATCATCTTCACACTTCCGAAGAGAGCACAAGCAGACAAATGTGAGAATTATTGCACCTTTAATCTATCATTAAATGCTTCAAAATTACTTACTGGAATAATATACAGAGGAATGGAAAGAATAGTAGAAGAGATAGCTGGTGAAGATGGGTTTGGGTTTAGGAAAAATCGCTGTACAAGGAAAGCAATTTTGGCTTTAAGATTAATACTTGAAAGTAGGATCAACAAAAAACAAATATACATTTATGGCGTTTGTTGATTTACAAAAAGATTTCGATAATGTTAGGTGGGACAAGATGTTCAAAATTTTAAAGAAGTCCAGTCAAAAATATCGAAATAGAAGAATAGTTTATAATCTGTATAAAAATCAAGTAGTTATAATGAATGTAGAGAATCATGAGAGACATGCATCAGTTAAAAAGGGTGTGAGACAAAGTTGTAGTCTATCCCTATTAATATTCAACATGGACGTAGAGAAAGCCATAAATAAAGTAAGAAATTTTTTATGCGGCGTAAGTGTTCAAGGAGAAAAAGTCAGTTTGCTACGATTTGCTGATGACATTGACTTGTCACCATAACAGGATGAGGATATTGAGAAGTTACTGAATGTCATGAACAAAATTCTGAAGGAATACTTTGGACTGAATATAAATCAAAGCAAGACAAAAGCGATGAAATGTAGCAGAAATGATACCCATAATAGTAAATTAAATATAAAAATAATATTGGATGCTATCGGAGAAGTAAGTGAATTCTGCTACTTGGGAAGTAAAATTACAACTGACGGTCGAAGCAGGAATGATGTTAAAAGCAGAATAGCACTACCAAAAAGAGCCTTCATGGAAAAGAGTAATCTTTTAGTTTCAAATATTGATCTAGGAATTAGGAAAAACTTTTTAAAACTCTATGTGTGGAGCACAGCAGTGTATGGTAACGAAGCAATGGACTTTAAGAATACCATAAAGAAAGAAAATTGAAGCATTTGAAATGTGGTGCTACAGAAGAACGCTGAAAAGTAAGTGGGCAGACAAATACGAAATGAATGATTTCTGGAAATGGTGGGTGAGGAAAGAAGTTTGTGGAAGAAACTTACAGAAACAAGAGACAGGCTGGTTGGTCATATTTTGAGACATGCTGGATTAGTTAATATGTTAGAGGAGGGAACAGTCGAAGGTAAGAACTGTAGAGGAAGACAGAGATTAGAATATATGAATCAGATATTTGAGGACGTGGTTTGTAATAGATGTGCAGAGATGAAGGGGTTAGCACAAGATAGGAAGGGATGGAGGATTGCATCAAACCAGTCGAAAGACTTATGACAACAACAAAGTTTCAGACTATTTTCCTTAGGCAGGGGGAGGGGAAATCTAGCTTCCCACAATAGTAATGTGATTTTTACAGTTACAGTCGTAAGTTCGTTTAATGTTCTAAGGTGACTTTTCCTGGAGACCAGTCTTTGCCGGTGTGGTCAATGCCCATTTAATGGATGAGTTCTTTCATGATCTAAAGAAGGACTGCTACAAGACCCATTAAATAGGCATCATTGGCATATATTGTGCCTACACAGGAGACACACATAAACAGGCTATTTTTGATAGCTATACAAAATGCCTTGAACTTTTTACAATGTATCACGCAAATTTTCAGTTGCAGCCCGAAAAATAAGTATGTAATCGAATCACGCCACGTTTGGACTCTCTGACCATCGTGGATTGCACGTGGGAGCTCAAATGGGGGTTTTCACAATGTGAAGGATATTTTAGCATAAGAAGTTTACTTAATCTCTTCTTAAAACTTTTCAAATACCAGCTAAATTCACGTTAGCATTCCACTTTTTTTCTTTTTTTTTAACTGCTTTACGTCTCTCAACAGTGAGGTCTTTAGAGACGGGAAATGATGTGGGGCAAGGATGGGGGCAAGGAATGGGAAGGAATTCGGTCATGGCCTTTGGAAGGAAGCATCCCGGCATTTGCCTGGAGTGATTTGGGAAACCATGGAAAACCCAAATCTTGATGCCCGGACGGGGATTCGAACCGCCGTCCTCCCGAATGGGAGGCGAGAACGCTAACCGTTACACCGCCACGCTTGGTAGCATTCCACTTACTAAATCTAACATGACTTTTAAAACAAATATTATATTCAAAGAGCGATAAATGAGTTTCAAAAGTGGGGTGTCTTCAACTACCGCGTTGCTGCCAACCAATAGTTCAATTAACTGAGTATTAACACTGCGGCGGAAATCCATGTTGATAGCATTCCCACAGGTGATAAAAATTCTGTTTATGGCTTTGTGCCTCGTCGACGTCAAAATCAATAGACGCGGGAAATGAATGGGGGCAAGGAACGGAAAGGAATTGAGCCATGAACTTTTGAAGGAACCATCCCGATTTTGGGTAGCCATGGAAATCCGAAATTTGATTGGTAGGATGGGCCCAGTTATTCAGATCACAATTTAAAAAGTAAATAGATCAAATAGACTACATCTTTAAAGGATCCAAAAATCACAGTAATGTCGCAATTACACATAGCCACCAGCTTTTACGCTTCGGGTCACTTTGCTGCCAGATTTCTATTACCTGTAGCGGCTTATGACATATCAATAAGTGGGATTAAATAAAAATAGAATTTCGACAGCGGCGATGGCATCGAAAAAATTAATGCTAATATTTACCTTACGTACTTGGCAGACTTCTCTGAACTCTTAGGCAGAAATGTAAGGCTTCAGCAAGAAGCGGCAACAGGCCCTTTTCTGACTTCAGTAAATTTGTTTTAATATCTTCCTGCTTGACTTTACACTTCCCCATTATTTCTGGATGGCTTCCTTTATTATTCCAATGCGGAAGATAATTTCGCATTTATCCGCCTTTGGAAATCAAAGTGGATTCCTGGTACAGTTCCCTCCAACTTAAATCTGTTCACAGAAACCTTTAGCAAACAGTGTATTACTAGGAATCGGAGAACATACAATAGTGAAAGAATTGTCTATTTACAATAGGGTTCGTCTCATGAGTTGGGTTTGATATGTTGTTCGAAGCTAGAGATGCAAGAAAGTTTATTACTCGACGCGGTACCTCAATAAAATGGTTCTACATATACAATAAAGTTTAATAAATTAATATTATATTCACTTCTTTTTTAAGTAGGATGGAAGTGCTTAACTAGACCGACCGAGACGGAGAAGGCACATGAACTATATGTAATGGTCTTGTTGACCATTATTTTAATGAATTATTATTATTTTGGAGACTAAACAGGAGATCTGGAACCGTTTACACATTGGCATCCATTAACACGAGATTTTGCAAATCGGAGAAGATAGTTTTGTACAAGCATCATGGGTCCTATCGTTGTTGTTGTTGTTGCTTTAGGGCGCGTCGAAATCGGGGTCATTAGCGCCCTATCGGTCCTATCACCTACTTTTAAATGCGTAATGACAGGATAAAATTGAGGTTTCCTTAAGTTAAATTACCATGGAACTATTAGATTGATACAATGCAATCATCACAGGTGCAGTGAAAATACATCGTTTCGACAAATGGTTCTGTTATCTTCAGCAGGTGTCAGTGGTTGTAAGTAAGGTGTTACTGGCTCGACTGATCTGCCCGGTCAGATCAGGCAGTGGCAGCAGACACAATCACCGGCATGCATGTGACACCTGCTGAAAACCATAGAACCAACTGTCAAGACGTTGCATTTTAGCGGCATCATCCGGTTGGGCACCAGTAACGGTTAGGTAAATCTTTAATTTGTTGATACTAGAAGAAATTGCAAGGGCAATCGTCCGATTCCAATCACGTTAATTATAGGTAGTACAAAATTAATCTAGAGCAATTTTTGACAATTTCCTTCAATCACTGCAGGAAAATTCCAGCATGTTTCCTTCAAAAGGCCACAGCCGAATTCCTTCTCGCTCTTTGTCCCTCATTAACTCTCTGTTTTAATGACCTCAGAGTAAAGGAAATGTAACGCCCGATGTAAATTAAAAAAAGAAGACCTGTAAGCAAAACATGTTAATATATCGCAAAGTAACCACAGGATAAAAACTTTCGATGTTTCTCTCTCAATTTTAAAACTATATTGCTGGATATACAGGTACTTTAAAGTTTCTAGGTAATAACATTTTTGAGACATTAGTAGTAAAAAATGTTCTAACCTCTAAATCCTTGATGACCGCTCACGTCTTTGTATTGTACTAAAAAAAAAAAAAAAAAAAAAAATCTCTTAGTCTTCTATTTGAAAAGCTCCATTACCCACACGTTGTAGTTTGAAATTTATTCCTACCCTTAACTTGCATGAGACCTCAATGAACATAAGTTCTGTCAATGGAATATGGAGCGGCATAGTAACATCTGATTGGAGATCGGAATGTCCCGTTCAGAATCCATGTTTCGGCAGGAATTTTTATAGGTGCTTAACCCCACCTACACCTCTGGCGCTGCTTGCTGTATACTGTGAAGCACGCCAGAAAGCTCCCGCGGTTCGGATTCATGTTAAACTGTAGGTCCCTTTAAAAGATAGTATAAGGCTAAGTATACCTGCTTTGGGAAGATCAAACCACCCATCGGGTTGCATACTAAACTTAAAGTTTAGCCAAGAAATACATAAATTGTGCAAATTTGAAGCCTGGAACCGATTCCGTTTACTAGCTAGCGGTCTATGGCATATGGGCAGACATTTAGACACCGGAGCGACAGTAGCACTGAAATTCCTTTTGGATGCTGAACATTAAAAAAGCAAAATGGTATCATGCGCAGTATTTCTATTAAAGTAGCATTTGGGAAATAATGCACAGTCAGATTAAGGAATCGTAGTGAAACAGAATTCCTGTATATCAACGAGAAAGAAAAAAAAGAGGCCACTGGAAGTAAAAAAAAAATAAGAACCAACCAGTCTGTGTCTGCAATGAGGCACTGCACACTGGATCGCGGAGGTATAACGGGACCGGGTTCGAGCCTAGGTCCTTTACCTACCTGCCATCCTGGTCGTGAATTTTAGGCGTTTCCCACAATCGTATAAGCTGTTATGCACTGCAGCACTACATCGAAACATATTTACTTGAAGATAGACGCATGGACTGTACGGAGAGATAGAGGGGACAAAGGGAACAATAGGCTAACGGTAGTTAACGCGTTCCGGAATGTGACCTCGGGCCGAGTATCCCTCGGTGAAAGACGCAACGTGCCGCTAGGGAGACGCGGTGGGGAGAGTACAGTGGATTGCGAACTGTGTTGTGGGTGCGTGGCCAGCCAGCAGAAAGATATGTACGGTGATTAACGCCGGTGCTGTGTGGTTTCTCTTGTGTTCCATGTCATTATCCGAGTGGACGTGGGTCTCCGACGGCAAGATGGAAATACAATCAATGCGTAGGACGACTGTGTGATGCAGACTCGGTGCCTTCTGCTAAATGGTAACCCCGTGATCACCGAGAATCATTATTGTACTTAACAGCCCAGTGTCGCCTTCCAGAAAATCTCATTACCCAGCTGAGCTTCATAAATGGACATATAAAAAATCCTGAGAACTGTAAAAGTGTATTATTAGATTTCAAGATGTTTTTTGGTTGTTTCATACTATTTTACATGAAGAATAACTAAGTAAAATGCGTATATTAATGTCGAACGTAGATAAAACGGTGTAGTTAATGTGCAAAGCTACCTCCCAATTACTCATATCAGCAATTTCCATCAGTAATAATATTTTATTGATAATCTATGCAAAAAAATTAATTTAATTCTTAACAAGAGGGAGTAAACCTCAAAGCGAATGCTGGGATGATCCTTTATCTCCTCCTCATACACTACACATTTTACAAACAAAAAATACACTTATCATACAGAACACACAAAGTTACACTTTTCACTGACAGATGGCAATACTAGACTCTCCACCAATATATTAAGTACACCGTGCGAAAGAGATCCAGTTAGACTTCGGACAGGAACTTAATTCCTCCCCTCCTTCTCTATAGCTCACAGGACCAGTGTCTACGCATTCCTCGGTGGACGAATCCGAGGAAAAAATGTGTATTAAGTGATAATGATTTGAGTAAAAACAAAATTTATTATTTTATGAACTTCTTCGCCAGCAGCAGGCTGCTTTTGGGCGGTTAGCATTAGGTTTTTTTCTGTCGAAACTGTCTCGGCATTAATATGAAGTAATTTTTTGGCTATAAATTTCTGAAGGTTGTGCCTCATAGGACAACATTCATATGAAGCCGCGTGTGTACCTGGGCAGTTCGTGCATGTCGATGTAGCTCTCCTTGAGCGACTGCAGTCATTTACGTTGTGCAGCCCGCCACAGCGTACACAACGCTCGGAAGAATGGCAATCCATGGCGTTGTGCCAGGATTTCTGGCGTCTGTAACATTGATGTATGCTTGTAGTTGCCTTTCTTCTGTTGCTGCTTCTATTTTTGTGCCTCGGTGACTCGTAGGTGCAATGCCTGACTTGGTGGTTACTTTTTAAATATTGCGTCAGCCGCGAAGATCGTATTGCGCCAGCAATCGGGTGTGATCTTTATAAGCTAGTCTTCGTAGCGCTAGGAGGGAGGGGCACCATGTGGTATTTTCTAGTGCTGAGCTCACCATACAAAAATTATGGAGTGAATCTGTTGTTACTCAAACATTGAATATGTCCAATCCATATCAGTTTGTGGCTAATTATGAGGTCTTCAATACTATGCTTTTGTGCCATGTCTGAAACTATAGCGTTGGACATAAAATCATCAAATTTGACGTTCATAAATCCATTTAATCAGATAATAGCTAACATATAGTTGCATAGGAGAATACGAGACACTGTTATCATGAGCTAACGCCGCTGAATCTTCATCAGGTTTGGTCAACGGTAGGAACTCACTTCTATTTCGAATATGCTAATCACTAGTTTTCCACATATTTCAGATGCGGAAAGCTATCAGATTATCATTAATTGTAGGCCAGACCAACTCTGTTGCTTCTACTGTTTTTACAGTCTACCATATCTAGAAACAGATTTGTTGATTTTTTTCTGTGGACCAACAGCTGAAGAAGTGATTACACTTTTTTCAAGCACTTGGATCTGTGTCTGTTTCGTTGCAAGAATTTAAAATCTCAAGTGTGTCCTCAGACCTCGAACTTGTGGTCTATTTTTTTACCTTTTTTTAAAAAATTAATTTCATTAGAGGGCTCCATCCGCAATTTCCCTAAACACCCATCTGCCCCTCCTTTCCTGCACCCTCCAACATTTTTCCTCTACAAATTTCTACTTCAAATTCTTTCAACGGTTTTGGTAAATTATTCATCATTTCTCTTGGTAACTTATTCCAGTCCGTGACACCATTACCTAAAAAATATACTCTTCCTACACCCTTGTGCCTGAAATCGAATGCCTGCTTGTGGTCAAGATCATCTTTTCCCTTCTTACACCAATATCTTTCCATGACTCATCACCAACATACGCTTTGTACACTCCCATGACCATCTTCAGCCTCCTCCTGTCTTCCAATGAATCCCATTCTAGCTCCTACCTACAATATAATTATAATATAACATTAACTTCACACCACAGCGTTTAGGAAATATATTGTGAAAGCTGTAACATTCATATAACTTCTTTCGGCCTACTTTAAATTCAATTTTATTATTTTATATTCGTTTAATAGCATTTCAGTAAGTTTGTAGAATATCACGGAAGGTATTTGACGTCATTTTGTAGTCTTTTGGCAGCTCATTTAAATCGCAGTACTTTTATGAAACATTTAGTAATTTTATTTCTCATTTGAGGGTAGCTGAATTCGGTTTTAATTAATATTTGGCGTTAATAGATTGTTGTGTATGAATTTGACAATGTTGAATCGTTTCGTTTGTTCTACGGCCCATTGTCGCAAAAAAACAAAAGTTCCAATATGTTTTATTGCGTATTTTAAGTTCACTTCTGGGCTCGCAAATATTTAGTAGTTCTCGCAAAAACATACAGACTACGGTTCGGTTTCATCATGGAAGTTTAAGTAACAGTTTACATAATTCATGAAATATTCAGCTGCGTTTAAGGTGTGAAGGGAATGTTCTGTTAATCATTATTTTATCAGTATGGGAATGGACTGAATAGTTTACCAAATATTAGTTGCAGCGAGCATTTTTGTAGTAAGCAGTTAGATATATATGTGACAACTAACAGATTAATTAATTAAGAAATTACATTTATATGTGTGATTCAATAGATGTAATACAGCATCCTCCAAAAAAAATTGACAGACATTAAGAATTAACAATTATTTAATGTGATACATTGTTTTCTCCCGTTATCAATGATGAATGTCAACTCTTAATAAGATGCGTGGTGGAACAGCGATAATACTAATTAGCAGAGTATTTAATTAATTAATACACCATATTAATACTTCATTAAGTGTAAAAATGATAAGAAATTATTGATGTTATCAATTTAGTCTAGATAAAAATACAATCTTAGTAGTAATAAAAAGTCATTATTTTACTTCATGTCATATTAGTCTAGACGAGAAATTGGAAAGCTCACTTTTCTCGACCTGAAAAAGAGTTAGATCTATAGTTTTTTGATGCATTTAACTGGAGCTAACTTATGTGGAAAATAATAAAGTGTATTTGTCTTTAGAAGAGGAAATTAATAACGTGTGCTTACGGGACTAGCTATTAATTTTTTGTTTCCTTTCGAAGTTTAATTATTGACACAATATCCTAATTCTAGATTTGTAAATACATAAACAACTAATTTTTAATTAAATTTAAGGACATTCTGTTCCCTTCTTCCCACCAATTTCATTAATTACTCTTTCGGTGAAAGCTGTTGTGATAGGAAGAGGAGCAGATACAAAACAATTATTTTTATATGTCCAAACATACTACGCACCCTCGATTCAAGAGTGTATGTTAGGTGCCGTTCTGAAATAAGCACTAATAACTCGTTTGGAAATTAATTACCTACAAGAGCGTTCCATTCCATAAAGTGTATTTTTAACAGAAATGAAATTTTTCCGTGCAAGTTATGATTAGGATAAAGTATAAAGTCCAAAAATAAAGTAAAATACTTTATTATAAAAAATTGCTTGAAACCTTACGTGTGCTGACCTATCTTTGGCACACACACCCACCTAGGAACAAAATCCCCCCAAGTGTAAATGTTAAACAGTTTTCCTATTGTTTCACTTTAAACGCTAACGGAAGTTGATGGTAGTTTTTGAACACTTGCACTCATTACGGATTCTTTAACTCATGCATGGTAGTTTCTTTTTATTTTAATTTTTTCTTTCACTATGATTCACGTTGTTAAAGTTCGTTAGCCCTCACAGTTTGCTCATTATTGAGGTTTTAAACGAAAGCTCTAAAGTAATGTACTTTTTCAATGATTTATGAATTTGTTATTAACTTATAAGTAATAAAAAAGTACTCGTAATGATCATTGCCATAAACAACGACTCCCAAAGCCATATTATGATTAACCGGAAGACCATTGAAAGCGTATCAAGCTATACGTATCTTGGCACCACAGTAAATAGCCAATGGGATCCATCTGATGAAATAAAGTATTGGTAAAGCCAGGGCTACTTTCAATAAAATGAATAATCTTTTTAAAAGATTACCACGAAGATGAGACTCCTGCGTTGCTATGTGTTCTCTGTCCTCCTGTATGGCGTTGAAACGTGGACATTAACGAAAACTATCAGTAAAAGGTTAAAAGTTTTTGAAATGTGGCTGTATCGAAGAATGTTGAGAATACCATGGACAGACCAAACCACAAATGCTCTAGTGCTCAGCAAAATGAAAAAAGGTATGTAAATATTGACCACCGTAAAAACACGGAAGCTGCAGTACCTTGGCCACATCGTGAGGAATAATAGCCGTTATGAACTCCTGCAGTCTGTTCTCCAGGGAAAAATTCCAGGAAAGAAAAGTGCTGGTAGTAGAAGAACCTCCTTGCTAAAAAATCTAAGAACATGGACCTCCAAGACAACTACGGAGCTAATCCGAGCATCAATCAGCAGAGACAAAACAGCCACGATGTTTGCCGATATCAGTAATGGCTAGGGACCAGAAAAAAAAAGAAGATAAACTTTTGATATAACTTGAAATAATTTAATTTTAGTAGTGTTCAGCTGTTAAGTTGCTTTCATGCTTTTGAAAGTGAACTGTTACCAGCTTATATTCCCTAACAACAATTATTATATTAGGATTTTTGTGACCTATTTCTGAGATAATTTAATCAATTAATCAGTTAGTTCAGAACTTAAGAGACTTTACGGTATCAATGAATCATCAAATAATTTGTAGCTTGTCTCGAGATAATCGTGATTAATTAAAATGGTTAGTTTCAGTAATTTGTAACACTAACAACCACAGCCACTTCGTTATTTGCTGGAAAATACGAATACTTTCATCTTGCAGGAATTCTCTTTGCCTTATCAGGACGGGCAGATACAATTAATGTTTAGCATTTGGAGAGAGGCGTTCATGTTTACGACGATACCTACAGCAGCTTACTAGAAATTAGACCAGTCATCGTCACAACATCTACGTGACAACTTTGCACGAACAGGGGATGAAGACTTTTTTTTTAGGGCTTTACGTATCGTAACATCGAGGTCATTAGAGGCGGGAAAGGACTGGGGTAAGAGACGGGAGAGAATTCAGCATTGTAATTTTATATGAACCGTCCCGGAATTTTCTTGGAGTGATTTCGAGAAACCATGAACAACTGAAATCTGGATGGCCGGAAGGGGATTTGAACCCACACCTTCCCGAATGCGAGGCTAGAGCGTTACCGCTCGGGATGGAGACAGCAGGGAGCTCGAAAAGATGAAGGCGGCGGACCTATGTGTTGCGTGTAAGGGTTCGCTTACACTAAAACCGACTTCGGTCGATTTTTCACTTTGCCGAATAAGGCCGATATCGGCTAAGCAAACAAAAGTACGCAACAGCACGTAATCCAGGTGAAGTGGTTACATTATGACCAACCTACTCCACCGACTCCGCCAAACTCTACCGACTTCCGTCATCAAACAATTGTTTTATTCGCCGGAACGCACTTGTCTCACATTATCTATGCATTCATATTTCGCCACATGGCCGCATCGAAATGAAGGATTCTTCGATATACACGTCTCACCGACCAACAGTAGAAATGAATTTCACTAATGTACATTTCTGACTGGTTTGGTATCTTAATAAATTGCTTATTTTTTTCAGATCAAACTTTCTCATAATTTTTTTATTTCAGTTGACGACTGATGAAACCGAGCGTGGTGGGTGAACGGTTGACGTCCTGGCCTCGCATTCGGGAGGATGCGGGTTTGAATCCCCTTCCGGCATCCAGATTTGGGTTTTCCATGGTTTCCCCAAATGACTCCAGGCGAATGCCGGGATGATTCCTTCAAAAAGACCATGGCCGAATTCCTTCCCGTTCCTTCTCCCCAGTCCCATCCCGCCTCTAATGACCTTAGCCGTCGACGAGGCGCAAAGTAATAAGTAAAAAAAAAAGGCAACAGATGTGATTATATTTGTGATGTATACACACATATAAATTTTTTTAAAAAAATATGAAATTAAAAATAAACATATAAAACAAACAAACTATATCCCTACGAAAACCATTGATAAAATACACATGTATTTGGTTTAGGAACAGATATTTTTGTATGGAACATGTCATCTGCACTTGTATCAACTAAAATCGACGTAGATAGCTACCTAAATGTTACACCAAATCTTTCTTCTGGAGAAATACATATCCTGAAATTCGAATGCCTTACCAAAATATTAAAAAAAAAAAATGTCTACGGTTTCAATCTAAAGCACTCCCCAAATGTAATAGGCTGTTCCACTAGTTTGGAGAACAATGTATGGAATTCTCCCACAGCCTATCTCTGAAAAAAAAATGTCGTTTACCCCATTTTTTCCCTACTACCAAACATAAGATTAAATCTCAAGAGAGAGTTCTCACTCAATATTTGAAGAACGTCCATTTCGTCCAACTAGTAACAAGATACGTTGGGAACTGAATAAAAATTGATCGAAATCTTAGCAAGTAAAACCACTTCAGTCGGCATAGTCGGTTAACAAAGTTCGGCAAAGTAAAAAATCGGCCAAAGTGGTTTCCAGTGTAAACGTACCCTAATGTGATAGAGAAGAAATAGTAATCATTTTAAGTCAGTATCTTTAACAGGTAGTTATGACATCATAAGTTATCCGATCCGTTCGCTAAACGTACAATTACAAACCGTCTTACGGGTAATGCATGCAGCTTTAGACACTCCAACTGTTCCAAACTCTCATGCTTTTTTTCTAAATTCCGCATCCACTTTTCCCGGTAGCGCTAAAAGACACACACACACACGTACACCAGCTAGCAGTCGTCCTCATTGCGGAAACAGCGCCGGCGTTCGAGTCCTTTGACAGGCTAGGAGGCGGTGCTCATCAGGATAATGTCCTGCCGGCCGGATGCTTTGATGTCCGACTCCAAAGGAAGCTCCAGACCGCCTCCGCCGCACTTTGCAACATCCGGTAAAAAATTAATCCTGTGGCGTGGGCGGAAGACGGGATGCAGCAGTCACCGGCGAATTTGTGCTTATCGTACGGTGGAATGGATTAAACACACTGATCATTTTTTTTAAAAAAAACATCGTTTAAAACTTTCTAAACCAACTTTCGCATTTCTGTATTTTGGGATAATATTTAAAGTTTTACAAAAATTTTCTTAATGAATCCAATAATTGCGACATCATTGTTGCTGGAACACCTGACGTGGAAGACACAGATTCAAACATAGGAGAAAAAAAGTGATTATTTTATTTTAAATCGTTTCAGCAACTTTGGATGATATTTAAAGATTTACAAGTATTTTCTGAACACTATGCCCGCAAAGAACCTGCTTTTCAATCATTTATCAGCACATAGTGTCAACTTTTAAAAATTGGTATAAAGGGTCAACCACTACAACTACTGTTCGATTATATGCATGTGGTGGAATTTGTTTTCGTTTGTATTCTACACTGGTCGAGTATTCTGTGCTCCTGAAATATCTACTGAACCAAAACTCACATAAGTTTACTATTTTTTTTTTTTTTTTTGAGGGACAAGTTTTCCTAAACATTAATTTCGGACAGATATATTTCATTTTATCTAATTATAACAGGTTTCTTCTGTTTTTATTCTTAGAATTACATTTTTATTAGATTTGCTATTAGATAAATTGGTATTAATTCATTTTAATAGGCATGTATGGAGTATGTTCAAAACCCATTTCTAACTTCTATGGTCATGGAAAACTTTTATTTTTCTATTGGTAACTTGTTAAAAGTAGACATATTCTGTTAGAAATTTTCTTTATTGAATTTATTATACTCATTACAAAATTATAACGTAACAGTGCAACTTACTTATCTGAACACTCCTTGGTTCATTTCTTTCAATATTGTACATTGACAACACTGCTTTGGGAAACCCCAAAACAAATTTACCTTTTACACATTAAATACATTGCAAAAATATTGATGGAGATTAGTGCTAACTAAAGAGTGTCATCAGGTGCTGTATTTTGATTTAAGCATTCTTGTAGTTACGTTGTTGTTAAATTCTTCGATATTGATGTATAGTGATCTTCGCAAGCAGGATTAAATATGGTAATGGTACGTGTCCGTTCTATTAAGCGTGTAGAATATAAACTAACTTTTAACTGGATAATTTATCTAAAAAAAACTGCAAATGAATTAAAATTGAAACGTCTCTTACAATCGTTCTCTGTTTATTCATTCCGTTTCTTCTGCCGTTATGTCATGTGCTCTTGTATAGATAACACCTTTGTAACTATATACTGTGAATCACCAAGTCAGCCCTCTGTGTAAAGCAGTGGTATCAACATATGTATTCAAATATTTGTATGGAATTAATAACCAGTGCCCGACGGCGAAATGAAAACATTTGTATATGTCCTAATTTACTTTAATGTGGACATAAACATTGAACCAATAGAACATTGAGAGCCTTGCAGCTGAATGCTAAGTATCATATGGCCTGCCAGCATCTCCTCAACTTAATCAGACTACCAACATTGCTCCCTAGCATTACCTACAACCTTCGACTTCCTTGTATCGATCAAGGAAGACGAAAGGTCTCCCTCCAACTTGTTAACTTACTATTTTTTACTAGTTAACATTATGCCGTCAGAATTGGCTCTCCAGACTGATTCAAATGACGACCACCAGTGCTTGAACAAAGGAAAACTCCGCTCTGAGAAACCATCTATGCGTGCCACTTGATCAAGAAAATCCCACATGTAAGTCATTATTTAATACTGGCTCTCCGTTACGAAGATAGGTTGGCAGCCAGTCTGTTCCCCGTAAAGACCACAGTGGACATCTTGTTAGGAACTATACAGCCATGATTTTTCCACCACAGGCATGTTTGGCTGGGCTTGCCAGAAAGACTCAGAGGTCCCAGCCAAGCTGCTTGCCAACTCTTCCATACATCGCACTGATGAAGCTCTAATGATGTATGAAGTTATTCCTAGAAAGCATATATAGTACTGGTTTTTACTGATTTATTTTATTATTATTATTCCGAATAACCCTTTTGGAGTGTACGATAAATCAACTTTGGCAATGTTTCTTTGTATTAAGTTTTCTTTGCTTCCAAACTTCCTTCATTCTTTGAGAGTGTTGTTCCTTTTGTTCCTGGGTCCATTTCCTTCCCTTGATGTATTTCTGTCTTTCCTGAAAACCTGCCTTGTGAATTACTTCTCTAAAAATTCTGATGTCTATTATATCTGCTTTCACTCCAGCATTTTTCATGTCCTTTTCAGTTTCAGTGAACCATGTGGGTTTGGATTTGTATTTGTTCAGTAAGGTGAAGATCTGTTTTGTTAGTCTATTACTATCCAATCTGTATATGTGCCCGTAAAATTTCAGTCTTCTTTTCCTCATTATAACTTTTAATTTTTCTATTTTCGAATATAGTTCTCGGTTTGGTCTTAATTTGTATTCAGCATTACTATTAGGTTTTGGTCCCAGTATTTTTCTCAAGATTCTTCTTTCTACTTTTTCCAGTTTTTCAAGATCCCCATATCTTGTTAGCTTAAGCGTTTCTGCCGAATACAGCGTTTCTGCCGAATACAGCGTTTTCTGGTCTAACCACTGCTTGATAGTGCCTTAGTTTTGTGTTCCATGATAAGGATTTTTTGTTATATATGTTCTTTGTCATATGAAATGCTCTTTCCATTTTATGTATTCTAGATTCTATTGCAGTCTTTTCTTTTGTGTCACTCGTTATCCATTCTCCTAAATATTTAAAACAATTTGTTTTAGCTATTGTTCCATTGCGAAGTTTAAGATTTTGGGGACCATCATTGATGTTTGTCATGAACTGTGTTTTTTCATAAGATATATGTAATCCTACTTTGGCTGCCTGTTTCTCCAGTTCTTCGATTTGTTCTTTTGCACTATCCAGTGAATCAGTAATTACCGCCATGTCATCTGCAAAAGCTAGACAATCTATGGTGATTTTATTTGGATTTCTTCCCAGCTGAACACCCTTTGTGTTCATGGCTTTCCTCCATTCCCCCACTACTTTTTCTAATGCACTGATTTATTTTAATAAAATCGGCACTGATAATACTTACATTACATTACATTATTTATAATATATGCTAAAACCTGACAGGTTAAGGACCATGTATATACAGGCTCTTGTGGTCGTAATAAACTGGTTATAGCGTTTTTACTGGCTAGGCAATCCGCCTGTATCGTAGCAGCCTTAACCTAACGCGATAATCCTAGGGAACCAACAATTTACATGGAATTCGAAGCATTCTGGGAAACTTCATATTACACAGCAAGTGAAGATCGTTTAAATGCCACTGAAAATCCTTGCTGAGACAAGAATTAGAAACACGAACCTCTCGATCTCCAGTCAGATGCCTTAGACACTGAGCTACTAGACAACTCGCATTTATAAAATAATAAATACTAAATTGTATGAATGGTTCAAGAGAGTAAAAATATTTGTTTTTTTCTTTGTGTGAGAGAAAATTTATTGTTTGGTTCCCAGCAAGGAAATAAGTGAAACTTCTTCTTTTTATTTTGGTTGGTTGCAAAAGCTAGCTATTTACGGACGCAACTGGGCCATTTAATAAATTTCTATTTGCGCCTCCTCTACGGCTGACTTTCATGCTACACAGATATTGCAATAAGTCCGGTTGCCATCATACTGGTAGCATTCTGCCTACATTATAGACATCGTGGTGGGAATTTCTCAGTCATACTGTTCTTACAATTTAAAAATAAATTATCAAGTTTCAATATTATGAATGATTATGAATCTTTAGCAAGTCACATGACAAATTATTGGAATTAATAGAATGACTAAAAAGTGGGTGTACAATTTATGAAAACTTGAGCATGGTGAAATTACGCAAACTTGAAGTTTATGTTATTAAGATAAGAACAATTACACAACGTCTAAAGTCTTTGATTTAAACAGTTAGAACAATTTGAGGTTTCTCAGGGTCATTTACCTGGTAGAACAGATTGCATAAGTTTCCATCGCGGACGCAGTTTTACCGTTGCGCCGTTGGCGAGGCCTGAGTCCACGCATGAATAGAGTCACAGGGGTCTGTTGTCCACAGCCGATAGCCTGGCCTGTCGAGATGGCGAGCTGCCTTGCGTCGCCCAGACGGGGTGGTTAGGATTACTTGCTGCTGTATAAGATGAGGATCTGAACCAGAGTGAGAAACAGAATTAGAGCGTCCCTTCATCTGTTCCTCTGCTCCGAGGAAAACTATATACGCCTCGCAGTGCGATAAGTCGTATGACCCTAGAATCACAGCGCTGCCCGGCTAGATGACCGCTCCTGGTAGGCTCAACAGATCAAACAAAAAACACCAAAACGTTAATAAATTGTTGGCAGCTATTCTATTGGCTGGATCGTCCGCCACCACTTTCCGAAAGCGCCTCTTTACTTAGAAATGGCACTAGGGCCTATTTTCGGTCGTCGTCACTAGCTAACGGAATTTGGCGGATCTTTTCCGAAACGTGCCCAAATGGATAACGGACCTTAGTTATTTATGGTGGGCAATAAATCCACTGAATGTCCAAGTCATGTAGAAAGTTTAGTCACCCACCGGACGTGTAAATATGGACATTTTGTTGAGTCACGTATTACTGTCTGTTGACACGTCGCACCGCCAACATCTCATACATACTGAGCGAACACTCGGTGCATAATAACACTGTACTTATTAATTCATTACAACATTAAATGAAGAAGAAAATTAATAACTTACTCTTGGCACTAATAATTGTAAACAGTGATGTGTGAAGCACACTAAGGACCTATAGAATAACTTTATATACAGGGTGTTACAAAAAGGTACGGCCAAACTTTCAGGAAACATTCCTCACATATGTTACGTGGACATGTGTCCGGAAACGCTTACTTTCCATGTTAGAGCTCATTTTATTACTTCTCTTCAAATCACATTAAACATGGAATGGAAACACACAGCAACAGAACAGAACGTACCAACGTGACTTCAAACACTTTGTTACAGGAGCGTTAGCGAGGATAAATACATCCACCCTCCGTCGCATGGAATCCCTGATGCGCTGATGCAGCCCTGGAGAATGGCGTATTGTATCACAGCCGTCCACAATACGAGCACGAAGAGTCTCTAGATTTGGTACCGGGGTTGCGTAGACAACGGCTTTCAAATGCCCCCATAAATGGAAGTCAAGAGGGTTGAGGTCAGGAGAGCGTGGGGGCCATGGGAACAAAACTAAAATGAGCTCTAACATGGAAAGTAAGCGTTTCCGGACACATGTTCACATAACATATTTTCTTTGTTTGTGTGTGAGGAATGTTTCCTTAAAGTTTGGCCGTACCTTTTTGTACCACCCTGTAAATCAAAAACTGCTGCAACTTTCTTGCTTAAACTTAAAAAAGAGGTAATAACTCAGAGAAGAAACGGGAAAAAATAGGTATGGAGCAAATAATAACATGGTTAAGGAGAGAAATTTTTTTTTACAGGAATCCGAATCATCAAAGCAGAGTACAGAGAAACACTGGTAAAATGGCTAGTGATAAATGATGGTTTTGTAATGTATGTCCATGTATGGATGCAAATATGGGTCTATCCCATTTTCAGAATTAAAAAAGTGAATGATTTACGCGTACCATACCCAATATAACGCCAGCTGCGAAACTGAAGCCTTGAAAATAATGTAAGGAAAAAGTACTCACTGGTGCAATGGACTACTTTGTTTCCTGAAATAGTTTATGAAAGCCTTAAACATTTAGTGACGCCGTGTAACATATGGAAGAAGGAAGTTTTTATAAAAACCAGAGTAAAAACTCTATTAAAGGCTGTAATATTTCTACAAGTGTTTAGAAGATCATGCACGTGAATACGATGCATGGAGCAAGGAAGAAAACTATTTGATACTACGGAGTATTTTCATATCACTCATCAATAAATTAAAGCACGGAGACAAACTAATTGAAAACTTCGGGAGGACTGGAGATCGCTAAAATCTCTCTACTGTGAGAAATTGTCGGTTGTGTGGGAGAAAGTGTCCATTCCAGTCACTAGAAGAATTATTAGTGGGAATGCTTAAGCAAGTTATAAATACTTGTTATTACCTCGAGATTAATATTCTATCTGTTAATTTAACTAACAATTCCAGTTTTTTTATATCATGTCATGCTCTTAATCTCTGCTCATATACTACATTATTTAATGGTATTTGATCGCTAAACCATACAGACATGTGCGTGTTTATATCATTCACTCTAACTATGTTCGTTTATCCAAGTGTATGTATTGATTCATTCCAAGATATGTAATTCCCTAATTTCGTAGTCACAACTTTACAAACCCAAGATGATTACAGAATTTATTTAAAACTCCCATGATCTTGGGTGGCAGCCTATTACATTTCAAATCCTTAATATCTATTTCTCATATTATTAATTTTTCTTGTCAGTTCCAATCCATAAAAAAGAACCTATATAATGTTATTGCAATGTCATTAAACTGTAACGGCACATTAATTTTATTATTTTGGACCTGATTGTATACTAATTAATAAAAAATTATGATTCTGGTTTTCTTTAGAGTCTGGATTGCATATTATAATCACAGAGAAGCAAATATTCGTAAGCGCCAGTCATAAGATAATTATATTAAAAATTTATCATTACTTTGGCTTACAAATTGATTAATTACATTCGTACATCATAGTGTAGTGTATTCAAATTAACAAGTGAAATATGTTGAGACATTAATTATTACTAATAAGATTTACAATTATTGGAATGAAAGTTCTCAGACATCTGCGATTGCCGAAAATTATGTTCACTTTCGCATCTTCGTGTTGAAAATCTCAGCGTTGACTACAGCCAATCAGTGCACATAGGTTTCTTGATTTGTCAAAGACCGATAAAATTCAAAACATTGTTCAATCCACTGTGTAGCCGATGATGTCTCCGTGCTTTGGTTGCGTGCATTATATCTGAATTTGTCATGAAAATGGCAAAGAAAATAGAAATATTTATGAGTTTACTAAACAGGTTAGAATGTTAAACATTTTTGTCTCCAAAAAATAAACCAAACATTCTACTTCTTTTCGTAGCCTCTTTTCGAAAACTATTTTCTTCCCCCACAATTTCTAGTGAGTGATCATTTCACTGTTTAAAGATTCATTATATTTACACCATCAATGTATAGATGATGTGTTATGTTTTATAACGTTTATTGTTTTTATTGCTCAAACATTATTTTCTTAATTCTGTATGACGTAAATGAAAGGGATGTCTATACGCGCGTCTGATGCCTCCTAGGGTGTGCTAGGTAATGGTACAGCGCTTAAAACTCTATATCAGCACTAGAATGAAGGTGGTCTGATCGGTCTAATGTGACAAAAACGCAATTTTTAGTCCATATCCAAACTTTTCTATCACTTTCTATAACGTTTGCTTAACATAAAAGATGAAATAATGTCAACATTGAAAGATTCCAGCGTACCATACCATTTCAAACAATATTTTACTGGCGTGGTTGCCCATTCAGATTAATTGCGTTTGACTTTTTCGTAAATTATAAATAATTCTTCTGACTGTGAAAATCATAAAATTATTCCAGATTTTTTTAAATCTATAACCGATTTCACATAATTCGAAAATTATTTTTGAGATTAAAAAACGCCAGGAATCTGTCAGTTTTGTAAAACTGAGTTAGTATTTGGCACCCTTGTAATGCTTTAATGGATTCTATTGCACTCCTTTTTTCGGAATACCAATTACCCCACGTTGGGAGCCATTTATGTGGTGTACCCGGTTTAAGGATTGCCACCAGTTGCTGTTACTCTCTATCATTAAGTTTTATTTTATGTATATATAATATCTTTTTCAGTTTTAACTGGGCGCCATGGAAGAAGTCCTTCCAGAATTTTCAACAAACAATTATAAATGAAATTACTTGTTTTATTATAAAGAAAATTGAATTAAATTATCTACTGACACATTTATTGTTATCAATATGAAAAGGTGATTGCATTGACTAACAAATGTAACAAGAATTAAATCAATATAATAAATTGATTAAATGAACAATTAAATGATAGAACATAAACAAAGTCCGACTAACTCAAAATCAGAGAGCACAAGTTCCTACAAGTTTTCGTTTTCGGGTACATGCGCCACACTTTGCCTCGGTTTGTTCAGGCGGAATAATAGTGTTGTATTTACCATCCAGCTGACGTTTATGTTGAAGTCGGCGCTGTCCGGATTTTCTTGAATTTCTGCGCGCAACACACACAGAACAAAATTTTATCGTCGCACTTGTTTAACACTGGACGAGCACATTTGATTACTATTCTTTCGAACGGCGTCTTACTGGTCAGCTGCAGTCTTCTCCTTAAAACGAGGGTTAAAAATAACAAATCTAGTCTGAACTTATTATCAATTAACGGAGTTATCCTCCATGCAAGCACACACACACAATCCTCTGCACTTCACGCTCCGCTCGCCCTGGTAATTTTATACACAAGTCTGCATTAAAGGTAAAGTGCACGTAGAAGAAGCGCTTCTTTTGTACACAAAAAAAGATAAGTGTGCCAGATCTCTCATTGATCTCTCTGTCTCTCTCAGCACTCGTTCGCCGGCTGTACTCTGGTTTCGACTTTGTCCGCCGAGCACGTTAAGGCGGCCCAGAGGATTGCGGTGAGAGGGTAGATACTGGACGTTGGCCGACCGGCTCACCAGCTTTGGGATCCGCCAGGCATTAGCCGAGGCAATTTGCCACGTCTTGATCTCTACAGCCTTCAGCCACACACACACACGCACGTTCCCGAGAGACCCAGCGCCCTTGCAGGGCAGACAACCCCCTCATCCTACAGACCGCTTTCCCGAGATTTTCCCGCCTCACACCCTTCCTTCCCTCACCCTCCCACTGCCCTAGCCGAGCCAGTGCTCTG
Organism: Vandiemenella viatica; assembly: GCA_031002005.1. Lineage (NCBI taxonomy): Eukaryota > Metazoa > Arthropoda > Insecta > Orthoptera > Morabidae > Vandiemenella > Vandiemenella viatica. Next base: position 79,618,361 of record JARYHS010012519.1, read on the forward strand.
CCGCCCGGTGAAAATCGAAATCATCTCCCCAATTCGGGGACAATTTTTTTCCAATTTGGCCTCCCTCCGGGACGCACAAATGAGCTTGCCGGAGTCTTAGCGCCAATGCGGCTGGCCGAGGGGGAAATCCCCTCGGCGGAGCAGCCGCGCTGTCAGGCCTGCCACCGTTGCTGCTACATCCTCCCCTGCTGTCAATGTGTCGAGCAGATTAAACGGAAACGTCTCTTTCTGGCCTGGCCCCGGCCGTTGATTGCCGTCAGTTTTTCAGCGTACAAAGAGACATAGCTGTTCCTCGGCCGGAATAACGTTAGTTCGATATCTGCGTAGGACGTTATCAGTATCTATATATATAAAGATGAATGTATGTATGTTTGTTTGCAATGCTGTAGATGTACACTTTTTTAGGTCATATTGATCCATCAGGGGTGTTTCGCAGTCAGTGTGTGTGTGATCTGCAGTAGTAATACTATAAATGCAGAAGTAAGTCTCTGTCTTATGTTACGTTTTGACAACTAAATGCATATACCGATATTGACGGAATTTGAAGAGAAAATCTGTAGGGAAGGGGCAGAACATTTTTTTTTTTTTTTTGGTATGATTAACAGTTGTAGTCATGAAATTTTGAGAACTTATCGAATAGTGACCGAGAGACGGATGTGTGTGTTAGTCTGTAATGTTACTTTGCTTGCTCAAGCTATGCTTCTCGCGCATTATGTTAGTGTATAACTTGTTAATAAATTTCGTTTAAAGGAAAATCATATTATTTAGTACAGATGTCGATTTTCTCTGTCCTATTAATTTGTGTCTCCTTAAATGTTTCTGGCACCAATTTATTTTGCCTTCTTTTTTGACATGCCTTGCGGGCGTAAACTGGCTTAAGTTGTAGCTCTAGCAGAGCACGAGCAGCTTAAGTTATTACAACCCAAGAATCGGATGCTCACGCTGAAGAAAGAAGAAAAGTCCAAGCTGAAATAAAGCAGTTCTTAGTTAACACCCCCCTACCCCCACACACACACACCCTCACATTCGTTTGTTTTTCTGTTTTTAAATATGTTGGAAATTGATTCTCTTCGAGAGACAGGTTCGATGGTAGAATGATATAGTGATGGGTTTCCGGTCATATTATGCCAAATCGGTGTTGTTTGGGATCAATCCTTCGCTACCAACAACTTTTTATAATCAATTCTGGCAAAGAAATTCTTAATCCACGCGTACGAAGTCGCGGGTATCAGCTAGTTAATAATATAACCATAGACTATAGGAGATACAGTCTTCGTTTGGAAAATCACCGCTAATTGTTCACATTTTAAGGAATTTGGTACTTTTAAACAGTAATATTGTGGCGTTCATAAATAAGTATAAATTTAAATGTAGTATAAATGCTACAATTATTATTACCAGCTTAATTCAAGCTAAATACGATAAAAAATAGCCTTATTAGCAGAGATCATTTGAGAATCCATGATGCTGTCTGGCGCTTGGAACGAATTAGTTGGTTCGAGTGATGGAAGAAATTGGTCACCAATCGGCTGTCATTGCCAGCCAGGATGGGATGAAAGGTAGTGGTAGAACATAACTAATAATCAGTTTCTGTACTAAGCGTCGGATTAAATCCGAAACCTCTTCTCAATGAACAAGCATTGAGGGTATGTGACTTTGCTGTAGGCGACACATTAACAGTATCGGGAACAAAAACCTTTGATTCTGCTCATGTCTTTTCGAAAGAGGTGCAACAGTAAGGATTGAGGTCAGCGGGAATCGGCCTAATCATTCAACGACTTTACCTTACCCGGTATTCATTTAATAGCTGGCTTATTGCGCCTATGGAGTCGTTCCTGAATTTCAGATTCGATGAAATGTCCACGGTTTCATCCAAAATCGGTCTATCGGGCTGTATTTTGATGCTCTACCACTTGTACTACACCACTCCCTTGCTCAGAACCTATACTGTGCGAAAATTTCCAGGCACGGAAATGACCGACACCTTCCTCACTGCCACACGAATAATGTCACGCTTTGCACTAGACGTAACAAATACTTTGATCCTCTGCTACTGAAAGGTTGAACTGGATATTGAATACAATAGATAGATCAAAGCTGCAGTTCCAATTTTATCGTATATATATATATATATATATATATATATCGTGTGTCCTGGAGTGCCTCCCAGCATATTTCAATCAGTACACAGATAAAAAAATTCTCATTTTGTGACAAGTGGTTTGATTGTTAACTCCTACATTCATCATTTCTCTCATTTATTACTACGTAAATGCTCTAGTAAAAAAGAGGACGATAGTTATGACTACATATATATCTTCAGGTGGATATACGTGGCAATTCAACCTTCTGACTGAAATGATTGAAGAAAAGTAAAAATATGATTCACAGGATTGGCAAAGAGACCTTCCTTTCTTACTGTGGTGAGTGCTATCACGTAAGTGTGGTAATGTTTTCATTTTCTGTAATGATCACTTAGGGCCTTATAAGAAAACAAGACGTTATCGTCGAGAGATCTAGTTTAAGAATCAGCTACGTATGTTACTATTACATAACGATGAGCTTAACTGTAGGTCCATGTCTCCCAGTGTGGTTGATGGCATTCAGCTGTGTATATTTCCCCAACTAACACGTAATAACCGCTGCCATGACAGTTCTGGACACACCTAAGACGGAATATTGATTATTAAACTGTTGGTATCAGTAACCTATGTGTATTATTTGAATACACTTACAAAACAGAGAGACGGAAATCGAGGATCGGTTAAACAAAAAGAAAGACACGAATGCAGCAGAAATGGAAAATCGAGTATTCACTCGAAGCACGACAAATTTGTAATTTAGAAAGTGCAGTAAATTAGTACAAGAAGCAAGAAGAAACAAGCCTTGAGAATGTAATTTCATTGTATCCGCGAGTAGAAATAATTTTAGATCTCTGGCAACAGTTGATCCATGTTGCATCTCCATTTGAGGAATTTCCCATTTTAAATTCTAAATAATACTACTGTAAAAAAAAAGTTACGACTGTTGAATTGCAGTCGATGTAGTGACTTTAGTGCGAAAAACTAGTATTCGAGATGCCAAAGTTCTTCTTTGTTCAATGATACCTTTTGTATCAAACGTTCCCCCCAAATAAAATACCACACAAATCTGCAGGAAAGAGTCCCTGCTTGAGGTTCATTACATACCTCATAGAGGGTAGTATAATAACCTACGTTGAAAACCTTGGAGACAGTCTTGAATAAAACAGATTGGACGCCACGTGTGTACCGTGTCTGGAGCAAGATGCGGAAGTGCTTCTCCTGTCCATCACTTGGCTGTGTCGTCATGCATGTCACGCACGGCTGACGCACCCATTGTCCCAGTGTGGCAGTAAATCGGCGGAGTTACTACATATCTCTACGCTGGACATTCACTGAGCCAGATGGACGTGACTACAAGAGACATCCTTCTGCCTGTTTCTCATGGCTCCATCAGTCCAAATCATATCTTACCCATAACCCTGTACACCACAAAGATTGATCGCTCATGTGGACACTTGCAACTCGTAGTGGGGTCTTCCCTTTGTTGTTCATGTGTCTCATATATCGCGAGGATAATGCTTTGGCTCTACTTGTGGTTTCACAGTAATCTAAACACGTGACCAAGACGAATGGCTGATAGTTTTATCACAACAGTGTTGAGGTTGGCTAACTTCAAACTTTGAGTGGACGCAGAACGTTTCGTTCTTGTTTGATTGAGGACTAGATCCCCAATCTGCCGAACATTTTTTATTAAATCCTCAGTAATAAATGTGAACTACGCTTAATTTGTCCTTTCCTAAATATCAATCACAGATATTAAAATTCTTGGTAGAATGCATTATATATTCAACGTTTCATTGTCCTGATCAAACTAATTACATAACAAACTTCTACGGAAATCTAAAGATGTAGAACATGAACCAAATCACAAATTTAATTACTTCAAATCTAGTTAAGTAAATATTCATAACATTCTACTAATACTAAAAATGTCGCTTAATAATTTCAAGATTTTAAAAATAAAACGTCTTTAAAGTTTCACGAATACGCGGAGAATTCATAGAATCATTTTTTTTTAAAAATTAAATAAGTAAAAACTTTTAATTCCCTGTTATATTCCCTTTTATTGTAGTGTCTATGATTATACTACAGTCACCTTCAGAATATACAGAAATTTCTTTTTTTAACTATGGTAAAAGAATTCGTGGCTGAAAATCGATAAAACGTTCAGTAGTTCTTCCTTTACACTTAAGGTCTTTATTCTTCGTTGATTTAGATTATCTGATTCATTTTCATATTCTATTGTAGGAAAGAATGTAACCATTGAGGATCGATTTTGCAATCTCACCCAAGACCTCCAACAAAACCAGAGCATTAATAACGCGCAACATCTGAGACATGCGCCACTGTTTTTTAGGAAATGTTCGATCATCTGTGGCTATCACAAATTCTCCATTCCTTTGTCTCACAAAATAATGGCTATTTCAATATATGATGGCGCATTAGGAGCGATGTAAGTCTATAATGCCACACCAGTCTTTGATAAATCAATCCATTCTGATACCTCAATTTACCAACACAAGGAGGAACTCCATGCTATCATAGATATTATTCTCTGTTCGTCATTGTTCCAACTTATGATAGTATTTCTTTTTTTTTTTACTTAACGTGAAGAACTAATGTGATAGACAGCAGACATTCCAAAGCTATTACGTCATCGTCTACGTTGCTATTACGCAAAGAAGAAAGTAGTGTTGTCAGGTGAACAATCCGCATCTACGCATACATCTGCAAAAATTTTGTTGACTTTTCCATTGATCTCTAACACATATTTCCTTTAAATGTGTTAAGCTATGTATTCTTACCATCTACTTATTATGTTTCACATTTGAAACAAATCTGTCTCAAATTCGCTAACGTTGTTGATAACTCTGTTTAGTTGAGACACTGTCTTTGTTATTTACGTCATGTATAACGAATTCAATAGCAGACTAATAAGGCAAAACGTATACCGTTGCGTAGTCTGGAACCAAAGATTCTTGATTTTCTTCATACTGAATCAACTACGATCCTACGTAATGTATGATTATAAGGCAACAAGCTTTCCTGTCTTTCAATCTTCAGGAGATTGTGAAGCAAGTTCTGTGTTTATAAAAAACCAAGCACTGTTTCCAACACTCTAATTTACTGGCATTACATACAAAAAAGAAAAGGAAAACGATAGGCTAAGTACATCAGAGCGAATTCATAGAAGCATATGTCATAATTTTGCTTAAAATAGTTTTGAATAGTGATCATTTTGTTCATGTCCATTATGAGACAATGGTAAGAAAAAAAATCTAAATAATAATTAAAAAATAAGAACTAACCTGTTAAAACTGGAACGAATTTTTTTTGCTTGGGCTTTACACCTCGTCGAAGGCGCGATCATTAGAGGCGGGATGGGATTGGGGCAAGGAACGGAAAGGAATTCGACGATGGCCTTTTTGAAGGAAGCATTCCGGCATTCGCCTGGAGTGATTTGGGGAAACCATGGAAAACCCAAATCTGGATCCTCCGACCGAGGATTCGAACCACCGTACTCCCGAATGCGAGGCCAGAACGTTAACCGTTTCACCTACCACGTTCGGTGACTGGAAAGAACTGCTACGTTTGAATGTGCTCTTTACGTTTCCACTATACTGCGTTGTAAAAGCCGTCTTGTAAAAAAAACTTGATTTAGCACATTGTTTAAGTCGTCATTGCTGCTGCTAGGTTTGCGGTATCAAGACCAATTGCCATGCGATGGTCTCATAACTATCGCAAGCAATGATTCGCTATTGAAGATCAATTCATTTATTTCTTTGACGTAGGATTACATCGCAGTGTTAAAGAAAGACGCCCCAAAATTTAATATTGTGTGACCTCAACATTGGTTTTGGCGTGTCCCAGACATATAAAAAAAAATTAAAAATTCATTTAAAACTTTATTTTTTCTATCTTTTGAGGGTATATTAATGGTATTAATCTAAGAAGAAAATCAATGCTTTGTCATTCAACATGTAAATAACACCTCAGTACAGGGGCGGATCCAGGGGGGAGGGGCTATGGGGGGGCTCAAGCCCCCCCCCCCAAACGTATCTAGGTCCACCCCTGTCATTGTAGTTTTGAGACTTTTTTTTTTTTTTTTTTAGCTCTATGGATTTGAGGCCCGAGGAGGCTATAAATACTACCTTACTACCTTTTTCCCGACTCAAGCCCCCCCCCCCCCAAACCAAAATCCACTGAACGCAAGCCCTCTGAACCAAAATTCACTCAAGCCTAGCCCCCCCCAAACCAAAGTCCGCTCAAGGCCCCCCCCCCCAAACCAAAGTCCGCTCAAGCCCCCCCCCCCCAAAACAAAATCCTGGATCCACCCCTGCCTCAGTATTATCAGAGGAATAAACCATTGTTAACTAATAGCTAAATTATGTTTAAAAAAATCTTTATGTCAAAAAAACTTGCCGCATAGTTTGCGACCGTCAAAAACTGATGATTCCATCACTCATTGACACTAAAATAATTTTTCTGAATCAATAACGGTAAACAGCTTTTGTTATATGTTGTCACTGTCATGAAATTTTGAATCTCGTAAGCAAGTTTCATGAAGCAACATTGGTCTCGTTCTTTTTCTTAACATTGCAGTGTCTGCTTTACTGAACTTCGTCTTCCATTAAGCCGATCTTGTGCATCTTCAGGCTAGGCATTCACTAGCCGCATGACCTATCGTAAGGTATCGAATCAGCAGGAAGCAACATTGGTGTTACGATACATTTTATTAGACGTATATGTACTGTACATTTATTGTAAGATTGCTACATAATGTATTAACGTTACTGAAAAAATCCAATATTGTCACAGCACTTAAGCCTACCTACTTGTGCCAAATAAGGCAGGTATCGTACCAACTGACATTTCAAGGATTCATTTGGAAACCATCCGCACAAAACCAAAGACGTGATAGCCTTCATCCTAAATTTCCCAAGATATCTTGGGTGAAATTAAATCCACTTATTGATTCGGTGGAGTTAAGGAAAGGAAAATCCTTTATTTTTAACGATGCAGAACGCAGAAATCGTTCGGTGACTAGTTTCAGAAAGTTGTGTAGTGAAATACTTTTGTGAAAATACCTAAAAACAGTAGTGTTACTTGGCAGAGAGAACTCGTTCTCCGTGGTGTATATTGAGGCACGCGGTAATTGTAGTTGCAAGCGACTGTGATTCACGCAGCCCAAATGAAAACCGGGCTTGGCCTCCGCGTAAACAAGGAACGACGGGAATAGCAAACTGCGTAGCCTGCTTCCGCGACCGCCTCCCCACTTTGTTCTGCTAATAACATCGCCCGGTATACACAGGCTTTTACGACTCGTCACTGATTTTGGTAGCAATGCAAATACGAAGTTCTTTTGTAATGTCATTGATTTCTTAATAAATACTCATCGGTATAAAACACCTAACACTGGGCAAACGACACTCTGAAGAAAATAATTTATAGAACAGTGATGCAGTTAGGTCTGACTTAGTTAAAACAATCTAAATATATAAAAATATCATAGAATTCCTTTACTTTTTTATTAACTGATATTGGTAATATTTCAGTTGTTTAATTTCTTCAGAATAAATTATCATTTTGGACTCAGTGGTTTCAAACAATGACAACCAAGCCTGAATTAAGCTTCATTATTAACTCAATACTGAGTTCATGTTGCCGGAAAGTTAATGTCTAAACTTTTTTAAAAAAATCAAAACATTTACTTGAAAAACTACGCCACTTTTTTTTCATGATATAATAACATTATTTCTGCTGTCGCTTTACGTTTTTAGTTGTTTTTTTTTTATCAGAAGAGTAAATTTCATACTTATTATACTTTTGGTGAAACAGTTTTAAAACAGTAAGTTTCTAAGCACTCCACCTATGTCATTGCTGTACCTACAGTTTAACGCGGAATCCGTATTACATGAGTCTTGTAGCCCTTACTTGAAAAAAAAATAAAGAAAATATAAGTTACTGGGTATGGGATTTGAAACGGAGAAACTGAATGTTGAAAGCACTTTAACGTGGAATCCCATCTTTGGAGTGGTGAACCAATCAAAGCACATGGAAAATTCTGTCTGCCTGGAGATTAAATCATGGGAGGCTTCTGGCTTTATGCCTCGTCGACTTCGAGGTTATTAGAGGTGGGAAAAGGGTGGGGGAGGGGGGGACTGGAAGGAATTGGTCATGGACTTTTGAAGGAACTATTCCGTTACTCGCGTTGAATGTTTTGGGGAAATCATGTAAAACCCAAATCTGGATGCCAGGATGTGGATTCGAACCCGCATCCTCTAGAATAAGAGGACAGAGCGTTACCGCTCATCCATCGTGTTCGATGACTTTAAATAAATTATTGGGGTAGGTGCTGAGAATTTCACCCCCAAAAAATTGAAAGAACTTGAAGTAAAGTCATGTGTTATGCGGTAGTAAATGTGAGGGAAATTGTACACTGTGGATATATCTCCACAACAATCAATAATAATAACCACAATTGCCTTTTTTTTTTTTTTTAAATTAACCCCATCAGTAAGCAACCTTATATATCGCACTGACAAAATGAAAAATTTAAATGTAGAACTGATGTTCACTAATATTCTTTCCGATTTACCTCGCACTTTAAGGGATTTAAAAACAAATGCAAAACCTTATGGGTGAGCGGTAAAGCTCGGGCCTGGCATTCGAGAGGGTTAAGGTTCGAATCCCCGTCCGAATATTCAGTTTTTTACGATTTCCTGAAATCGCTCCGGTCGTATGCCGGAATAGTTCCCTCAAATGGCCATGGCCGAATCTCTTCCCATTCTTCCACAATGCTCTCCGATTCTAATGATATGAACGAAGCGTAAAGCTCTAAGAAAATAAAATGAGTATATGAAGAATAGTTTATTGTAAGGAAGGTGTTATAGTTTGATACAAAGGTGTACTTTACAATTAAAATTTTACTAACTGCAAGGTAGTGCTGCATATGTGGAACAACTGCTTATTTGTGAGTCCATTGCCAAAGTACGTTAAAAGAGAGATGACATTTTATTCCATTAGACTTCCACTTGTTTAAGCTCAATAAAGCGGGCTTGTGTACTCGGTGTACTTTTGCCTCCCTTTTGCTGCCCAGTTGGTAGTCTGTCTGCACACAAACATCTCTGGTCGGTGAAATGCGATCCCGTGCTGCCGGAAGTGGCTTGACGCCCAACATGCCCCCCGGACGGCTATATTGCGGCCCGGCGCGGCGCCGGAAGTAGACTACGTGCGCCGCCGCTGGAGTGGGAGGGCGCGCCGATCGCCACTTGCTATTGCGCCCCGCGTCACTCACACACGAGGCGGATGGTTTCCTGCCGCACGCCGCTTAGTTGCCTGCGATTATTCAGATCCTGCAGCGCGCGCGGAATGACCAATGGTCAGAGGTGCGACTGTGGTTGCTGCTTGCATGAACGTTGGCGGAATAGGAAAGGCGAAGGGACCAAGGCTGTAATGATACACAACTCACCAATTGACGGTGTTGGTTCATTACTATTAACTACTTCTTTTGGATATCAAGTACAATAATTTCAGTTAGTAAGCTCGCATGTCAGAGAGAGTAGAAGAATTTAGAGATCAATTATTGAAACTATAAAAGTTTTAATGTAGCCATCAATAATTAAGGTACCATTCTTTAGCAGTCCACATAATGTTTGACCGGGGTAAGACAGAGTTATCAGCTTAAAAAATTACCTTTACAGCAATAATATTTAACATCCTCAAGGAATGAATAAGTAAGGTTAATAAGTTAAAGAAAATGTAAGTTGCAAAAACCAAGGTTCGTATTCCAAATATAAGACATCTGTACAACTTCTCTCATTGGTTGTTCCAAAAATTACCGCTGTTCTCAATACACACTTATGAGGATTATCCTTATTTAACCTGATTTATTCCAGAATATTCTGTTCAGAAGTTCTCACTTTTGTATTCGTAGTCTTTTATCTCATTAGCTTTTATATCTTCCTCACTCAAAGAAAGCACACTTGCCACTAAATAAAACGACTGTTCAACTTTTCTATACTCAACCATAGGAAAAATACGTCCTTCGTAGCTAAGTTTATTGATCTTTATCAATACATTCTTCTATGAGGTTTTGAGGACAAACGTAACAACACAATATTAAAATATCCTTATCTTATCTTTACAACATCTAATCGTTGGTATATCACAGACAATTGTTATTATTATTAAATTTGTAGTTCGAATAAGGTGGAAAATCTTATCACATTCTATCCCAAAAATTCTGTTTTTATGGCTATGTCTTCTCCTCCAGAGATCATATTTTCACTTCCTGCTCGAATACCAAAAGCGCTACACACAGAAATTCGTTCGCTCTCCATAAATTTTTTGTATCCGTCTTTTACCACAATTTCTCATAGCAGTCAGAATAAATGAGTGACCTTCTATTTAATACTGAAGCAAGTAAAAACATAATTTCTTACATTTTCGGTATTTTCCCTTACACAAGGAAGTGCCAAAGTTCATGGAATAGGAAGGTGATAAACTTAGATGGAGATAGCACCGCCTGGTATAAATGTGCCGTGCAGATTCTGGGCTTCCATTTGTTCTCTCATGAGTCACGTGAAAGGTTTTTTGACTTGATTAAGGACGCATGCCATGAATTAAAAGACTTTAAATGCGGTTAGACACATGCGGGAACCCATTTCGGAAATTGTTAGTATATTGAACATTGTCGATCCACAGTCTCAATAGAGTGCCATGATTATGTAATTTCCAGCGTTACCTCCTGACTTGGATAGTGCCGACCAGCGAAATCTGCGCCGATATGTCAGCAATGAAAGACAGGCAACACTACTTTTCTGTGAGGATGTACAGCAAAATTCTCCGATGATGGGATATGGCTGCATAAAACCAACGCGAGTACCTCTGGTAACAAAACGCCATAGGCTGCAGCGACATATCGATTGGACCCTAAATCACCTTAGGTTGCGTAGTCAGATTAGTTATGATTCCAGTTGGTAAAAGTTGGGTAGGTTTCGAGTGTGGAGCTGGCCGCACAAGGCCGGACCCAGGTTAGCAAGAAGGCTCTGTGCAAGCTGGTGTTTGATTATACTGAACTGACTATTGACTGAAAATGCTTATTTTCAGCTACCTGGAGATCATTTGCAACCTTTCATGTTCTTCATGTTCCTAAACAACGAGTAATATTTTTTGTTCACGATTGGTTTTAGGAACATTCTAGACAGTTCCAGCGAATGATTTGGCCGTCTAGATCACCAGATATTGTAGCGTTTTATGCCGTTGGGAGTTAAGGGTGAAAACCTTTTACTTCTTTTTATAATTAAAAGAAACCCTAGGCTGCTAATTTATTGGGTACTCATAATGGCGTACAGGCGAGGCTTATTTATCGTTAACATTGGCACATTGAAATATGATAAATAGAACTATGCAAAGCCTCTTCTTACAATTGCCAACACAAATTAACAAATAAACAAAGCATTAAAACACAACCACTTTTAATATTAATCATGAAACAAACTCCCAATGTTAATTGGCAAGCAAGAAAGCTACACACTTGATTTTTTTTAAATGAAAGTTCCCTTCACAATGATCGGGAACCATAAATCAAACACAGTATTGACATTAACTGTATCCGATCTCAAATGCCGGGCGCCATTAAATTATCCACCAAGTGTGGCTTTAAGAAAGTCTGCCCCAGCTAGCTCAATATTGGGGGTGCGAGAACTCCTAATCATTCAGTGGTCGTTACAGGGCTGTACTCAATGACCGACTAAAATTACCACATTGCACTTGTAGAATTATTACCGTGACGGCGATGTATTTCCCGCGACGGCGGAATTACTATAGCCCCTTGGCTATAGTGGACAATGCACCACGTCCGTCAGCAGAGCGTACTGGATGCGTGCACAGTGACCTCACAGTACAAGACAGGTTCGATGCCAAGACCGAGTGATCTCCAGCTTCGGAAGATCCGCTCCTTCCAGTCTGAAGGCTCAGAGTCAAGCCAGCTTCCGCCGGAAAAAGCCTCCTCCCGTCGCTCGTGGTTTACATAGGGCAAAAATACACCAGCATTACAAAATGCAAAGGAAAGTCTCTCTCGATTGGTCCTGCCAATTTCAAGCTCCTCCTTCCGGCTGTCACGATAGGTGAACCTTGTCTTTCTCGATTCGTGCGAACTCGGGATTGCCTCGGACTTATTCGTCACCTGTGACCTCCAAACTGCCCGTCCGTAGGCCTGGGGCTTGGATAGTTTATTCACCCCAGTGTACCGTTTCCCCGGAGCCAAGGGATTATACGCTTGACCAACTGCGTGAGAAAGGGTCGCTGGTGTCCATTGTCCCTGGCAGCCGCCGGCCTGTCGCGACAATCTGGCGCGTCTAGTTGGGAGGTCCCAAAAACACTGACAGTCCTCTCCGATAATTCCTTTCTTATTCTTTTCATACATAAAAATATACAAAATATTATATATAAAAATGTACGGAATGACCCATATTTGGTCATTCTGCTACAATATGAATCCGATAGAATTTAACTGGTATTTGATAGAAAGGCAATTCTTGCACCACGCCCTTCGCCGGCAATATTTTCACAATTACCGGCGGCTGTCGAGGAAGCATACCTGAATATTTCTTCATGAGACTTGCAAACACTTGTTGATTCAATTCTACTTTAGGTTGCTGCACTTCGCCCGGCAAAAGGCTCCACATTGTATTAGGGAGTATCCCAATTCACTATATTATGAAGCGTTCATTAAATACGTGAAGTGAAGTAGGGGAGCGGGTAGATAGAAATCCCACGTCACCAGTGGGGGGAGGAGGGAGGGGGGATCCCACCAAAACTCGCCACGGGGTGAGGGCGAGGGGTACAAATTTCCAAAATAACATCCCACGCAATAATTTCGTGGAATGTTTTTTCGGAACATTAATTATTAATGAACTCCCACTTTCTTCTCTTTTATGTAAACAATTTTCCCGACAAGTTATTTAATAAGTTCACTCACTTTGAACGCTAATTACTTATGTCTCAGAACATGCTCATTTAGTGAAGGTTGATTATGTTTTGTTGTTTGTTCATTCTGAGTCCCAGCTGGCGGGGCCTTTGATGAGAAGAAATAGAGCAGGAAACTTGTTGTACCCAGCTGGATTTAATTCAGTAATATTATTTAGCAAACTTTTGCATTATGTGTTGCCTTGATATTTTCTACAATTGAAGACAGAGCATTTTACTGCTAGCCTAGTGGATACCTCATAAGTACCGTATGTTCTAACATAGAGCTAATTCTTCTAGTGTCGAGCCATTGTTTCTGATAACGTATTTGGCATAATTATTGAATTTTTTATTACAGAAGAACAAAGTTTTTGTACGTTTATGCTGAATTTAAGTGTTCATGTAAAGTATAAATTTGTATAACTAGAACAATCAAATAATGCAGTATTTTCCTGTATTTCAATAATCTTGTATTAAATCGTAGTAGCAGTACGACAGACATCATGATCAAATCTGTTTAGAAATCTAGGTGTAATTACAATATCGGTACTAGGAGTGTGCTTGATCCCAATATAATTCTTTAAGTGCATTTTTAGTGTTCTGTTCCAAAAGAGAAACAAAGCCCTATTGATGTCATTCCACTGTCTCTCGCAGACCTCTACCACTTAACCGGAATACCTTACAGACGTCACATCTGAACATATTAAATGTCTCGTTTAAAAGCCGAATATCACATTTACAGTTTTGTGAAATTGTGTACTGTTATTTTCGTAAAAAAAAAAAAAAAAAAAAAAAAAAAAAAAAAAAAAAAAAAATGTCCCAAGAATAATTCTACTCATTGTGGGAAGTATAGATCTCCTTAGTCAGAGAGTTAGGATTTTTTTCTCAATTTTTGTCATTTGGATATATAAACGTAAGCGATTGTCAAAGTAGTTCATTTCAAACCTTTTTTTTTTTTTTTTTTTTTTTTCTTATTGGCTCTATCTCAAAAACGCTGTTAATAAAATCTTAAAATTTGTACCCATATCGACTATCTTCTACATTTAAACGACAATTACTAGACTTTGTAAGTGTACTTTGTTGGCAAAACATGCAAACCAGACCTCTCCCCCTAAAGTGGACCCCAAACTCCTGCCTCTGTTTTCTCCTGAACTCTAGCAGAATCAAGTGCAAAGAGTAGTAGAATGCTCCAGTTGCGCGCTTCATTGGTTGTTCATTAATTCGCCATTACATGCTTTGTCAGTAAACAAACTTTTTACATTCTGCTGCATTTTTTAAAATTTCTCCTGGATATGGGCAGGTAAGCCTTCTGTCCTATACAAACCCTTAAATGATAAACTTTTATTTTAAAGTTTATCACTAAACAGTTTTGTTGAGAAGTTTAGTTAAGAATCTACTGGGATAACAAGATACATGCTATAGTTGCGCAAACCGGACAACCTTCAGTTGCCTAAACCGGACTCCTAATTTTTTTTAAGCTTAAAGTCCAATATGAAATCTAATGATTGTATTTTTACAGTCATCTTATCTACTTCTTGTAAAGACCAATTGATGCAAGTTAAAAGAGCTAATGAAGTCAAAAAAGCTTAACAGCAAGAACGTTATCTTGTTCGAGGATTTAAAAGCAGTCGCTGCCGAGGGCCTCTAGAAAGAGCTTGTGAAAAGGAGCCTTAATGTTGAGAAAAATGTGAAAGTATCAGGCAGTGAGGATTAGAATTGGACATTCTCCCTAGAGTGTGCCCTTCAAATATGATGGTGGATAGTGCGTGTTTTGAGACAGGGAATTTTTTGACCTTTCAGAATGGGAAATTTGAATGATGTGTGTTATATGTAAAGTGTGGGCCCATGTGAATTGTGTTGGGTCTAGATTTTTGTCGCTAAACGATGTAATTCTTTTATTCATTTTTTGTATCTTCATATACCCTACATATATGCTATATTTGTATAATTAAAAAAAACTAGAATATATAATTGTTGTATTTCACTTTATGTTTTCGTTAATTCCATACCATTTTATATTTTTTTTAAATGTTATTTCGTTCATTTTTATGTGGAATTCAGTTTGGGCAACTATTTTTCACATCGCCAAATTGTAGGGTTCTTAAAAAATATTTTTTGGTAATAATTTTAATGACATTTTTTGAAACCAGAATTTTTTATTAATTTATATTTTTTGTAAGTAAAAATCAGAATGGGGGTCCGGTTTTGGACACTTTTCCCTGTTAATTTAATTTATTTGAAATGCTCAGTGTGTATTGAATTATATTGTTCCATAATTTTTATTGTAACATAACGACAGCATTAACCACGCGCCGATAAACTTCAAAACTGTGTCAGTCATTGATTTTTCTGCCAAACACTTATCGTATAGAACATGAAATATTACATGGTTCGCAGGCAGATTTTCGTTTTCTAGGTTAAGTACATCGGATCCAACAAACCCGGTTTGAATTAGTTTCACTCAATTATTTACCCCACCTCTCATGATTCACACTGACCACCTGTGCGTAACAGGGATCGGTGGCACGTGGCCCTTGGATGGGCGGATCGAGGATAAAAGAATTTTGTAGACACACTATGAGTAATGATTAATAGTGAAGTGCAAGGCAGACATAGTTACTTTACAATACGTTAGAAACTATAGTACTGAGAGAGTGCTAACACTCTGTCCTTGCATTCGGCAGGTTACTAATTCGAATACCCGTCTAGCCTACCAGATTTAGTTTTCCATGGTTTCCCCAAATCACTCTAGACGAATGCCGGGATGGTTCCTCCAAACTGTCATCGCTTAATTTCTTCCCGTTCCTTGTCCACAGTCCCTTCCCGCCTCTAATGACGTAAAACCATAAAAAAAACTACCACACTAGCTTCTATTACAGCTTCAATTATTTTTTTAGGGCTTTACGTCTTTCTCATCGAGTTGAATGTAACTCGGTTGGAGAAAAGGAACGAAAATTAATCCAGCCGTGGTTTTATGAAGGATTCTTCCAGGAACTTGCCTGTAATGATTTCGGATAAAAGGTCAGACCATTTACCACTTATCAATTAGGCTCGGTTCCATCTATTACAGTTGAAGCCAGTATGTGGTGGGCCACGTAGATTGAAATAAAACATATTATATAGTCTATGAAGCTCACTGTCCCAAAGTTGCCTCCATGAGATTTTGGCCGGCTTAGGGTAAACGTTAAGTTGGTCGAAGCGATAGAAGGGAATACTGGCTGAACTCTAGATCCACCAATCCCGACATAATGTCCTCAATTTCGTGACTGGTTCATACAATTGTTAGATTTCAGCTGACTAACTTTTTTTAACACAGAAAAACCGTCATCTGGCAATAAAAACGTTTATCATTCAAATATTTCATCTCTTACGGATCGCAGTACGCTGAAAATAATTCAGAGAATAATGATCAGTAGAAAAGTGCGTGATTGTGGACGCGTTTGTGGTTGGGACATTGCGTGACGCACGGGACCGTGACTATACGCAACGCGTACTGAATGCGACAAAGGAGAAACGACTGACCATCAAAACGGAAGACGTGATGTAACGCTCAATTGTGCCGTGATGCATTGTCGGTTAAAATGTTACGGCAACGCTGTTAACTCTCTGTATTTATTCAACCGCATAAGTGCGACTGTGTGTGTGTAATTTTTTTCTGCAGCGGGTTCGTGTGACAATATGGAACTGTTGCATTATTCTAATGAAACATCACGATATTCTTTTGTTTACTGAAACCGAGAACAATATGTCAAGTCCATTACCTTCTGACATATCGTACTGATTTTTTTATTGCTTTACGCCTCGTCGACGTCGAGGTCATTAGCGGCTGGATAGGACTGGGAGCAAGGAACGGAAGAAATTCGGCCATGGCCTTTTTGAAGGAAGCATCCCTGCATTCGCCTGGATTTGGAGTGATTTGGGGAAACCATGGAAAACCCAAATCTGAATGCCCGGACGGGGATTCGAACCGGCGTCTTCCCGAAGGCGAGGCCTGAGCTTTAACCACTCACCCACCACGCTAGGTCTGAAATTTTTGTGCAGAATAAAATTGTTAACGTTCTGCAGGTAGAAATAGTGGTTGATTTTGATTTATTCATGCTTCGTCTAGTAACGTAGGACCGAGTGTGGTGGGTGAACGGTTAACGTTCTGGCCTCGCATTTGGGAAGACGTGGGTTCGAATACCTGTGTGGGCATCCAGATTTGGCTTTTCCATGGTTTCCTCTAGTCACTCCAGGCCAATGCCGGTATGCTTCCTTCAAAAACGCCATGGCCGAATTCCTTCCCGTTCCTTATCCCCAGTCCCATCCCGCCTCTAATGACCTCAACGTCGACGAGACGTAAAGCCGTAAAAAAAAAAGTAACGTAGGAACTGGAAATATAAATTTAAAAATCACCTTATTTCTAATACAGTATAAATAACTTATACAAAACTGACATATCCTTATCTCTAACACATTATTAATAAATTTCTAGTTCATTACTCAATAATGTTTCCCAGAACATTTATAGATAGATAGATAGATAGATATGTTCACTTTGATCCCATGTGAGAATAATCTCGGGGATGTGGAACAGTACATACACTTATTAGTAATGTCAATATTACTATATAAATGATAATATTATTATATATTGACAACAAGTTAGCAACAACCCATTAGTATAACCAATATCTCCTGTAATCTACAAATACAATCCCGAGTTAATTAATACTTATTATGTGGAACAGTGTATACACTTGTTACCAGCATCTAATAACCAGTTATTTTCTTACCAACCAGTTACCATGTAAGGTTTCACTGTAATATGTGACTACATATTATATTATGTTAGTTGTTATGTGGAACAGTACACACACCTATTAGCAATATCAATTATATTACCAACGACTCATAAGCAGTCAATTACTTAAAAACCTGTTAATATGATAATTTTTCACAGCAGTTTTTGAGTGCATGCTATCCCATGTTAGTTACTATATATGAGTGAAATTTTGTAAACAGTGTAATTAGTTCATTTGTCAAGTTTCAACACAAAGAAAAACCATATATCATTTTAGTAATTGTGGATAATTTTGTCACCTTCCCCTTCCATACACCATATACACTATTTTATCAGTCATTCTTAGTTACCAAATTCCAAGAAGAAAATTCTTTTACAGAGTAAAATGGGTTCTGAAGCAGAAACTCTTTCAGTTTGGACTTAAAGTAGTTGGGTTTTTGTAGATAACATTTAATTTCTGTTGGTAATACATTGAATAAGGAAGCTCCAGTAAATGTTAGCCCTTTCTGAACAATTGACAGTGATTTGTAATCCTTGTGAATATTATATTTATTCCTAGTATTATGGCTATGTATGTCAGCATTAAGATTGAAGTGTTCAGGATTTTCTACTACAAATGATAATACAGAGTATACATACTGTGCTGGCATTGTTAGAACACCCAGGTTTTTAAATAGATTTCTGCACGACGTCTGTGGGCTTGCTCCACAAATAGTTCTTATAGCACGCTTTTGCAATTTAAATACCCTCTGTGCTTGTGACGAGTTTCCCCAGAATGAGATGCCATAAGTGAGCAGGGAATGAAAATATGCAAAATATACTAACTTTCTGGTTTCTATATTAGCTATTCTAGATATTACCCTCAGTGAAAATGTTGCAGAATTCAGTTTCTTAAGAAGTTGTTGAATATGCTGTTTCCAGTTCAATTTGTTATCTATATATACACCCAGGAATTTTGTGAAACTGCTTTCATCGATTGCTTTTCCTTCTGATATCACATTATAGCTGTCCTTTGTTTTATTTTTTGTAACAAACTGAAGTAACTGTGTCTTTTCTACATTAAGTATTAGTTTGTTGGCATTAAACCACCTGTTAATTTTCTTTATAACTTCATTTGCTGTGTTTTCGAGGTTTTGTGCTGATGGGTCTTTCAAGGATATGCTAGTATCATCTGCAAAGAGCACCATGTGTTCATTATCACCTAGCATATGTGGGAGATCATTTACATAGATTAAGAACAGCAGAGGACCAAGAATTGAACCCTGAGGCACACCACATTTAACTATACCCCATTCTGAGTTTATAACATCTCCTGTATTAACATCTTTCAGTGATACACATTGCTTTCTATTTTCCAGGTATGATTTAAACCAATGTCCTGGCTTACCACTAACTCCATAGTGGTCTAATTTACCTAGTAGAATCTCATGATCAACACAGTCAAAAGCCTTAGCAAGATCACAGAATATACCTAGGGAATTTAATTTTTTATGCATTGATTCCAATATGTTGTTTACAAAAGCAAAAATTGCTGAATCTGTTGAAACGCCTTGTCTAAAACCAAACTGTACTTTACTGAGTAGGTCATTTTTTTGTAAATGTGCATACACCCTTCTGTACATTGCTTTTTCAAAGATTTTTGAAAATGCTGGTAGAAGTGAAATGGGTCTGTAATTCTCAATTTTTGAGGTATCACCCTTTTTAAAAAGCGGTTTGATTATTGACTTCTTGAGTGAGTCAGGGAAGATACCTTCTTCAAAAGAACTATTACAAATATGACTAATAACTCTACTAATGCTGGTGTTACATTGTTTCACTACATGGGTTGAAACCTCATCATAACCAAATGACTTTTTATTTTTGAGGGATTTAATAATTTTTTCAATTTCATTTTGACTGGTGGGAAATATAGACATAGGTGCTGTTTTTGGTGACAAGGATTTAAGTATTGCTATAGCATCCATATTCCCAATATATTTTCCTTTTATTTTTTCAGCAACTGTTAAGAAGTAGTTATTGAAAGCACTTCCTACATAAGAGGGATCAGTTACAAGCTTATCATTAATGCTTATAGATATAGGTTTATGTTCAAGGGATGATACAGTTGTTTCTCTTTTAATAATGTTCCAAACACTTTTTATCTTATTATCTGAACTACTAATCTCATCGTTTATGGCCAAACGTTTAGCTTCTTTTATTATGAGTTAGAATCCATGCCAATGATATAATCAGTATGTTTCGAGTCACTATCATTTACTATGGTGATGATAACGAAGGTTCTTAGTGTATATACGGATGATTAGAAATGAAATTTGCTATGCTAAACCAATCCTAGAATATTTTATTAATAATCACTTGCATAAAAGTACAGAATTTAACTCTCCATTTATGTTTGAAAAAATTATAACAGTGTATAATACATTATCACTATACATTAAATTAAAAATCTTTTTTTAAAAAAATGCAAAATAAATACCTTAATTAAATGATATTTTATTTATATGTGTTTATAGTATTTAAACGTTATGTTACATTATTTGAATGAATTCTAATGCACCTTCAATCAAGAGACAATTTGTTGAGCAAAGGTGTAAGCTTCGTGTGTTAAGCCTCATTTCACATCCCGCAGTCCTTCTTTGGAACCTATGAAAGTGGATGTAGTAATATTATTAAAATTATTCAGCCTGAGGACGAAGTAGTAAATCAAAGTCTTGTGAGATTTACGGATAGAATTGAGATTCGTTTTCGTTATGAGTATATCAGATGTTTTGAAATATGTTTAAAGTTAATTTCCATTTATTTTTACTACAACGACTTATTTACTTCAAACGGAATCAGGTGGTACGTAAACAAAGACGATAAACAAAATTAGGACATTAACAGAGATACTGAGAGTGAATACTAATAGTTTTATATTCTCTTCATTTTCTTTCTGCTGAAATAATTACTAAGTTTTAACTTAATTCAATTTATCCCTCAGCCCTATACTTTCCACAAACAGGTTAACACAAAATAGTGCGAAACTTGGTTTATTCATAAATAAATGGCACTCTTCTCTTCCTCAGAACAACTCGTTTTTAATTACCTTATCTAACATGAGATGTTTATCCATATTCTAATTAAGAAAACTGTGCATTTTTCGTGTGTATTAAAATGAGAATTTGGTAATGAAAAATATAATAGTTTTCAGATAGATATTGATAATTTTTAAAATAAAACGTGATTTAAAATTGGAACACAGGCAAATTAATTATTAATGATGAATTATATTCATGTCCCCACTTTTTCACATTAGAGTGTTTCGTTTAACTGACATATACGTAGAAAAAATTACATTTCTCTTTCGATTAATTCAGGGAAAAGCAATGTTAAATTAGTGACCAGCGAAGGAAAAGCATACTTCACATTTCGTCGCTTTTTTTTATTATTGAAAATATTGTTAAAGTTTAAAGACTTTGTACATGAAGCAATTGGATTATGGTATGCTTCCCATACTATTGGCCAGTATAAGCAGCTCAATTGATCGCGTGCTTCCTCACCAGATACGGGTTTGAAACCGACCCATGTTTCATGGAAACGAAGTAGTACTGGCGGCAACATATGCGCGATTCTGTATCACGTTAAAATCACACAGAAGTGCATTTCTCGCATTAGAAAATTTTCATTTACTTTCTTCACATACTACGGCAAAAACAGACAAGTGTGGTAGCCTTATGGCGAGATGAAATTCACGTCATGGTACCCCCATAGATTTCCAGTTTTTATGCAACAACACTGCTATCTTCTATACTAATATTATAAATGCGAAGGTAACTCTGTCTTTCTATCTGTCTCTCTCTCTGTTTGTTACGTTTCTTGGGCTAAACGGCTAATCCTATCATGTCTAACATTTTGTATTGCCTTACTTTATAATGGGCTGGTAGTGCAATGGTTAACGCACTTGCTTTATATTGTTAGACCTGTGATCGCCGGTTCAAATCCAGATAAAAGCAAAAAAAATTAAGAATTGTTTTTCATCGTATGAGCCACGCCTGGACGGTCAGTTTTTCGGATTCCATGTTAAACACTAGATACCACAAATTTTGGGGTGCAATGCTTGGCAAATATGACGCGCTGTAACAATTCTGTATGTGTACATTTTTGGACGCAATATTGATCAGTCACCCGTTGTTTCTCTCGAAGTCTGTGTGTGTGTCAGCTGCAGTAATAATATTATAAATGCGAAAGGAAGTCGCTGTCTTTTTGTTACGTTTAATGACTAATGGCTACACCGATATTGATGAAATTTGACAAGGAAATACGTTGTATCTGACAGATGGACGCAGGAAATTTTTTCGGTATGAATAACAGTTGTAGTCACTAAGATTTGAGAACTTATCGAATGGTGACAGACAGACGGATGCGGGTGTTAGTCTGTAATGTTACGTCGGTTGCTCAAGCTGTGCTTCTCATGCAGTCTGTTAATATATGATTTGTTAATAAATTTCGTATAGCGACAAAAGTATTATTTAGTACAGATGTCTATATGCTCTGCACTGTGCCATTACTTTGTGTCTGCCTAAATGATTCTGGCACCAGTTTATTTTGTCTTCTTTTTCGACATGCCTTGCGAGCGTAAACCTGACCAAGGGTGTATATCTTGACGAGCACGAGCAGCTAAAGTAATTAGAACTCAAGAATCGGATGCTCTCATGCTGAAAAAAAAGACCAAGCTAAAATGAAGCTGCTCTCAGTTGAATCATCCACACCCCTATATCCCCGCATCTTCGTTTGTTTTTCTGTTTTGGAAATTTATTCTCTTCATGAGACAGCTCCGACGGTAGAATGATATAGTGATGGCTTTCCTGTCAAATTGTGCCGATTCGGTGTTGTTGGATACAAATCTTACGTTACTAACAGCTTCCTATATCCACTTTTGGCAATGAAATTCTAAGTCAACGCATACGACATCGCGGGTTCTTTTTTTTTTTTTTTTTTTTTTTTTTACGATTTCATTCCTCCCAGTTGAAGGCTGTGAGGCGGGCTGCTGGAGAGTCGCGAAGACTCTTTTCAGCCAATCTACTCTACGAGGAGGGAAGGGGGATGGAAGGTCGGCAGTGGCCTTGTAGGGAACCATCCCAGCATTCGCCTAGAGTGGCTGAGGAAAACCACGGAAAGCCTCAGCCAAGATGGCCGAACGAGGTTTGACCCTCGTCCTCCCGAATTATAGGTAGGAGGCGGAAAACGGCCTCCTCCCATCTCGGTGAGATCGCGGGTAACAACCAGTAACTTATATAGCAAATAACATGGTACTCACATTGGCCATATTTCATTCCCAATGTTTGAGTTGGTGAGGGAGATAAGCATATTTCTATATATTTCCATAAATTTGAATCACGCGTTCACTATTATTACTCGACTAAATCCAATGCAGTAACTTTTTACGGATAACAGATAACAGATAATAATATAATATAGTCATAAACGTGGTATAAAACCTACAAATACAAATCTATTTGCATCCAAATAGTGCCTTTAATTAGTGGTTTAGAAAGTTTAAGAAGACTTTTTAAATTAACTGTCATTAATAAAGTAACAAAGATGGAACGTTTCATTATAATAGTAGTAAAAAATACATAGCTGTTATTCACATACAGTTTCTAAATTTAGTGTGAATATCGGTGAAAAATAATGAAACAAAATATTTGGGATGGAAAAATAGATTTATCCAGAAATGAACAAAAATTAGACACACGTTTAGTGACTGGGGAAGGAATTACGATTACGAGATTTCCGTCAGTAGTGATAGATTTTCTGCAGACGTTCTGTCTGCACAACTCTAAGCACACAGCGATAGGCAATCAGCAAGCAAACAGATAAAAAATCATAAGGAAAACCATTAAGACAGACAGGTGAAAACACAATATTGAAAACACATTGTTATATATATATATATATATATATATATATTTAAAATTTCACACTTATCCTATAACACCCGACTTATTTAAAGTAAGCCTATTCGATAAGATCTATACTTCCGCTTACAGGAGATACGTTGAAGCTAACAGGATTCTATTAATGGTCGTAAAGAATGTATCACTGAAAAACTTGAGAAATCAGTGAAAACTTTGGTCTTGTCCTCGTCTGTTTAATTACGATGACAAGGTTGTAACTGGGAGGAAAATAACAACACGCGTCTATGTTATCGAAGTAAGATCTCCAGCGCTTGATCAATCTCCTCACGTCACCGACAAATGCCGGGTAGTTCCCCCTCTTCCGACAACAAATTTTAATGATATGGTGAAGATTCCTGCAGTGAGATGCTTTGAAAATACGAAATATTAGGCGTTATCTCGTATTTATCGGAGCCTGCAGGCTCCATCATGTTCTTCATCTGTTTTTATCTATGATCACTTTTCATCCGAACAACACACAGTTTTATCTATGGTGTAAAAAAAAAAATACCATTTAACCCACGTTTATTTACGCAAGTACATACCACTGAGCATACGTTCCAGCTATAAGTTGAGACGTATTATAATTGTTATTTATGTCAGATTTAAAGGACCACCAAATAGCAATATGTAGTAGTGTCTGCAGGGAGGAACAATAATCACATTCTGGAGAAGTGATGCAGCACCACTTGTGTTGTAGCCCTGACGTGCCCTGTTGGGATGTGGCTAATGATACCTCAATAGCGCCTGGAGTGATTGAAATCGGGGACTTTCATATACTACCGTGTAGATATGCTGATTGCTACCTTTGTCAGTTTCACGTTTCAAGAAAACCTCATCTACAAAAGAACTTCTGAAAAGAAATAACACTCTAATTAATATTCACATTCCACTACGTAAGTAAAACTAGGGATGTAACGAAGTTCCGCATCCGCAAGTGTGGAACTTTTGTGTGAAATCATAACTCTCGCTTTGTCTGGGAGTCCAACAACATCCTACGCGTCCTACATTTGGTCCTGCAACTCCTTTCATGGCCCATCAAGATTTCTTTATTCGAAAATCGTATCATCGTAGGTCCTACAGGTTGGACTGTGAATGGGTCCCAATAGCGGTGAAAAGGCGGGCAAGGAAATGTGCGATGGCATTTCCTTGCGCTTGACGGTTGAATTAGTCGAGCCACAAACTCCGCTAAGTTCATTTGATAGAGATTATTTTTTGACGGCTGCGTAGTTATGTAATTTTTTTTTTATTTACTTGTGAAATCAAGCAATGAATATCCGCACCCACAAAGATGACCTCCACTACAACCGCTACGAACCAGGGATCGTCAGTTCCTGGAGCAATGGAGGGAGCTTAAGTGTTGAAATCTGTCTGCGATTCATATACGAGGGTGAGTCAAATGAAAACCTTAAATTTGTAATAAAAAATCGAAATTTCGCGCCGTTAACCCGTAAGTCGGTAATCATGCTACAAGCAGCGTGCAGAATGGCCTGTGGGTGGCAGCATAGTGCAGATGCACAAATACCGTCACAGTATCAGTATAAAGATGGCTGCCCTACTTGAGACTTGAACCAGGGAAGAACAGCGTTCTTTTATTCGGTTTTTGAGTAGTGAAGGTGTGAAACCTATTGAAATTCATCGAAGAATGAACGTTCGGTACGGTGATGCATGTTTGTCACAGCAGCAAGTCTACGAATGGAGTAGGAAGTTAGCAAATGGCGTGACTTCAGTAGAAGATGCTCCTCGTCCAGGTCAGGCACAACTCCACAGAACATTGCAGCTGTTGAAGCCATAGTGATGGAAAACCGCCGAGTGACACTGAATGACATTGCATTTTTAAAGATTAGTCATGGTTCAGCACACCACATTGTGCATGATGTGCTCCAGTTTCACAAAGTGTCTGCAAGATGGGTGCCACGGCAGCTGACTCCTGAAATGAGAGAACGACATGTTGATGCTTGTGAAGAAATTCTTCGGCGATTTGAACGAGAAGGTGATGGCTTCCTTGCAAGAATCGTTACTGGGGACGAAACCTGGGTTCACTTCCACCAACCGAAAACGAAGAGAGCGAGCAATGAATGGCGCCATTCCTCATCACCAAAACCATAGAAGTTTCGAACAGAACCATCAGCAGGGAAGGTTATGCTGACTCTCTTTTGGGACGAAAAAGGCGTCATTTTGGAGCATTAAATGCCAATAGGGACCACTGTCACCAGTGCATCATACACAGATCTCCTAAAAAATCATCTTCGGCCTGCAATCAAATCAAAGCGACGTGGATTGCTGTCATCAAGTGTCCTTTTTCAACATGACAATGCAAGGCCCCACACTGCCCGTACAACAGTTGCAACAATCACAGACCTGCATTTTGAGTGTCTTCCTCATCCACCATACTCACCAGACCTTGCCCCAAGTGATTTCCATATGTTTGGACCACTCAAAGAAGCAATGGGAGGAAAGAAGTTCCGTTCTGATGAAGAGGTACGCCACGCGGTGCATGAGTGGTTGCGCGGACTACCAAAAGAATTTATTTCTAAAGAAATTTACCTGTATGCACTTTGTAAGCGCTGGAGGACTTGCATTAAGCGTGGGGGAGATTATGTTGAAAAGTGAGACAGCTTTGTACCACTTCTGCACAATAAATAATATTTAAAAAAATATTTATGATTTTCATTTGACTCACCCTCGTAACTTATGTTCTCTGTGATAGGTGTATTTTTTATAGTAAAATGTGTAGCTTATGAGGCGAAGATTGGTAATGGTCCCAGCATTTTCCTACGTGACTGCGGTAAACTTCGTTAAAACCATAATCATGACGGCCGGAGAGTGGAGTCCGTGACTAAAACCTCGTTCCGTTATCAGGTAGTATCCGCCTTCTTCCAGTTAGTAGTTTCCTCTTGTCTCCAAGCTGCTCCCGTGTGGACAGAAGCAATACGTCTGATCAAAATATAATTGAGATACCTTTTACTAGGCTTTAATGAGACAATTTACTAGATATTTACTTCAGAATCCGTGGTATCGGAGCCAGTGCAGTCTTTTACAAGGTCCCCATCATTTTTCATCCCAGAGTGTATGATGTACTGTTTCTATCTTGCTATATTCTTATACAACAGCATACAACTATGGATCGTAATTTTTATCAATATGTTTCTTAGTTTTTACCCACCATTTATAAATGCTGAGTATATTAATACATTTATCGATTGTTTGATTCTAGTTAATTGTTATATAGGCCACAAACTGTGAAATCATCCAGATAACAGCTCGTGTTTTGACGGCTGTGCATAGTTTGAAATCATATGCGAGAAGTCCTGTGTCTGTTGAAGTATGTAAGTCTCAACGGGATATTTTAATGAGCGGTCTGGTATCTCATTAGTTAAGGCGTTTACTTTCATAAGTTCCAGGTCAGGTCTCTGGTTCAAATCCCGGTAAATGTAGGAATTTTTAATAGTTGTCTTTGTTCATATGAACTACACCGGAACGTTCCGTGACTTGGATTCCACGTAAAACTGTAGCTTCCAGAGGAAAGGTTTTGCATGCTTCCTTTTGGTTACTTTTAACAAGTTATATGACGATTCATTCTTTTTTTTATACCATATGCTAATAAACTGCTTAAATATGTAACTAATTTATGTTGATATTATGTAATTGAGAAACTTAATGTATAAGCTATTATTTTTCTCCTTCTTTCCGATAAGGCCTGCTAGGACCAGGTGCCAATTTCAATTCTTCAACCTCTGTAGTTTTTTCTTCCGTTCACTCCAATTTTCCTTCATCATTTCACAACGTTTCTTACTTCTCTCCTCAAATCACTATGGACCAGATCTCTCTTTCCACAATTTTCTGCTCTCTTATTTTATTCTTTCAAAATCTTTCTTGACCTCTTGAATCATATGTCCAAAACACAGCAATCTATTTTTTCTTATTGCTTCTGTTATATTTTCTATGTTCTGGTATATTTTCTTGTTACATCTTAATTTCCATAGATCTGTTGTTTTTACTAGACCCATGATTTTTCTTCCTAGTGTTTCCATTTTTTAATTTATTGTTTTTATTTTTATTATTTACTGTCATCAGTCTTTCGATTTGTCAAATCCGTAGTTCAATATTAGTGATTCATTCGCGTATAGTTATTGTGTGCAATTGAGTAATGTAACGCATTATTTTTTAGACTTTTAGGTTAACAATTTTTGTTATAAAAATGTTAGTGATATCGAACGCTCTTACCATCCTGTGTATCCTTTATATTTTATTATATTGATATTATTATTATTTTACTTTTGTTTATTCTGTGCCATTATTATCTGAATTATTTAATGTGACAATTTTTTTCCTGCAGTATTACTATTAAATTAAACACTACTACAGTACAAAAAATTAATAACTAAAATATAACTTTTCAAAATAACCGTAGTAGTATTTAACTTTGAAACTATGGTTTATTATTTTTTTCTGGACTTATTCGTGAAGTTCCGGATGTTATTGTGTACGTAGTGGAATACAACTGCAATACGCTGCGCAAAGGCAGCTTCTAGTTTATTTGCAATGTTAAATAAACACATTACGGAGAATTCTGTGCAAGATCAGGATCTGTGACCACCCGCCCACTGCCAATGGAGTTCTTAAGTTTTAGTAGGCCCTGAAAGATGGAGGCAGCGACCGCAGCGAAAGCGATTTGGCATAAGGCGGACGGGGTAAGATCAGCTGCCAAATGAGTTTAGTCAGCATGGACTGAGAATAAATATTGCAAGGGCGGCAGAAGACACAGATCTCAAATCAAATGTCAACAGAGCAAAGCCGAGATTGCACCACCAAATCGAGGCAGCTTAGAATAGAAGGAGAAATTTAGTGTCACAAAGCTATAAGTAACAAAGCCGATGTAATGCCACAACGACAATGAGACCCAGTTTATTATTTTCTGCATTTATTGAACTTTGTCCGTGAACTGGTCTTGAACGTCAAATTAATGTGTAATGAATAGTAGTAATCGCTAAACATGTAAAATCTTTATATATAAAGATGAAAGTATGTTTGTTTGTTTGTTTGTTGGTTTGTTTGTTCTTCATACAAATCTACAGTTTTCATCCGATCTCAATGAAACTTTGCACACTTATACTTTGAAACAAGGAGAAAAATACTGTCTACATTTGGTTGAAAAATTATATGTATAAATAACACAAGTTGTCTCATAACTTCGAAATACGGCGACAGACAGACACGTTGGATGTGGACATCTCCAGATCGTCTTTCCGTGTAGTGAACTGGCAGCTCAATGGCTAAATCTCCGTGGAGGCTAAGATTTTTAAAAATTGTTTTTCATCGTAAGAGTCAGGCCTGGGCCGTAGGTTATTTGGATTGAATGTTAAACTGTAAATATTATAAAGTTAGGGGTGCAATGCGAGGCAAATCGTAGGTAGTCTTGCAATTTTGTAGGTGTACACTTTTTTACGTTATAATGATCCCTCAGGTGTTGTTCGCAGTCAGTGTGTGAGTGTGAACCACAGTAATACTAATATAAATATGGAAGTAAGTCTCTGCCTTTTTGTTACGTTTTGACGACTACATGGCTATATCGTTGTGATGGAATTTTATAAGGAAAGCTGTATGAAGGGCACAGGATATTTTTTCCAGTATGATTAACAGTTGTAGTCACAAAATTTTGAAATCTTATCGAATAGTGACAGAAATATGTTGGAAATTGATTCTCTTCAAAAGACAGGTTCGACGGTAGAATGATATAGTGATAGCTTTCCTGTCATATTATGCCGACTCGATATTGTTTGGGACCAATCCTTCGTTACCAACAACTTTTTATATTTAATTCTGGCAAAAAAAAATTCTTAATACACGCGAACGTAGTCGCGGGTACGACGCTAGTATTTCCATAAATGTATTAATTCTCATTTAATTAAACATAGCGGCCACGTAGCTCGGACGGTAGACCGTCTGACTGCGGCCCGGATGACCTGGGTTCGATCCCCTACGAAGCCGAGGATCTTTCATCGAAGCTGAACGTACGGAACGGCTGCCCAGACCCACTCAGCCTGCTATTCAATGAGTACCGTGGAGGAAACTCCGCGGGAAGGTAATGAACGGCCGGAGCGTGGCGCTGACCCCGTCACATCCATTCTAGTACCCACGGTTGTAATGGGAATGCGTAGCTCTAACTCCGTGAATCCTACGGGAAGCTGCAGGAGTCGTAGGAGCCCTGTGGCCTTTACCTTACCAAAATTAAACATCAAATTCCTGAAATTAATTTGTACCTCAGTTCAAATATTTAGCTGTGTTATTTTTAATAGGTCAATTTTCAGTTTACTCACATACGATTGAATAAAGTAGCTAAAACCTTCCGGTTGTGGGCTATGTTAGTTTTTTTTTATAATAAAATCTATCAAGGAAAACTAAAATCAAACACTACAACACAGTAATCAAACCAGAAGTACTGTATGCCTCAGAATGCTTGTTCTCTATGAAAACTGGAGAAATAGAAGAGATAGAGAAAAGGGAAAGGAAAATCTTGAGAAAAATTTGGGGATCACTAAAAATTGAAAATGGTAAGTTTAGACACCGGAGGAATAAAGATCTATACAAAGAAGAAGA
Organism: Vandiemenella viatica; assembly: GCA_031002005.1. Taxonomy (NCBI): domain Eukaryota; kingdom Metazoa; phylum Arthropoda; class Insecta; order Orthoptera; family Morabidae; genus Vandiemenella; species Vandiemenella viatica. The sequence goes on from JARYHS010012519.1 coordinate 79,648,735, forward strand.
AACTGAAAGGATGTCAGACACGATCAGAAAGAGGAGAATAAGTTTTTTTGGTCACATAATGAGAATGGATAACAATAGACTTACAAAAAGAATTTTCAATCATGTTTACAAGAGTAAGAAGGGCGACCATTGGATCCAAGGAGTAAAGAAAGGTATGATTGAGATGGGAATAACAGAAGATTTAATACAAGATAGAGCAAATTTTAGGAGATTTATCCAAAATTTCAAGGGTTTCCAGGAGATGTAGAAGAGGAAATGTAGTAACATATGGACAGAAGAAAGGAGGAAACAGCAAAGTGAGAGGATGAAGAATTATTGGAAGTCAAGAAAAGAAGCATCGAAATGAATGCACGGGATTACTTTTCGTGGTCCTTATATGGCCGAAATCGAAGAGAAGAAGGAAATACTGTATATTAGATCTCGATTTTAGATCTAGACCGAGCCACAGTGGCCAGTATCGCATTAAATGGGATAAAAGCATAAAAATAGGATTTTACTGTTTATCTTGTTTTGGGATATCAATTTCGCAATAAAAGATCTAAGTGGACTTTTAAAAGTAACGACTCAAACTTTCTGGTTTTCAGTATCTCGTGCGTGATGCGTTCTCTCTCTTTGCAACATTCTCTTTTATGCAGTATTTTTCAGCGTCTGTTAAAAGGTCTGATGGATGTAATGACAGCAATAGAAAGTATCCACCGGTAGTATCATTCCGGAACATTAATTCACCTAAACAATCATCGTTAAATTTAAAATATTGTTATTATATTTTCAAGTTTTTGAATCTCGTTTAAGTTCATTCGACGTATAAAGAAATGTAAATTTTTCGTTGATAATTACGTAATTATAATAGATTACACGTATGGCAAAATTATTTGCCTGTCCATGCCCCATTTTAGTATAAGATTTAAAATAGCCAGAAAGAACCACCATTTCAGTATGCTTACAAACATCAACATTATGGAAAATGTTTAAAGCACTAAGTACAAGAAGATCTATCACAAATTCTTCTCCAAATATCCAACTATTACTAATCTGTCTTTCAAATATCATTTTATATTTATTACTCCGCCGAAAATTAACACATTTTTAATTTTTTAATGGAAGGGAAGATAGTAAGGTATTATAGAAAAGTCTTTGACCATCATTAGCAAATTACTAACACTTCATTCATGCCTAAATAATATTTAGAAAGGAAAATTTAGAATTTATCAGAGAAAAATGGGCAATATTAAAGAGCAAAAAGGGATCTTAAATCAACAAATTTTAACCCTAATTTTCTGGTAAGGAGTGTGGCCGGGGGTAAAGTATGTAATGCTATTGTTAGGAAGAAGTCTACTTAGGTATGCGGCGCATTTCCTAAGGAGGTGAATCAGACTAAAGCTTTCTCACAGGAAATTCACTCTATTTCCGTTATTTCATCTTAGATTAGTTTTCTAGAAGGTGTGGTACATCTGACGAACAGACTATTGATATCAAGAAGTGACAAGCGAGACACTGTGAAACCCTGAAATATACTGTTCATGTGGCATCAAAAACAAATATGAAATGTCGTAGTGATAGAGTCAAGTTTAAAGGGAGTAGCAATTCTAATGTTTGAAATACATCAAGATATTTGTTTTGAACTGCCTTATCTGCCACGGAATGTGATGAAGAAATAATTCTTCACTTTGCCGAAATGCTGCAGGCCACTTCATGTAGAAGAGATGTTAATGCTTTTCATTTAGAGACAAAAAATCTGTATGTTTTATGGTTTTACATCCCTATAACTTTTCACAAATTCTCATCCAATTTGCTCAAATATCCTATTTTAACATTCTTATGATAAGGCCAGAAAATAAGGATGTCAAACGATCCAGATAAGACCTAGCAAGAAAGACTAGAATGGAAGACACTATGGTAGGTATATATTATTATCTACTAGCATCTTCAACCCCAATAATAACCAGTCTTTCAATGCCACTTGTAAAGAGGAAGACAAAGCTTTCAAACAAGATGAAAAAGTGGTTTTTATCTGTTTAACATGCAACGACGAAGAAGCATAATTGAAAGAAGGATATCAATGTGTGGAAGAATGTGGCTTGGAAAGAGTCTTTTCATCTCTTTTTTTTTTATAAAAAGTTAATGAATTAAATTTATATTCTAAATCTGTAATATGTTGTGCAAATGATTCGAAATATATAGCCTAATATGTTCTTTTCCAAAAAGATATGTATCTCGCCTTCAGAACTTTTTAATTGCTTTTTTGTTTCTAAAATACATTTTATGTAGCCACAAGTTAACTAATATGACTTTCTAAGGTGAAATTTACTTTATAATTGCATTAGAACTTATTTCTATCATTAAAGTTTTTATTACTTCGAATTTATTACTTTTGCCCCACTTTCAGTAATGTGAAAGTACCCAGGTTTTTTTCGTTGCATGAAATAGGTTTAAACTAGTTTTCAGATAAATTACTTGTGTGTTTGATAGTTTCCTTTTGACTGTATTTTTTGTGTGTTATTGGTAGTAAAAATTCAGTTTAGAAGTATTTACATACTTATTTCAGAGTTTGCGTGATCTTTAAAATAAAGTAGATTTTTAATTTTGATATATTACAGATGTTCTTGGGTTCTTTTATATTTCATAAATATTAATGTGTTATTTATTTGTGTCTTATTCAATACAATCAGTATATAAAAAACAAAAAATGCAAAGCAACTAACTCCTAAAAGTTAATAACGAATTGGCTTTCAGTTGATTCAATAAATAATGCAATACGTTTTGGAGAAATAAAAAATTTATTTAAGAGCGTATTTAGCGAGGGAAAATCATGTAACTGAAAATCCATAAATATCTCTTCTAAAATAATGTAGTTAATATTTGGAAATATTATACACATTTCTGTACCTTCCTAGCCGGTTAAAGCGACTATTTTTCACATCTCTTGCAGAAATGAATGTAGCTGAATGCAGTTAAAGACTAAAATTCAATGTAACATCTTGTTCGTTTCGTTTCGTGACACTTATGTTTCTTAAAATAATTGTTTAACGATCCTAGAATTTTCTAGTTGTCAATTTATGATCAATTCTCCTTGAGAACAGTACCTCCTGTGAGCCTGAAATCTTCAAAACGAAAACCTCAGTATTTCTTTTATCATAAAAGACGATGATCATCTCAGTAGCTTAATTGCTTTAACGCGTTCCTCAAAACAAGATACCCTACATTTAAATATTTAGAACACTCGTTTGTTATAGAGCTTTCACTCAACGTAAATTCAACTCGTTTCTAAATTTATGAGACCTTGTGGTTGTCTGGTTTTTAAAACTGTTTTGTCGGATAGGGTAGTGATTTGCTGAATTAATAATACTATCAGTATTACAGTAATACTTAAAATTCATTCTTTACTGACAAATTTATGTCGAAATTATGCTTTGTCTTTTTAGAATCAGCACTTGATCTTCTAGAGTTTGTAATGTTAACGGTTGGATGAGACGTACCAACTCTTCGAAATCATAGTCCTACGGCTTCTTCTAAGCAGCCAAACATTGAGAAAGGACAGTTTTGTGTCACTTCGTTAGCTGCACAGTAGTTTTCTTCTGGGTAAAGCCGTCCAGCATCTGGCTGCACATCTTGGCAGCTGTTGGCTGGCGACGAATGACGTGGGTCTGGGAAAGACTGGGTGTAGGTTGAGTCTGGGCACTCTTTGGCGAGATATACAACAGATTTATTAATCTTACTGTTACAGACTGGAACAAATGAAAGGCGAGTTTGTTTAAGAAACAGCTCTGCAGAAAATTCATAAACAATGGATTATTGAAGTTACAAGTATTCAGCAGCAACTGTGTTGGTTTTTGCAGAACAATAGTGAAATCGAATATGTGACTTTTGGGATAATTTATCATCAAAATATATCTTTTCCTGGAGAATACGAAAAAACAAAAAAAACAGAGTAGTTGTTATATCAGGCAACGCTATAATTAAATGCTCAGTACTCTTTATTGCACCATATAATTCTTAGGACAGATTTCTGATTTTACATTAAGACAGTTTTAGAAGAATACTTCAAGTATTGAGTAAACTCTTTTATCGTAATCAGGTTTCCCCTTTATTCATTGAGTCACCGCAACATAGAATAAAAATTGATAATAGATAAGTTTCTGATGATGTCTGATGCTTGTGTAGAACGTAATCAGTCAAGAAAATCTCAGTCTACTTCTAAAGATGATATTTAATGAAAAGAATCAAAGAATCGGTAGAAAACCTGACTGTTAAGACAATCCTTAAGTCCATGATAAAACTCTGACAAAGTTCATTCTTACCTACGCAATTAAAATTCAGTTGCTACTCATCAAGAATCTGGTAAAAACCATTATCATTATTATTTGTCATATTCTGTTATTTTAATTATACTTCTATTTCTTTATCGGCATAAGTACTTTCATTACTTTTCTCTTATGTTTCAGGAATAATTGAAAATATTTGTTTTTATGAGCTCATTAAACCTTAATTTTGACTCCTCATTAAACAGTCTATATCTCCAGTGTTCTGTCGTAGCACTTTTACCAAACATAATAATGCAAAATATAATTAAAACAAGTCCGATGATTCACAAACCATATGGAAAAAATACAACCTGTAATTTAGTTATATAAGAGCGGAGGAGTTTTCAACGTTGTATATAGATTAAATTTTCTCGGGAAACTAGCGGAGTGAGAACGTTTGTATAGAAAGAAGATTCGGCGGTCATATACTCTGCCGAAATGTGCAATACAAATGTTCTCTCTCGGTAGTTGCCAAGAAAATTTTTATCTGTAATCTAGTTTGTCGTCATACTTCCAACGTGCCGCTTAAGGTAATGGATAGGACGTTATATACTCCATGTTATTAACCGTTTTTACTCGATTACTTCTTCACGATGTAGAACAAACTATGTGCAGATATTTTGAAGAATTCATATGGGAGAGTGCACAAACTACATGGCTCGGTCCAAGGGGGGGGGGGTGGAGGGTTGGCTGGAAGGCTACGCTGGGCTACGTGGGTGGAGGGGGGTTTCCGAGCCAGGCCACGTAATTTTACTTTCATAACATTTTTCACAGTTAAAATGACGAACATAACTCACTACAGCATGTGAATATTTATTTCCGTCAGTTAATTATCTCCTTATGTAATTTACAATAGTCTGACACGAGGATTGGGGGAGGGGGAGGTAAAGGCAAAAGCCACATAGGGATACGTGGGAGAGAGGGGGGGGGGGTTCACAGGAGGCCAAAATGGAGCTACGTGGTTTATGGCATAAAAGGCATAAACAGACATCAGAATATCATGCAAGTGGAAGGAATAAGACATATTTTAGCATTTAATGCGGTCAAAGGTTCCGACGGGCCTTTTATACCGTCAACCGCTAATGTTGTCACGTGTTTTCTGCAATTGATTTTTTTCGCGTCATCATCGAAAGTAGGTGATGGCCACATTACTCTAACTCGACTGAGTAAAACTTACTCCTTTCTGTCGTCACCCATGCTTCGCCACATCACAATCAAAATGCTAAGTGGATCTGCTGAAGAGGCTTAGAAAAGAAACACTTTTGCAGGGACATTTTGCAGGGACATTGTGAAGGAAGCGAAATTTACATTTAAGCAATTGGATAGTCTTTGACCAACAGTGCACAAAGTACAACAGCAGTAGATCAAGTTGATCATGTAATTGTAATATCAATTGAGTGACATAGATATTATTACTTTGTAGGGTTAGATAAGCCTTTTACCTCAACACTTGATGTGGATTGTAATAATGTATGTGCTGTTTCTCACCATCAGATGGGAGGAAGTAATTAATTCAGATGAAAATTAATCCTTTTGGTTAACTACTCTACGCTACTTCATGTTTCCCCAGATTTCATCAGATTGCCTCCTGTTGGGGTTGGATGTAGCTACCACCGTTCTGGTTCGCCGTCGTCTAGATAAGACAGGGGTGAATTTTTAAGCGGTGTTCCGCTGCTCGCCGTCAATCTGACGCACCATCTCCCAGCGCGGTGTACGCCGAACCAATCTACATAATAATGTACACCAGGCACAGGCGGGCGTGCGCCTATCACACCAGGAGATCGATTGGCTAATATTATTTTTTCTTTTAAATATAAATACCGCCTAACGAAAATTGGGGGAGGCGGGTAAACGAAATTACAATAAGTGCCATTCAGGGTGGGTCGGCCTTTGTAGGGATCGCCAGCTAGGCCTGGTGGTCGGTGTTATTCAATTTGGGAGTTCACACTGACACCCCGGTGGCGTGAATCTCCATAATGAAAATAACACCTCTAATAAGGCGTGTATATCAGCCGCGTCACTCTAGTAGCCGAGCCTGCGTCGGGGGGACGGGTCTGCGGTCCGTGGATAGGATTATCCCAGCCTTAACGTTATACGGTGAGCCCTCGGTGATTTAAATAATCTTATGACAGCTGCTTAGCCAATAGTAAAGACTTTTTTTCTGATGTCTCCCGACTGTTCCAATGAAAATTTTAATTTTTGCTTTTCCTGAGATAAATATCCTCATTTTTATACTAATTACAATCTACTCAACTATCAGCGTCAATTATTTTGATCTTCTTCTCCTAAGGTTCGACTGTTTCCTCCAATAAAATTTAACCTATCCTGCATGCTTTAAAATGTGACACGCAATCAATCCATTCTTTCTGCGAAAATTTCCTAACACTTTAAAAAAAAAAAAAAAAAAAAAAAAAAAAAAAAAAAAAAAAAAAAAAAAAAAAAAAAAAAATTTCGACCGTATCTGTCTAGTAAATTTTCAACAATCAGTCTTTTTTTTTTTTAAAAAATAACCCCTACTTCAATTCAGCTTCAAAATCATTTGCATGATTATTTATTTTTTATTGATGCTGAAATTATATTGGTACTTTTCTCTTGAAAACAAGACACCAGATAAAAGTCGACAAATTTCGTAGAAATTAAAATCTTGCTTTAGAGTCTTTTCAAGCATTTTAGACAATTTCCAGTGAAAGTAGTCTCTTTCTTTTTTGCTCCTATGTAATACAAGCATTCACTCACATTGTGGTGATCCTGTCAGCTGATCGACAAGAGAGGACAGGGATAACTTCTACTGGAGCATGGATCAGAACCAGGTCGACCATGGTTCTGATTTGAATATTCGTCATAGGTCCCTAATACAACACCTGACAGGTTACATGGCTCAGAACATTCAGATATTATTATACCATTGTCTGAGAAGGCTGTGGTAAATAATGGTAAACGGTAGTTGCATATTTACACATTTAATTACATGAGCAACCACTGATGGCATAAGTGAATATCTACAATGTTTAATTGACTTTATAACAAATGGTTACGCGTTTAACTGGATCATTCGACACAGGATCAAGGATAAGGGCGATCATGTAACTTATGGGCGCCTCGCAGCACAACCAAGTAGAGTACGGTAACATCTGTGCAAGACTATGTTAACATTGCGATTGCCAAATGATTGACCCTATGACTATCCCCATCCCGCTATCACAGTAGAGTCCTGGGCGTCGATGTGGTAAGTTGAGAGACAGACAGATCCTCCTGTTGCTGCTCCCAGGGTTTAAATAGAATCTTCACTTCATATTACCACTGTGTGGAGAGAGCAATACTCCTCGCTAACCTGCTACAAGTCATTTTACCAGCTTGCATTGATTACTGGCGCTTGGCAACTGCGACTTACGACTTGCTGATCGGCGTGCTACTTTTCCAGGTCGTAGCACTCTACCATTGCTTAACAATTTCATGCTCGCCCGCCCTGGATACTGAATTAAAATTTAATAGGGTTTTAGGCATCTACCTCGATCACTATAACATCGATTTCTCTGGATGGCCGATGCTGGATTCCAAAATAGGCCCTCGTAAAAATGAATAAATAAATGATAAGTAATAATGAAGAGTAGAAGGATGAAGAGGAAAATATGTATTGCGAATTACTGTCAGGGAAAAATTACCACCAGATCGGTGACGTCATTTCCGGTGCCGGGAAATTCATATTTTGACGGTAAAATGATATCACAGCTGTTGAGTCATGGCGGGAAGTCACCAGGATGCAGGGGGAAGGACCGTTAAATGATATTATGGCGAGCAGACAGTGTCCGGGCAAATATAAAATATCCCCCAGTGGAAGGTTAAATTAACGTTTCTCCGGCGCCACATAATTCAGATGCAGCAAACTACGTAATTCCAAATATCAACGAGTATTATTATCCTTTTTCTTCTTCACTTCAAGGATTGGCCATTAATACCTATTTCGTTTACGCTTTGTGCTTTTTAGGTCTGCTCACGTCTCTTCGGCCCTCCAGTCTGTACTGCATCGCCAAAAGATTGATTCTTCCTTCATGCATTCTTTCAAAAAGATGCCAGCACGGTACTCTGTATTATTCTATCCTTTCGTTTATATTTTAACTACCGAGTTCTTCTCAAATTTCTTCATTTCTTATGTGATCTTGTTTAATGATCCTTTGACCTTATAGTAGGATGACCCAAATGGGTCACCCGTGATTTTATACAAAATATTTGTGAATGAAAAAGCTTGAGACGATAGCTCAATGGACGAGTGAGGATGTTCAGTGTACCTGAGGGCGTCCTATACCTACCTCTCCCGAATAACAAGTGGTGAGAGATCCGCTGGTCTCGCCGGCAGTGTATTCCCCGGAAAGGTGTAACTTTGAAATTCGGAGCTCTATAGATAAATAAAATACCAGCCTTGCTTATGTACATTGAATTAGAATGGTTGGGAAGGTTTCAAATCGGGGTACACCGAAGACCCTCCGACTTTTCCCGAGGGTGGTACACAGCTCCATCCAATAAAGATTGCCTGGTGATGGAGGGTGTCTCTATGTGAACAAGGAACGACATTAAAAATGTTATATAATTTAAAATTCTGTGAATTTTGTTTCCCATATTACTTAGTACTGCAAAAGGGGCGAGCCGGGGTAAAAATTGAGGGAGACAGACGGAAAAGCTGCAAGTACGACGTTTTACGTTACTAGCCTCTGAAGAGTCCAGCCGCCTTCTGATCACGAGAACAAACTGATGTACTGGTAAACCAACGTAAGCGAACAGTATGATACTATCTGCCTGCGTTTCTATGAAAGCATTTGTAAGTGACTGCTTGCATGAATTGATGCAAACATATTTCCAACATATTTCTGTCACCATTCGATAAGTTGAAGCGGTCCGCTCGCGGAAGCTTAAAATTTTATAAGCAAGCGTTTGTCGGTGTGAGAGGAGAGAGTATTTAGCAGTGCAACCATCGCGGCACCCTTTGAGTGCAGGTGTTTGGAAATGGGAGAGGAGATAAGCGGACCACATTCCTGCAGTTGGGACAGTCCGCCCCGTGCGAGCGGTGCGTGAAGTGCAGAGGATTGTGTGTGTGTGCGTGCATGGAGGGATAACTCCATTAATTGATAATAAGTTCAGACTAGTTTTGTTTTTTGTTTCATGGTAAAACCCTCGTTTTGAGGAGAAGATTGCAGCTGGCCAGTAAGACGCCGTTCGAAAGAATAATAATCGAATGTGCTCGTCCAGTGTTAAACAAGTGCGACAATAAAATTTTGTTCTGTGTGTGTTGCGCGCAGAAATTCGAGAAGATCCGGACAGCGCCGACTTCAACATAAACGTCAGCTGGATGGTAAATACACAAGTTTTTATTCCGCCAGAACAAACCGAGGCAAAGTGTGGCGCATGTGCCCGGAAACGAAAACTTGTGCTCTCTGATTTTGAGTTAGTCGGACTTTGTTCATGTTCTATCATTTAGTTGTTCATTTAATCAATTTTTATTATATAGATTTAATTCTTGTTACATTTGTTAGTCAATGCAATCACCTTTTCATATATTGATAACAATAAATGTAATTATTTAATTTCCTTTATAATAAAACAAGTAATTGCATTTATAATTGTGTTATTGAAAATTCTGGAAGGACTCCTTCCATGGCGCCCAGGCAAAACTGAACAAGATATTTTATATATAAAATAAAACTTAATGATAGAGAGTAATAGCAACTGGTGGCAATCCTTACTCCGAGTACACTACAAAGTTCTCAAAATTTCGTGGCTACAACTGTTAATCATACCGGAAAAAATGTCCTGTGCCCTTCCTACAGATTTTCTTGACAAATTCCATCAATATGGATATAGCCATTTGGTCGCCAAAACATAACAAAAAGACAGAGACTTACTTCCGCACTTATAGTATTATTACTGCAGAACACACACACATTGACCGCGAACAACCCCTGGGGGATCATTATAACGTAGAACAGTATACACCCAAAACATTGCAAGACTACCTACGATTTGCCTCGTATTGCACCCCTAACTTTCTAATATCTACAGTTTAACATTCAATCCGAATAACCTACGGCCCAGGCCTGACTCTTACGATGAAAAACAATTTTTAAAAATATGATCCCCGACGGAGATTTGAACCGGAGACCACAACGGTCGTAAGCCAGCGCTTTAGCCACTCAGCTGACAGGCCACTACGGGGAAACTCTGTACGGAGTCGTCCACATCCAACGTGTCTGTCTACCGCCGTATTTCGAAGTTATGAGACAAATGTGTTATTTATACAGATAATTTTTCAACCAGATGTAGACAGTATTTTTCTCCTTGTTTCTAAGGATAAGTGTGCAAAGTTTCATCCAGAACGGATAAAAACTGTGGATTTGTATAAAGAACAAACCAACAAACAAACATACATTCATCTTTATATATAAAGATTACTGTGGTTCACACTTACACACTGACTGCGAACAAAACCTGAGGGATCATTATAACGTAAAAAAGTATACACCTACAACATTGCAAGAATACCTACGATTTGCCTCGCATTGCACCCCTAACTTTCTGATATCTACAGTTTAACATTCAATCCGAATAACCGACGGTCCAGGCGGGCTCTTACGATCAAAAACCATTTTTAAAACTCTTTGCTTAAACGGAGATTTGAACCGGAGACCAAGATCAAAACAGCAGTAAGCAAGCGCTTTAAGCGCTGAGCTACCAGACCGCTATATGGAAAGACTGTACGGAGACCTACACATCCTACGCGTCTGTGTATCACCTTTTTTTATTTTATCTGCTTAACGTCTCTCTAAAAGCGAGGTCTTTAGAAACGGGGAAGGATGGGGGTCAAGGAATGGGAAGGAATTCGGCCATGGCCTTTTGAAGGAAGCATCCCGCCGTTTGCCTGGAGTGATTTCGGAAACCATGGAAAACCCAAATCTGGATGCCCGGATGGGGATTCGAACCGCCGTCCTCCCGAATGGGAGGCCAAAACGCTAGCCGTTACACCATCACGCTCGGTGTGTGTATCACCATTCAGTAATTTTTCGAAATTATAAGACAACATGTATTATTTATAAAGAAAATTTTTCAACAAAATGTAGACAGTACTTTTCTCCTTGTTTCAAAGGATAAGTGTGCATACTTTCATCGAAATCGGATGAAAACTGTGGATTTGTATCGAGAACAAACAAACAAATATACATTCATCTTTATATATATAGATTTACTGATTTCATTGCCTAAGTAGTTAAAATTCATTACCTGCTCTAACACATGTCTTCAATTACTGTTTTTGAGCGAATGGGGGTGTTTACCTAATGGGCCATAAGTTTTCTTTTCTTTTTCGATATGTGGAGGTTAGTAGGAGGAGACGGGGGAAGCTCTATAATCCCAACTTCCGGTCACGTGACACAAAATGGCGGCTTCCCTTCCCCTTTTCTGCCTCCCCTCCATGACGTCACTTCCGGTTAGCGGGAAATTCAAATCTAGTGCAGTGTTGCCACATTGACGGCATGACTACAGCATATTTCAAATTAAACATATATAACTGTTATTTAGTCTTTATTCTAGCTGTTATTTCACTTATCTCCAACAATGTTACTCTGAAATCAGCGATATTATTTACGATTGTGTCCTATGTGATGTAGATATTCCAGCTGCACAAATGTTGCAATGTAGCATATACACACATCCTGCCACCAGGTGTCTCCACCGAACAGCCGATGCCACGAGAAACTTCATCTGCGCATGCGCCGGCCAGAGATATTCCACTTCGCCACGAGATCTTCTATCCTTGTCTTGCGGGGGAAAACCCTAGCCTAAGGCGTATTTGCACAGGTGTCGGTCGACATGTACGCACTTGCTCGGCCGCCGAGACCCTGTTGCGACATGTGCGATAACTTGCATAACTGTCGCTAGAGGTCAGCACACGGTAGTAGACATTTGCCGCTAGATGGTGCGGGTGTCCCAATATGCGTGAAATATTTCTACGTTTGCTCGGGATTCCGACAGGTTACGAAATGGCTCCGTTACAGAGCGATACAGCTAGGCCATCCACCATTATGAAAGCATAGCTGGCGGACAAAGAAATTAGGGCGTCCAATACATATTGCAGAGTCTCAGGCTTCATGTGTATTTGGTATTTGTTCAGGTGTCCTGCTATCGGGTTGCGCCATCGAAACCGTTCCAGCAGGATACATAGAAATATTTCAGCATTCACTGCGGTTCAAGAAGAAATTATTACGAGATGAGAATAATTATTATATGTCAGTTTTCGTAGAACAAATATAAGAATCTTTTATGGTAGCCTAATCCCTCGCCGGAATAACGTGTTTTAAAAACGAAAATCGAAAATTTAGTTTTCATTCTGGGTGAACAGAAAAACTGCTTGAGTCTTTGTATTTAATTAAAAAATAAGACGTAGACCATGAGAGAGCGTAACTTTTACGTTTAAAACGTGATAATGAACCACGGAATGTTTTGGCATAGGTCAGATTCACGTCTATACAATTCAGTTCTGATATTCGAAATTGGCAGAGGGTACTTTGCACAAAAAATAACTCTGTGCGAATAACAAGAGGAAATAAGGGTCAGTACGGTGGGATTCCAATATAATTAATCGTTAATGATAACTCGGGAATTTCTGTCACACTGCCATTATTTTAATTTATTAAATTATATGCAATGAAACAAAGCGATAATCCAACTAATGTTTTAAACTCAAAGAAGTGATTTCCTAATGTATGTGTCTACAACCTCGATGAACTTTGTGCATTTCTATCCTATTGCTATGACCGAGCGTGGTGGTGTAACGGATAGCGTTCTGGCCTCGCATTCGGGAGGACGGCGGTTCCGAGCATCTAGATTTGGGTTTTCCATGGTTTCCAAAATCACTCCAGGCAAATGCTGGGAAGCTTCCTTTAAAAGACCATGGCCGAATTCCTTGCCCCCCATCCTTTCCCGTCTCTAAAGACCTCGCTTGGCAAAGCTCATGGAATGCAGTGAGGGAAGAATGAATTCATATTAGCATCAGTACGACACCTTATTTCTTTAACTTATCTCTGCTGCCAGTGGTATAAAATATTTAATCACACTCGTAATTGTTGCCATCCAGGTCAAACCTTTGTCGTTTGTCTATCCAGGCCAATCTATGTATCAATTCTGTTATGCTTTCGTAAGCAATCACAAATTGAGTGTCCTTAGCTGTACTTTGTCTAAAATTCCAATCAATCCCTTGTGACACATCAGTGATTGACACCTTTAACTGTATTTTACAGCACAGCACGTATGTTCCAGGAACGAAATACGTCTGTTAATCTTACTAATTTCACCCCTGCCAAATCGAAGTACGCCAGTCCTATGTGATAAAAATCGAGTCACGCTAAGGCAGTGCTTTCGCAAAGTCTTCTGCTAATCAGTAGCCAGGTACCAAAATGTTCATTTAAGGTGGTTCTACTACAGTTTTCAGGGAAATTCTCCCCTTTTCCAGGAAATTATTTTTTCAATAAATCAGGGGGACGAAATACGTCTGTTAATCTTACTAATTTCACCCCTGTCGAATCGAAGTACGCCAGTCCTATGTGATAAAAAACGAGTCACGCTAAGGCAGTGCTAAGCACTGAACATGCCTGAGACCATCGCATGTGACCAAGGTGGAGATACTCCCTTATAGAAGAAATCCAGTGCCAGCATCTACTGATATTCTATTCCTAATTCTTTCACCAAGATCCACCCCTAGCCTCATCGCCAACATACCCACAGCACTTCCTCAAACCACCTTCTGTTTTCCAATGATTCTCCAACCCCTGATCAGTTACAGACAGGGTTACCTTCTGTTCGTGCGTTAAAGTAAACCAAAATTGAGAATTCGCAAAGTCTTCTCTTAATCAGTAGCAGGGATTCCAGGTACCTAAATGTTCACTTAAGGTGCTTCTACTGCAGTTTTCCAGGAAAATTCACCCCTTTTCCAGGAAATTATTTTTCAATAAATCAGGACCCAGGAGAGTTCTCCATTCGGTTTAAAATGTTCCCATCTAACGCCAACCTTCGGATTCAGGGCCAAGTGTGACATTTGTTTGTAATTGCATGCTTCGTTCAAGTAACCACGATAAAGTTACCATAATGCTCTTAGCTAACTGATAGTTTCTTGGTCATCAAACAGGCATCATAACCCACATTTTAATAGAAGATCCCCACACATCGACAAGTATCCAAAACGTCACCATAGGTTCTATTACGCCTAAGATAGTGCTCACATTTGAACTGTCGTAAATTTTTAGGTCAAAGTGGGTGTTTAGATATTTTATCCACTCAGGCCTCATCACCTGTAACGTGACGTTATCACGCCACGATACAATTTTTATTTTTATTAAATTATGATTTATTTTAATTTATTCAGATTAAAATTAATTTATATTGATCTCGGGCAGCCCAAAATTGTATGAATATGCAAGGGTATTTCCTTTGAAAAAGCTCAGAAAATGTGTGAGCATAGGATTTTGTTTGAAGCGAAGGGTCGTATATCGGAGCCACAGGAAGTGGTCGGACAATAGCCCGCCTGGCTGTCGCCACCCCAAGGCCAGTCAGTCACCTCAAACGGTTCTTGCAGCAAACAGGTGAAGGTCAACCTTCCCCCCCTTCCGCGTCAACAAGCATGGACGCGAAGAGGGACGCTAGCGAAAAGCCGCGAATCTGAGTGTGCATCGATACCACGTGATTTCCAACCTGCCTATGAGATCATCGGTAGGGGTCTTCACATGTGAATACAGGGTGTATTTCTTTCTGCCCGCCATGTTCCTGCGCGGGAGAGGGACGCCGTCGCCTTCCGAAGAGAAGGAACTTACTTCTGCCCGGACCACGGGCGAGACAAGTCGAGTCTTCTGGTCAGACCGCGATCCAGTGCGGTCGATTCTGACTTCTGCCCAGACCACGGGCAGAGAGAGGTCGAGCTGACTTATTGCCAGGCCAGATCACTGGCTGGTGATTATTTTTGTCACGCTGAGCTGATAGCGTGACGAACTTCAGTGTTGCTGCCTACACTAGGTAAAGTGTTAACGCCAGGTCTGGTATCGTTGAGTTCTTGTGAGACTGCGAAAGACCCGTAAGCGACTTGAGCAAGAGACTTGTGTTCTTTGAGCTAATTTTGACCCTGAGCTAGCCGGCATTTTATTGAACATTAATGGAATCTTTGCATTTCGCGAGTTCCTTGTTTTTCTAATTGTTATTTGATGGTGCCCGAGATTCATGTTTATCTCATGTATTCTCTTTGATTGATGATTGTTTTCTTGTAGTAGCGTATTGCGAACATTTGTTCCCGCTCACTAAATGTAACTTCGTCAGAGTATTTGCAAGTAAAGTAAAGTTCATATAATTGTTTGCTTGAGTAGATCGGCCAATTGTAACGTCTAGGCTTGCTTGACATTGCATTAATTTATATTAATATTAAATGTAAATGTGCCTAGCGGTGTAGCAGCCTATTGAACTTAATAAATTTATTTCATATGTCAGGTGTCCATAACGACCCGGCGTATGAAGTATGATGATGCTTGCCAAACAGTAATTCATAATTGATTTATTATTATTAAAATTAAAATTATAAAATCCCCCCTCCCTCTCTCATATCGTATTACAATTGCGCTTACAACGTGGGGCAATTAATTAATTAATCCGGGGAATTAATTAATAATCAAATGTTCAAAGTCTCAAAAGAACCAAGTTCATGACCTTAGGCATTTATTTTTGTAGCATAGAAAGTAAATTAATACTTTGTCATTGCTTATGTAAAGTTCAATTCAATCTGAGTGATGAATTTCTTTTGCAAAATGATAATTTTTAATGCAATCTGATTCATGTTAAATCAGTTTCAGACTTTCAATTGCAAATTAATTTTTGATAAATTTTAATGCAATCTGATTCATGTTAAGTCAGTTTCAGAATTTCAATTGCAAATTAATTTTTTTCAATATGCAAAGTTCATTGTGAACGCATATAATGTCGAGCCAGTGCTTTGTCTGTGTAACATGTTAGCAATTAAGAACTTATTGGTGCATATTTTGCTCATGTTGGTTGTTCGTTGTCGCATGATTCAACGTTGTGATGGGGTCTTGCACATTTTGTTTGAATGGTTTGATGCTCAATATTCTTGATGGGATTTGTGCCTATGTTTTGTGAAAATTCTAAAATTTGACTTGTATTAAAGATCGCGATGTTTGTAATTTAACACGTGCTTGCTAAAATCTTTTAGTCGTTTATTGGAATTTTCCTATGCCATTTAATAGTCCTATGCGTTTGAGAACCGGAACATAATCTAAAGGAAATCAATATGGAAGCCTCACCCACCATGCAATATCCACCAGAAATGCCTCCTGGGCCCGAGTGATGATGGCTGTGTTGATAAAGGGACAAGAAAAGTATCAGAAAGGGACAAGAAGAGATAAGGCAGATATAAAAAGATGTTTTACACATGGGATGGGAATAAAATTAAGCAAAGATAGTGAGGTTGAAGTAAATGTTTTCTAAAGAGGAGTGCAAATTACGAGGTATAGTCTCAGGGCTCGATGTAGCTCAATGTAGAGCTGACACTGAAGGCATTAAGGGGTATGTTGTTTCATAATGACGTATCGGATAGTATTTCCCAGTGTGAAATTGGTCATTGTGAAGGCATTAAAGATTCTCAGGGGTATGGAACTAAAGATTTAGTGGGTGCTTATAGTTTCCAAGATGGAAGTACGTGCACACAGAATTCATCAAAAGAATCTTCGGGAGAAAAGGTGAATAGGAATATGGAACATGTTATACATGAAAATATAAACAATAAAGTTCCAATGATAATCCAGGATGATATTGATTTGCAGGGGGAGATAAGTGAATTTTCTAGTTATCTGTCTGCTGCTGATATAACTGTAAATGCTGATGGGAGTTACTGTGAAATTGAAAGAAGTTTGTTTGAACCAGATCAATCCATAGCTACATTTAAAGGGAGAGCAGATATTAGATTACAAATAAATGAAATTTCCCAGAAATTGTTGCATATTCAAAGGGAAATAGCTGAGATGTGTTGCTCGCCACGAAAATCAGTTAAATTTGGTGGTGCTCACAGAGATCGTGGTTACGCGAATTTTATCAGGGAAAATTTATCGGGTCTGATTTCTGTAGGGAACTTCAGAGAATCACGACTTAGAATTTCCTGGAATTTGGGTAGTGAGACTCTAATGACTGTGGCCTTCCAAACTGTTCATTACCTGAGAGGCGGGTTGCTTGCTAGCTTTAAAGAGGATATTCCTATCGGCAGATTTCAGCTGACCAGTTTCTTGAAACGAAACTCGTTAGAAACAAATTTCGAGAGCTCTGTTTGCCGAAAAACGATACTGAACAACAGGGATGGATACTGGAAATATGCTCAATGTGATCGCATGAGTAGACGCAACAGCAAATTAAAATTTGATGTAATATTGAATGTTGGTTGTAGATCCAAAGACAGGACTTTATTCCATTTTAAACATGGGACGTTTGAAAATGGAATGGAGAAAACAAATTTTGGATTCTCTCTTTCAAGGAAACTGAATTGTTAGAGTATACGGGTATCTATGCAGACAAATTGTAGGCAAATGAATTTTGTGGTATTATAAAAAGGTAGGGAATGGTTCTGGGTTAAAAGTAGGAAGTAAAATAAATTACCGTTGTATGCAGAACTCATCATTATCAAATAAATTTCTGACGACTGTTGCGGTCAAATAAAACACTTCGCGATCTGAAAGAGCACAGCTTTGTGAACAAGTGTTTACTGCTTGAGTAGAGTCGTCTCTAAGTAATTATGGGATGTTAACTTTTTTAAAAGGGGTACGATTGTTTAGCCATCTGATAAAGATTGTCACGGCCTGTCGTATTTTAAAGAAAACCTTCAGAATAGTAGTTGGGGAGAGAGAGATAAGATTCCTTTTCTTTTCAGTATTTGGGTCCTTACAATGTTGACTGCTGAAATAATAATTATGTAAGATCGTCTTGTACCGCAAAGGTGGCGATTCTTCTTTTGTTGGCATTCATGGAATATAAGTCCAATGGTTTTTTATATTGCTACGGCAAAGGATAATTACGTATACTGTAATTATCTGTGTGGAAAATTTAGTCCACATTTATTGGCAGTTGTAAGAAGGACAAGTTCACTGACAAATGGGAAGGAGAAGGTTGTGTTAAAAGTAAGTTAGAGGTTAAATCTTTCACATACGATGACGTGACATTGAATTATTACCCGAATGGATACAAGTAGTTTTAGATATTGTTATCTGTCGACCATTAAGTCCCATTGATAATTTAGAGATTGGTAAACAATAATTGCATTGAGATTATTTACGCGATTGTCGGAAGAAATTAGCTCAATTTTCACGAAAGCTAAAAACAGAACAGACGGTAATGTCACATAAGAGTTCCAATTTCTGAAATGTGAGTTGTAAATAAATTAGCGATGATTATTGTATTAAAATTCGCACAAAATTAGAAGTATTAGATCCTACCATTCTGCATAGACCTGTTATGATTATGATGAAGTTTCCTATTAAGTGATACATAAATTGATAAGATTAGGAACAAAATGTAAATACTAATTGTTGAATTAGCGAAATAGGATTTATTTTGTAAGAAGCCTTGTGGAGAGCAAATGTTGTTGACATTAGTCTAAGGATAACGACCGCTAAACAGTTACACAGCTGAGTGCCTGCGACTAAGTTGCGGTGTAGATTCTTATCTAAACTCAGGTAGAAGGGAGCCGCCAGAACAGATGAGAGCGAAAGTGTACAATGCCCGGTCCTAGGGATTATAACGGTATAACGTGGACGAAAATATTTGTCTGACCACTCCAGAAGCAAGGAGGGTTTAAAATGTTGTTTTGAAATGATGTGGCGTCGGAAAGATGAAGTGTGAAAGAGATATATTCCTCAACGTGCAGTCTAGGATTGCTGTTGGTTTGCGAAAAGAAGGCGGATATTTAATTTGTCGCTGTCACTATCATAATAGGTCAGGACACAAGTCAGATGTATGATTGCACCATTTCGGCAATGGGAGTAAAATGTTCCTATAAGGTTCCCACCGATGGGCTCGTACATCACCTGTATTACCGCCACAAAGCCTTTCAAATTTGCAGCTAAACGGCTGACAAAAAAAGGGATATGTAAAGAAATCACTTACTGACGCTTTGCATTGTGTAGAATACACTTATTGCGTGAGACACATACTCGAAACTCACTGTTATACGGGATGGCATATGGCCCGGGTATTTGAATGAAGTCATAAGACCCTCAGTAGGAAATCTTCAGGGTAATAATTTGAATGGAGATGTTTTTAATAAAAAAGTCAATGGCGGTTTCTTTTACTTTATGTTTGGGTAATTATAACGATGATCTTGGTGCATTCTTAAGTAGGAGGATGGCACAATCTGGTCTAGAAATGCAACATCATTCCAGTTTTCCGCGGTTTCATTTTTTTTTTTTGCTTTAGTTCTTGGAGTTTCATAAAGGTAACAGGACTCCGACATGAGCAGAACTTGCAAAATAATTAGGCAAAGAAATATTTCATTCACATGTAAATAATTTTGTGTTTGTCAATTTTTTTTTATTTCATGTTTTACTATGTTTTGTGTTGTTTAAGATAAGAATCTTTAATCGATAAGTTAATATGAAAAGGCAGGAAAGAAATCATGTATGGTTGTCCACATGTTGTAAAACAGTCCAAGGTCATGGACGGTCGTTCAGTTTAGTATCTGTGGCAAGAATCATAGCATTGTGGGTCCCTGTATATGTAAAAATATCGATTACTGGTTATAGTGGAAGGGAGTTAAAATGGCTTAAAATAAAATTATTGTAATAATTTTATTTTCCCGTAGTTGGCCGTATATTGTAACGTGACGTTATCACGCCACGATACAATTTTTATTTTTATTAAATTGTGATTTATTTTAATTTATTCAGATTAAAATTAATTATATTGATCTCGGGCAGCCCAAAATTGTATGAATATGCAAGGGTATTTCCTTTGAAAAAGCTCAGAAAATGTGTGAGCATAGGATTTTGTTTGAAGCGAAGGGTCGTATATCGGAGCCACAGGAAGTGGTCGGACAATAGCCCGCCTGGCTGTCGCCACCCCAAGGCCAGTCAGTCACCTCAAACGGTTCTTGCAGCAAACAGGTGAAGGTCAACCTTCCCCCCCTTCCGCGTCAACAAGCATGGACGCGAAGAGGGACGCTAGCGAAAAGCCGCGAATCTGAGTGTGCATCGATACCACGTGATTTCCAACCTGCCTATGAAATCATCGGTAGGGGTCTCACATGTGAATACAGGGTGTATTTCTTTCTGCCCGCCATGTTCCTGCGCGGGAGAGGGACGCCATCACCTTCCGAAGAGAAGGAAGTTACTTCTGCCCGGACCACGGGCGAGACAAGTCGAGTCTTCTGGTCAGACCGCGATCCAGTGCGGTCGATTCTGACTTCTGCCCAGACCACGGGCAGAGAGAGGTCGAGCTGACTTATTGCCAGGCCAGATCACTGGCTGGTGATCATTTTTGTCACGCTGAGCTGATAGCGTGACGAACTTCAGTGTTGCTGCCTACACTAGGTAAAGTGTTAACGCCAGGTCTGGTATCGTTGAGTTCTTGTGAGACTGCGAAAGACCCGTAAGCGACTTGAGCAAGAGACTTATGTTCTTTGAGCTAATTTTGACCCTGAGCTAGCCGGCATTTATTGAACATTAATGGAATCTTTGCATTTCGCGAGTTCCTTGTTTTTCTAATTGTTATTTGATGGTGCCCGAGATTCATGTTTATCTCATGTATTCTCTTTGATTGATGATTGTTTTCTTGTAGTAGCGTATTGCGAACATTTGTTCCCGCTCACTAAATGTAACTTCGTCAGAGTATTTGCAAGTAAAGTAAAGTTCATATAATTGTTTGCTTGAGTAGATCGGCCAATTGTAACGTCTAGGCTTGCTTGACATTGCATTAATTTATATTAATATTAAATGTAAATGTGCCTAGCGGTGTAGCAGCCTATTGAACTTAATAAATTTATTTATATGTCAGGTGTCCATAACGACCCGGCGTATGAAGTATGATGATGCTTGCCAAACAGTAATTCATAATTGATTTATTATTATTAAAATTAAAATTATAAAATCCCCCCCCTCATCTCATATCTATTACACACCTAAAGTCTAGTGCGCGATTGTGGTCATGGTCAACTTAGGCTTCATACACCACTCAGAATTACCGCCAATATCCATTCTAACAGCATTATACGCCACCTACAGCCACTCAACACTCTTCCTATCTTCCAATGACATCCCAGCCCCAGCTCCTTTATTATGTCACTTGCTGAATATTTTACACAGATAAATCTAACTGCCCTCCTTTGCACCTTGCATTTGATGTACAAAAATGTGGACTCCATACTACACCACACAAGCAATGGTCTGACTGTGGGTTTGCTACCCAAGTCCTTCGCTTCTTTGGTACATCACCCCTCTCTGTTAAATGATTTTAATGTAGTGAGAATCAAAATTCACATGCCAACACAAACGGCAGTAAACTGTAAGAGCACATCGAAATGGGAGATTGTCTAAGCCTGAAACAATGGTTAGAAGCAACGTTGATAATTCTATAACCATATATTTTAGACTCAAATCCACAGAGGAATGACACACGCACAAACT
>JARYHS010012519.1:79671731-79727933 GCA_031002005.1 Vandiemenella viatica
CTCTAGTAAGAAAGAGGACTATAGTTATGACTACATTTATACCTTCAGGTTGATATACGTGGCAATTAAACCTTCTGGCTTAAGCTGAAATGATTGAAGAAAAGTAAAAATATGATTCACAGGATTGGCAAAGAGACCTTCCTTTCTTACTGTGGTGAGTGCTATCACGTAAGTGTGGTAATGTTTTCATTTTCTGTAATGATCACGTTATCGTCGAGGGATCTAATTTAAGAATTAGCTACGTATGTTACTATTATATAATGATGAGCTGAACTGTAGGTCCATGTCTCCCAATGTTCTTGATGGCATTCAGCTGTGCATCTTTTCCCAACTGACTCGTAAAAACTGTTGCCATGACAGTTCTGGACACACCTAACACAAAATATTGATTGTTAAACTGTTGGTATCAGTAACCCAGGTGTATTATTTGAATGCACGAACAAAACAGATAGACGGAAATCGAAGATCGGTTAAACAAATAGCAAGACATGAAAGCAGCAGAAATGGTAAATCGAATATCCACTAAGCTCAAGAAATAAAACGTAATAATTTATAAATTGCAGTTACAAGAGTAATAATATGCAGGCACTCCTAAAAATAGGGACTTTCGGAAAGGCGAAGAATTTAGTATTACGGAATGATGGAGGAGCCGGAGGAAAAGTCACTTCCTAAAATTCCACCACAATCTTTTATATTTGGTTGCATGGAAAGAAAAAGAAATAGAGGCATTTCCAATCTGGTGCTTCAGAAAAAAGTTGAATCTGAAGTAAGTTGGTAAAACACAGGATGAACAACTACTATTAACAAAGTTATTGAAAAGATAATTTAGAATTCTTTAAATGAAGGAAATCGCAAGATTTTGCAGCAAGTTGGTCAAATTGTTAACAGAGGATTCGGTGGATGAAATATCAATTAAGCAAAACAAATTATACAATATGACTATAATTGAAGAGTAAGTTTTATGGGTAAGCAGATATCAATAAATTATCAAAAGAAATTAGAAGATGCAAGCCTTGAGAATATTATCTTGTAGGAACAGCAGGTGGAAGTTATTTTAGATATCTAGCAAAAGTTGATCCATGTGGTTGCTCTATTAGATGAATTTTCCATTTTAGTTTAATACCTGTAATTCTTAATCATACTACCGGGGAAAAAAACGAGTATTGGAATTCGTTAAAAGAAAGAAGTGGTGAGATTTTGCAATAAACGTAATAGGTCAAATTGTTAACAGATGATTTAGTGGATTGAGCATCATTTGAGAGGAAAAAAACTACAGTTTAGTATAACTGGAGAGTAAAGTTTGGTGGGTGTATTGATACGAATAAATTAGTACAAGAAGCGAGAAGAAACAAACCTTGAGAATATAATTTCATAGTATCCGCAAGTGGACATAATTTTAGATCTCTGGAAACAATTGATCCATGTTGAATCTCCATTTGAGGAATTACCCATTTTAAATGGATATCATCAATTCTTAATGATGCTACTGTAAAAAACTTCTGAGTGTTGAATGGCAGTGCGGAGAACTAGTATTCGAGATGCCAAAGCTTTTCCTTGTTCAACGATACCTTTTGTATCAAACGTTCCCCCCAAATAAAATACCACACAAATCTGCAGGAAAGAGTCCCTGCTTGGGGCTCATAACATACCTCATAGAGGGTAGTATAATAACCGACGTTGAAAACCTTAGAGACAGTCTTGAATAAAACAGATTGGACGCCACGTGTGTACCGTGCCTGGAGGAAGATGCGGAAGTGCTTCTCCTGTCCATCACTTGGCTGTGTCGTCATGCATGTCACGCATGGCTGAAGCACCCATTGTCCCAGTGTGGCAGTAAATCGGCGGAGTTACTACATATCTCTACGCTGGACATTCACTGAGCCAGCTGAACGTGACTACAAGAGACATCCTTCTGCCTGTTTCTCATGGCTCCATCCGTCCAAATCATATCTTACCCATAACCCTGTACACCACAAAGATTGATCGCTCATGTGGACACTTGCAACTCGTAGTGGGGTCTTCCCTTTGTTGTTCATATGTCTCATATATTCCGAGGATAATGCTGTGGCTCTACTTCTGGTTTCACAGTAATCTAAACACCTGAGCGATACGAATGGCTGATAGTTTTATCACAACAGTCTTGAGGTTGGATAACTTTGAGTAGACAGAGAACGTTTCGTTCTTGTATGATTGAGGTCTAGATCGCCAATCTGCCGAAAGATTTTTATTAAATTCTCAGTAATAAATACGAACTACGCTTAAGTTGTCCTTTCATAAATCTCAATCACAGATATTCAAATTCATGATACACTGCACTATATATACAACGTTTCATTTTACTGATCAAATTAATTACAAAAATATAGAGATGTAGAACATGAACCAAATCTATTTACTTCAAATCTAGTTAAGTAAATATTCGTAACATTCTACTAATACTAAATATGTCGCTTAATAATTTCAATATTTTAAAAATAAAACGTATTTAAAGTTTCACAAATACGTGGAGAATTCACAGTATCAATTTGTTTTTAAATTACATAAATAATATCTTTTAATTCGCTGTTATATTCCCATTTATTGGAGAGTCTATGAGTATTGATTATACTGCAGTTACCTTCAGAATATGCAGAAATTTCTTTTTTAAAAGATTTCTAACTGAAATATAACGTTTTCGAAGATCTGAAAATCGACAAAACGTTCAGTAGTTCTTCCTTTACACTTAAGGTCTTTATTCTTCGTTGATTTGGATTATCTGATTCATTTTCATATTCCATTGTGGGAAAGAATGTAAGCATTGAGGGTTGATTTTGCAATCTCACCCAAGACCTCCAACAAAACCAGAGCATTAATAACGCGCAACATCTGAGACATGCGCCACTGTTTCTTAGGAAATGTTCGATCTGCGGCTATCACAAATTATCCATTCCTTTGTCTCACAAAATAATGGCTATTTCAATATATGATGGCGCATTAGGAGCGATGTAAGTCTATAATTCCACACCAGTCTTTGAAAAATCAATCCATTTTGATACCTCAATTTACCAACACATGGAGGAACTCCATGCTATCATAGATGTTATTCTCTGTTCGTCATTGTTCCAACTTATGATAGTATTAAAAAATTTTTTTACTTAACGTGAAGAACTAATGTGATAGACAGCAGACATTCCAAAGCTATTACGTCATCGTCTACTTTGCTATTACGCAAAGAAGAAAGTAGTGTTGTCAGGTGAACAATCCGCATCTACGCATACATCTGCAAAATTTTTATTGACGTTTCCATTGATCTCTAATACATATTTCCTTTACATGTGTTAAGCTATGTATTCTTACCATTTACTTATTATGTTTCACATTTGAAACAAATCTATATCAAATTCGCTAACGTTGTTGATAACTCTGTTTAGTTGAGACTCTGTTTTTGTTATTTACGTCATGTACAACGAATTCAAAAGCAGACTAATAAGGCAAAACGTATACCGTTGCGTAGTCTGGAACCAAACATTCTTGATTTTCTTCATACTGAATCAACTACGATCCTACGTAATGTATGATTATAAGGCAACAAGCTTTCCTGTCTTTCAATCTTCAGGAGATTGTGAAGCAAGTTCTGTGTTTAGAAAATCCCAAGCACTGTTTCCAACACTATAATTTACTGGCATTACATACAAAAAAGAAAAGGAAAACGATAGGCTAAGTACTTCAGACCGAATTCATAGAAACATATGACATAATTTTGCTTAAAATAGTTTTCAATAGTGATCATTTTGTTCAAGTCCATTATGAGACAGTGGTAAGAAAAAAAACCTAAATAGTAATGAAATATAAGAACTAACCTGTTCAACCTGGAATGATTTTTTTTTTGCTTGGGCTTTACGCCTCGTCGACGGCAAAGGTCATTAGAGGCGGGATGGGATTGGGGCAAGGAACGGGAAGGAATTCGGCCATGGCCTTTTTGAAGGAAGCATCCCGGCATTCGCCTGGAGTGATTTGGGGAAACCATGGAAAACCCAAATCTGGATGCCCGGACGGGGATTCGAATCGCCGCCCTCCCGAATGCGAGCCAGAACGTCAACCGTTCACCCACCGCGCTCGGTGACTGGAATGAACTGCTACGTTTGAATGTGCTCTTCACGTTTCCACTATACTGCGTGTTAAAAGCCGCCCTGTAAAAAACTTGATTTAGCGCATTGTTTAAGTCGTCATTGCTGCTGCTACGTTTGCTGTATCAAGACCAATTGCCACGCGATGATCTCATAACTATCGAAAGCAATGATTGGCTATTGCAGATCAATTGATTTATTTCTTTGACGTAGGATTACATCGCAGTGTTAAAGAAATTCGCCCCAAAATTTAATATTGTGCGACCTCAACATTGGTTTTGGCGTGACCCAGACAGCATTGTAACTTAACCACAATCTCTAAGAAGTCAAAAGCTGGAATTAGCCAGTATCTGAGATTGGAGTGATCCCTAGTGCAATATTTTACACAAAATAATTAGTGAAATGGAAAAAAAGATCAAAGTGTGACTGAAATGTGAACAAACATGGTAACGAATCAGGTAATCTACGAGTATATTTGAAAAGGTCAATGCTATGTTTCCATCGGTAGCGGAAAGAGAACCCCCCACACAATGCATTAATATCGAATGAGTATTTGGATCGACGATGGCGGACTCTGTACTAGTAATGTTTATCGAAGATGAGTGAAAATATTTTGTTGCAATATCGAACCAGTAAAAATCGAAATTTTGTGTCTGCCGCATCAATAACACTTTAAAAATTTACTTAAACTTTATTTTTTTTTATCTTTTGAGGGTGTATTAAAGATATTAATCTAAGAAGAAAATCAATGCTTTATCATTCAACATGTAAATAACACCTCAGTATTATCAGAGGAATAAACCATTGATAACTAATAGCTAAATTATCTTAAAAAAATCTCTTTCTATGAAAAAACTTACAGCATAGTTTGCGACCGTCAAAAACTGATAATTCCATCACTCATTGACATTAAAATAATTTTTCTGAATCAACAGCTTTTGTTATATGTTGCCACAGTCATGAAATTTGAATCTCGTAAGCAAGTTTCATCAAGCAATATTGGTCTCGTTCTTTTCCTTAGCGTTGCAGGATCTGCTTGACTAGACTTTTTTTTCCTATAAACCGATCTTGTGCATCTTCAGATTAGGCATTTACTAGCCACATGTCCTCCCGTAAGGTATCCAGCCAGCAGGAAGCAACATTGGAGTTACGATACATTTTACTAGACGTATTTGTACTGTACATATATTGTAAGATAAGATTCGCAATGCTGCATAATGTATTAATGATACTGAAAAAATCCAATATTGTCACAGAACTTAAGCCTACCACCTACTTGTGCCAAATAAGGCAGGTATCGTACCAATTGACATTTCAAGGATTAATTTGGAAACGATCCGCACAAAACCAAAGACGTGATAGCCTTCATCCTAAATTTCCCAAGATATCTTGGGTGAAATTAAATCCACTTATTGATTCGGTGGAGTTAAGGAAAGGAAAATCGTTTATTTTTAACTTTGCAGAACGCAGAAATCGTTCAATGACTAGTTTCAGAAAGTATTGTAGTGAACTACTTTTGTGAAAATACCTAAAAACAGTAGTGTTACTTGGCAGAGAACACTCGTTCTCCGTGGTGTATATTGAGGCACGCGGTAATTGTAGTTGCAAACGACTGTGATTCACGCAGCCCAAATGAAAACCGGGCTTGGCCTCCGCGTAAACAAGGAACGACGGGAATAGCAAACTGCGTAGCCTGCTTCCGCGACCGCCTCCCCACGTTGTTCTGCTAATAACATCGCCCGGTATACACAGGCTTTTACGATTCGTCACTGATTTTGGTAGCAATGCAAATACGAAGTTCTTTTGTAATGTCATTGATTTCTTAATAAATACTCATCGGTATAAAACACCTAACACTGGGAAAACGACACTCTGAAGAAAATAAAAATGTGACTCTGTGTAATGAAAAACCAAATAATTAATAGAACAATGATGCAGTTAGGTCTGACTTAGTTAAAACAATCTATAATATATAAAAATATCATAGAATTCCTTTACTTTTTTATTAACTGATATTGGTAATATTTCAGTTGTTTAATTTCTTCAGAATAAATTATCATTTTGGACTCAGTGGTTTCAAACAATGACAACCAAGCCCGAATTAAGCTTCATTATTAACTCAATACTGAGTTCATGTTGCCGGAAAGTTAATGTCTAAACTTTTTATTAAAAAAATCAAAACATTTACTTGAAAAACTACGCCACTTTTTTTCATGATATAATAACATTATTTCTGCTGTCGCTTTACGTTTTTAGAGAAAGTTCTACCAAAGTTTTTTTTTTTTTTTTTTTTTTTTTTTTTTTTTTTTTTTTATCAGAAGAGTAAATTTCATACTTTTGGTGAAACAGTTTAGCTACATAAATTAGAGGTTATGATGTCAGAAGTTTTAAGAGTCTAAGCACTCCACCTATGTCATTGCTGTACCTACAGTTTAACGCGGAATCCGTATTACATGAGTCTTGTAGCCCTTACGTGAAAAAAATAAAGAAAATATAAGTTCGTGGGTGTGGGATTTGAATCGGAGAAACTGAATGTTGAAAGCACTTTAACGTGGAATCCCATCTTTGGAGTGGTGAACCAATCAAAGCACATGGAAAATTCTGTCTGCCTGGAGATTAAATCATGGGAGGCTTCTGGCTTTATGCCTCGTCGACGTCGAGGTTATTAGAGGTGGGAAAAGGGTGGGGGAGGGGGGGACTGGCAGGAATTGGTCATGGACTTTTGAAGGAACCTTTCCATCACTCGCGTTGAATGTTTTGGGGAAATCATGTAAAACCCAAATCTGGATGGCCGGATGTGGATTCGAACCCGCATCCTCTAGAATAAGAGGACAGAGCGTTACCGCTCATCTGTAGTGACTTGGCTGTCACCCGTTTGGGATGACCCTCACAGTCACTCTGTCCAGCCGAGCGGTGAGACAAGGACAGATTGCCATAGGGAGGCATGGATAAGCGTCTACATGGAAATCGACGGGTTGTTCGGATATGAGTCTTGTGATAGGATTATTACTTGGAAATCAGGGCTAATCACTGATGAATATTTACATATTTATTTACACCAGGTTCTGAAGGTTCTGTACACATATTTACACATACATGGAATTTAGCTGTGAATAACATTACCATCAATATTACTTTCTGAAACTGATAAATTGGTGCAGTGGCGCCTTGCTAAACCCCACCAACATTATGGGAACGAGGAGAGACAGAGCGAGCTTACAACATGGGTACCTCTAACCCAAACACGACAGGACTATTGAAATACATTGAACTTCGGGTTAACTGAACCTATCCGTCTCATATCCAAATAATCTCAGTAGAGCCTACCTTCTGCGTTGCTGTAGACATCTCTTGGGCTGCCGTGGCTCCCCTCCGAGGCCGGAGCCCGGTAACTTCTTTCGTCGTCTCCCGGCTGCACAATACGACGATCAGCTCGACCGACGGATAGACAGACCTAGCTAGCTGTGCTCAGGGTTTTACTATGACAACCCCCACTCCACTCCAGCTCTTTGGAGAGGGCAAACTCTGACATCACCTAACTGCATTCGGTCATAATGCCAGCTTGCGTTCTCTTTTCGGCGCCTGACAATTGCCGAATCGCTGACTCGTGCTCTACTTGCAGGTTGTGGCTCTCGTAATGTTGCTTAATTTTGCTCGCTCGTCTGTCCTCTATCCCAACCCCAAACAAGTGTATAAATTACTCAAGTAAAACCTCTGGTATTACTACACATCCATCGTGTTCGATGACTTTAAATAAATTATTGGGGTAGGTGCTGAGAATTTCACCCCCAAAAAATTGAAAGAACTTGAAGTAAAGTCATGTGTTATGCGGTAGTAAATGTGAGGGAAATTGTACACTGTGGATATATCTGCACGACAATCAATAATAACCACATTTTTTTTTTTTTTTTTTTTTTAAAATTAACCCCATGAGTAAGCAACCTTATTTATAGCACTGACAAAATGAAAAATTTAAATGTAGAACTGATGTTCACTAATATTCTTTCTGATTTACCTCGCACTTTAAGGGATTTAAAAACAAATGCAAAACCTTATGGGTGAGCGGTAAAGCTCGGGCTTGGCATTCGAGAGGGTTAAGGTTCGAATCCCCGTCCGAATATTCAGTTTTTTACGATTTCCTGAAATCGCTCCGGTCGTATGCCGGAATAGTTCCCTCAAATGGCCATGGCCGAATCTCTTCCCATTCTTCCACAATTCTCTCCGATTCTAATGATGTGCACGAAGCGTAAAGCTCTAAAAAAAAAATGAGTATGTGAAGAATAGTTTATTGTAAGGAAGGTGTTATAGTTTGATGCAAAGGTGTACTTTACAATTAAAATTTTACTAACTGCAAGGTAATGCTGCATATGTGGAACAACTGCTTATTTGTGAGTCCATTGCCAAAGTACGTTAAAAGAGAGACGATATTTTATTCCATTAGACTTCCACTTGTTTAAGCTCAATAAAGCGGGCTTGTGTACTCGGTGTACTTTTGCCTCCCTTTTGCTGTCCAGTTGGTAGTCTGTCTGCACACAAACATCTCTGGTCGGTGAAATGCGATCCCGTGCTGCCGGAAGTGGCTTGACGCCCAACATGCCCCCCGGACGGCTATATTGCGGCCCGGCGTGGCGCGGCGCCGGAAGTAGACTACGTGCGCCGCCGCTGGAGTGGGAGGGCGCGCCGATCGCCACTTGCTATTGCGCCCGCGTCACTCACACACGAGGCGGATGGTTTCCTGCCGCGCACCGCTTAGTTGCCTGCGATTATTCAGATCCTGCAGCGCGCGCGGAATGACCAATGGTCGGAGGTGCGACTGCGGTTGTTGCTTGCATGAACGTTGGCGGAATAGGAAAAGCGAAGGGACCAAGGCTGTATCCTACACAACTCACCAATTGACGGTGTTGGTTCATTACTATTAACTACTTCTTTTGGATATCAAGTACAATAATTTCAGTTAGTAAGCTCGCATGTCAGAGAGAGTACAAGAATTTAGAGATCAATTATTGAAACTATAAAAGTTGTAATGTAGCGATCAATCATTAAGGTACCATTCTTTAGCAGTCCACATAATGTTTGACCGTGGTAAGACAGAATTATCAGCTTAAAAAAATTACCTTTACAGCAATAGCATTTATAATCCTCAAGGAATGAATATGTAAGGTTAATAAGTAAAAAAAATATAATTTGCAATAAACAAGGTTCGTATTCCAAGTAGAAGACATCAGACTAACTTCTCTCATTGGTTGTTCCAAAAAGTACCATTCTCAGTATACACTTATGAGGATTACCCTTATTTAACCTGATTTATTCCTGAATATTCAATTCAGAAGTACTCACTTTTGTATTCGTAGTCTTTTATCTCATTAGCTTTTATATCTTACTCACTGAAAGAAAGCACTCTTGCTATTAAATAGAAACGACAGTTCACTTTTCTATACTCAACCATAGGAAAAAAACGTTATTCGTAACTAAGTTTATTGATCTGTATCAATACATTCTTCAATAACGTTTTGAGGGCAAACGTAACAACACAATATTAAAATATCCTTATCTTTACAAGATCTAATTGTTGGTTTATTATAGACAATTATTATCATTATTTTTAAAATTGGAGTTCAAGAAAGGTGGAAAATCTTATCGCATTCAATCCCAAAAATTATGTTTTTCTAGCTATGTCTTCTGCACCAGAGATCATATTTTCACTCCCTGCTCAAATACCAAAAGCGCTACATACGGAAATTCGTTCACTCTCTACAAATTTTTCCTATCCGTCTTTTACCACATTTTCTCATAGCAGTCAGAATAAATGAGTGACCTTCTGTTTGCTTTCTATTTAATACTGAAGCAAGTAAAAACAATAATTGCTTACATTTTCGGTATTTTCCCTTACACAAGGAAGTGCCAAAGTTCATGGGATAGGAAGGTGATAAACTTAGATGGCGATATCACCGCCAGGTATAAATGTGCCGTGCAGATTTTGGGCTTCCATTTGTTCTCTAATGAGTCATGTGAAAGGTTTTCTTACTAGATTAAGGACGCATGACATGAATTAAAATGCGGAATGGTAGTGGGCGCTAGACTCATGCGGAAACCAATTTCGGAAATTGTTAGTGTATTCAACATTGTTGATCCACAGTCTCAATAGAGTGCCATGATTACGTAATTTCCCGCATTACCTCCTGTCTTGGACAGCGTCGTGGCCGTCCACGTCTACTTAATTACCGCGACCAGCGACGTCTGCGTCGATGTATCAGTGATGACAGACAGGCAACACTTAATGTGGGACGTACGACAGTCGTTTCTGTAGGCTGTACTGCAAACTTCGGTGATAATGGGATATGGCAGCATAAAACCAACGCGAGTGCCTCTGTTAACAAAACGCCATAGGCTGCAGCGACATGTCGATTGGACCCTAGATGACCTTAGGTTGCATAGTCAGATTAGTTATGATTCCAGTTGGTAAAAGCTGGGTAGGTTTCGATTGTGGAGCTGACCGCACAAGGACGGATTCAGGTTATCAGGAAGGCTCTGTGCAAGCTGGTGTTTGTTCCATCTTTGCTGTGTATGATTAAACGTAACTGATGATTGACTGAAAATGCTTATTTTCAGCTACCTGGAGACCATTTGCAACCTTTCATGAGCTTTATTCTCCTAAACAACGATTTTTTTTTTTCAGGTGCACCATGTCACCGGACAAAAATCTTTCAAGATTTGGTTGAGGAACATTTTGAACAGTTCCGGTGAATGATTTGGCCGTCTAGATCACCAGATCTGAATCCAATAGAACTTTATTGCTATTTGATCGAAAGGCAATTCGTGTACCACGTCATACACCGGCAATATTTTCGCAATTACGGACGGCTGTCGAGGAAGCAGACCTGAATGTTGCTTCATGAGACTTACAAACACTTGTTGACTCAATGCCAATTTGGGTTGCTGTATTTCGCCGGGCAAAAGGCTCCACATAGTATTAGGAGGTGTCCTACTTCACTATATTATGAAGTGTTCATTAAATACGTGAAGTGAAGTAGGGGAGGGGGTCGATAGAAATCTCACTTCACCAGTGCGGGGAGAAGGGGGGGGGATCCCACCAAAACTCGCCACGGGGTGAGGGCGAGGGGTACAAATTTCCGAAATAACATCCCACGCAATAATTTCATGGAATGTTTTTTCGGAACATTAATTATTAATGAACTCCCCCTTACTTCTCTTTTATGTAAACAATTTTCCCGACAAGCTATTTAATAAGTTCACTCACTTTGAACGCTAATTACGTATTTCTCAAAAAGTACTCAAGTAGTGAAGGTTGATTTTGCTTTGTTGTTTGTTCATTCTGAGTAACAGCTGGCGGGGCCTTTGATGAGAAGAAATAGAGCAGTTGTTAGGCAACTTGTTGTACGCAGCTGAATTTAATTCAGTAATATTATTTAGCAAACTTTTGCATTATGGATTCCCGAGATATTTTCTACAACTGAAGACAAAGCATTTTACTGCTAGCCTAGTGCATACCTCATAAGTACCGTATGTTCTAACATAGAGCTAATTCTTCTAGTGTCGAGCCATTGTTTCTGATAACGTATTTGGTATGATTATTGAATTTGTTTTTGTAAGTTTATGATGAACAAGATACTACTACCACACAAAAAACCAACGATCTTTGCTATGTAGTTGGGGCAGAAAAGTGACATAAGCGGAGACACATGCCTTTCGTTGAAATACGAAAATATCCTTGATTGGCCACTTTCAACCACCATATCTCCCACACTACCACAGGTGACTCTAGTTTATTACCACACACAAACGCCAGTGATCTGCGATGGATAGTTTTCGCTGAAAAGTGATACACGATGACATATGCTTCTTTGGCAGAAAAATGAAATTGCCGCACGTCGACCACTTTCAACCCCCATATCTCCCACGCCCCCATAGCTACCGACATCTAAAAACCATAGTGCACGACAAGAGACATGATTCTACTACCACACACAAACACCAATGGTCTATGCTATGTAGTTGTGGCAGGAAAGAGAAGTATAAGGAGACACATATTTTTTGTCGAAATATAACAACGCCCTGACCAAGTATAATCATCATATCTCCCACATCCCCACAGCTATCGGCATTCGGACAACGTTGTGCACAACAGGAAACTTCATGCTACTTCCACACACAAACACCAGTGATCTGTGGTAGGTAGTGGTGGCTGAAAAGTGAAATATAGGAAAACACACGTCTCTTTATATATATATATATATATATATATATATATATATAAGATTTAAGTGTTCATGTAAAGTATAAATTTTCATAACAAGAACTATCAAATAATGCAGTATTTGCCTGTTTTCCAATAATCTTGTGTTAAATCGTAGTAGTACGACAGACATCATGATCAAATCTGTTTAGAAATCTAGGTGTAATTACAATGTCGGTTCTGTTACAAAACAGAAACCAAGTCCTACTGATGTCGTTCCACTGTCTGTCGCAGACGTCTACCACTTAACCGGAATGCCTTAGAGACATCATATCTGAAAATGTTAAATGTTTCGTTTAAAAACCGAATATCACGTTTATAGTTTCGTGAAATTGTGTAGTGGCATTTTCGTAAAAATAAATTGATCTGAAGAATAATTCTACTCAATTGTGCGAGGTATAAATCTCCTTAATCAGAGAACTGGAATTTTTTCTCAATTTTTGTCATTTGTAATATATAAACGTAAGCGATCGTCAAAGTAGTTCATTTCAGAATTTATTATTATTATTATTATTTGCTCTATCTCAAAAACGCTCTTAATAAAATCTTAAAATTTATGCCTAATATCGATTATGTTCTATGTTTAAACGACGATTACTAGACTTTGTAAGCGTACTTTGTGGGAAAAACATGCAAACCGGACCCCACCCCTAAAGTGGACCCCCGGACTCCTGCCTCTGTTTTCTCCTGAACTCTAGCAGAATCAAGTGTAAAAAGCAATAGAATTCTCGAGTCGCGTGCCTCATTGGTTGTTCATAAATCGCCATTACGTGCTTTGGCAGTAAACAAACATTCTGCTACATTTTTTTAAAGTTTCTCCTGGATATGGGCAGGCAAGCCTTCTAACCTATACATACCCTTAAATGATAAACTTTTATTTTAATGTTTATCACTAAACTGTTTTGTTGAGAAGTTTAGTTAAGAATCTACTGGGATAACAAGATACATGCTATAGTTGCGCAAACCGGACAACCTTCAGTTGTATAAACCGGACTCCTAAATTTTTTTTTAAGCTTAAAGTCAAATATGAAATTTAACGCTTGTATCTTTACAGTCATCTTATCTACTCCTTGTAAAGTTCAATTGATGCAAGAGCTAATGAAGTCAAGAAAGCTCAACAGCAAGAACGTTATCGTGTTCAAGGATTTAAAAGCAGTCGCTGCTGAGGGCCTCTAGAAAGAGATTGTGAAAAGGAGCCTTAATCTTGAGAAAAATGTGAAAGAATCAAGCAGTGAGAATGAGAAGAGCGTGACCTCTCGAACATCGGAATTGGTAATTCTCCCTGGAGTGTGCCAATCCAAATACGAGCATGGATGGTGCGTGTTTTGAAACAGGAAATTTTTTAACGTTTTAGAATGGGAAATTTGGATGACGTGCGTTATATGTTTAGTGTTGGACCATGTGGATTGCGCTAGGACTAGATTTTTGTCGCTAAACGATTTAATTATTTTATTTATTTTTTGTGTCTTCATATACCCTAAGTATATGTTATATTTGTATACTTTTAAAAAACTAGAACCTGTAATTGTTATATTTCACTT
Organism: Vandiemenella viatica; assembly: GCA_031002005.1. Taxonomy (NCBI): domain Eukaryota; kingdom Metazoa; phylum Arthropoda; class Insecta; order Orthoptera; family Morabidae; genus Vandiemenella; species Vandiemenella viatica. Next base: position 79,685,633 of record JARYHS010012519.1, read on the forward strand.
TAAGATATGTTTTCGGTGATTGTATACCATTGTATAATTGTTTAGTGTTATTTCTTTCATTTTTATAAGGGATCCCATTTAAGCAACTATTCTTCACATCGCCAAACTGTCGGATTTTTTAAAAGTATTTTTTTGGTAAGGATTTTTAATTATATTTTTGAAATCAGAATTTAAATGACGCATAAGATTCTGAAGTATTTATTTCATTCTTTAAAAACAGATATTTTTATTAATTTATATATTTTAAACGTAAAAATCAAAAACGGGGGTCCGGTTTTTCACACTTCCCCTATAAATTTATTTTATCTGAAATGCTAAGTGGGTATTGGATTCTAATATTCCATACATTTTATTGTAACTGAACGACAGCATTAACCACGTGCCGACGAAACTTCAAAACTGTGACAGTCAGTGATTTTTGTGCCAAGCATGTGCATAAACAAAAATACACTTAATTTTCCGTCACAATTCCAATTTTTTTTTTTTTTTTTTTTTTTTTTTTTTTTTTTTTTTTTTTTTTTTTTTTTTTTTTTTTGTGGGCGTTACGTCTTTCTCATCGATTTCATTGAACTATTGGAACTCGAATTGGAGAAAAGGAACAAAAATTAATCCAGCCATGGATTTAGAAGGATTCTTCCAGGAACTTGCCTGCAATGATTTCGGGTAAACATAAAAACTGAAAGTTCAGATCATTTACCACTTGCCAATTAGGCTCGGTTTCATCTATTATAGCTAAAGCCAGTATGTGGTGAGCCACGTAGTCTGAAATGAAAAAAATTCTATAGTCTATGTAGCTTACTGTCCCAAAGCTGCCTCCATGAGATTTTGGCCGGCTTAGGGTAAACGTTAAGTTAGTCGAAGCGATAGAAGGGAATACTGGCTGAACTCTAGATCAACCAATCCCGACATAATGTCCCCACTGACATGTACTTGACTGATTCATACAATTGTTAGATTTCAGCTAACTAACTTTTTTTAACACAGAAAAACCGTCATCTGGCAATAAAAAAAAAAAAAAAAACGTTTACCACTCAAATATTTCATCTCTTACGGATCGCAGTACGCTGAAAATAATTCAGAGAATAATTATCCGTAGAAAAGTGCATGATTGTGTACGCGTTTGTGGTTGGGACATTGCGTTTCGCACGGGACCGTGACTATACGCAACGCGTACTGAATGCGACAAAGGAGAAACGACTGACCATCAAAACGGAAGACGTGATGTAACGCTCAATTGTGCCGTGATGCATTGTCGGTTAAAATGTTACGGCAACGCTGTTAACTCTCTGTATTTATTCAACCGCATAAGTGCGACTGTGTGTGTGTAATTTTTTTCTGCAGCGGGTTCGTGTGACAATATGGAACTGTTGCATTATTCTAATGAAACATCACGATATTCTTTTGTTTACTGAAAACGAGAACAATATGACAAGTCCATTACCTTCTGACATATCGTACTGAATTTTTTTTATGGCTTTACGCCTCGTCGACGTCGAGGTCATTAGAGGCTGGATGGGACTGGGAGCAAGGAACGGGAAGAAATTCGGCCGTGGCCTTTTTGGAGGAAGCATCCCTGCATTCGCCTGGAGTGATTTGGGGAAACCATGGAAAACCCAAATCTGGATGCCCGGACGGGGATTCGAACCGACGTCTTCCCGAAGGTGAGGCCTGAGCTTTAATCACTCACCCACCACGCTCGGTCTGAAATTTTTGTGCAGAATAAAATTGTTAACGTTCTGCAGGTAGAAATAGTGGTTGATTTTGATTTATTCATGCTTCATCTAGTAACGTAGGACCGAGTGTGGTGGGTGAACGGTTAACGTTCTTGCCTCGCATTTTGGAAGACGTGGGTTCGAATACCCGTGTGGGCATCCAGATTTGGCTTTTCCATGGTTTCCCCAAATCACTCAAGGCGAATGCCGGGATGCTTCCTTCAAAAACGCCATGGCTGAATTCCTTCGCGTTCCTTATCCCCTGTCCCATCCCGCCTCTAATGACCTTGACGTCGACGAGACGTAAAGCCGTAAAAAAAAAAAGGTAACGTAGGAACTGGAAATACAAATTTAAAAATCACCTTCTTATTTCTAATACAGTATAAATAACTTATACAAAACTGACATTTCCTTATCTCTAACACATTATTAATATATTTCTAGTTCATTACGCAATAATGTTTCCCACAACATTTATGAGTTAGAATCCATGACAATGATATATTCAGTATGTTTCGAATCACTATCACTTACTATGGTAATGACAACGAAGGTCCTTAGTGTATTTTTGGATAATTAGAAATGAAATTTGCTATGCTAAACCAATCCTAGAATATTTTATTAATAATCACTTGCATAAAAGTACAGAATTTAACTCTCCATTTATGTTTGAAAAAATTATAACAGTGTATAATACATTATCACTATACATTAAATTTAAAATCTTTTTTTAAAAAAATGCAAAATAAATACCTTAATTAAATGATATTTTATTTATATGTGTTTATAGTATTTAAACGTTACGTTACATTATTTGAATGAATTCTAATGCACCTTTAATCAAGAGACAATTTGTTGAGCAAAGGTGTAAGCTTTGTGTGTTAAGCCTCATTTCACATCCCGCAGTCCTTCTTTGGAACCTATGAAAGTGGATGTAGTAATATTATTAAAATTATTCAGCCTGAGGACGAAGTATTAAATCAAAGTCTTGTGAGATTTACGGATAGAATTGAGATTCGTTTTCGTTATGAGTATATCAGATGTTTTGAAATATGTTTAAAGTTAATTTCCATTTATTTTTACTACAACGACTTATTTACTTTAAACGGAATCAGGTGGTACATAAACAAAGACGATAAACAAAATTAGGACATTAATAGAGATACTGCGAGTGAATACTAATAGTTTTATATTCTCTTCATTTTCTTTCTGCTGTAATAATTACTAAGTTTTAACTTAATTCAATTTATCCCTCAGCCCTATACTTTCCACAAACAGGTTAACACAAGATAGTGCGAAACTTGGTTTATTCATAAATAAATGGCACTCTTCTCTTCCTCAGAACAACTCGTTTCTAATTACCTTATCTAACATGAGATGTTTATCCATATTCTAATTAAGAAAACTGTGCATTTTTTCGTGTGTATTAAAAGATGAGAATTTGGTAATGACAAATATAATAGTTTTCAGATAGATATTGATAATTTTTAAAATCAAACGTGATTTAAAATTGGAACACAGGCAAATTAATTATTAATAATGAATTATATTCATGTTCCCACTTTTTCACATTAGAGTGTTTCGTTTAACTGATATTTACGTAGAAAAAATTACATTTCTCTTTCGATTTATTCAGGGATTGTTTGATAGCAATGTTAAATTAGTGACCAGCGAAGGAAAAGCATACTTCACATTTCGTCGTTTTTTTATTATTGAAAATATTGTAAAAGTTTAAACACTTTGTACATGAAGCAATTGGATTATGGTATGCTTCCCATACTATTGGCCAGTATAAGCAATTGGATTATGGTATGCTTCCCATACTATTGGCCAGTATAAGCAGCTCAATTGATCGCGTGATTCCTCACCAGATACGGGTTTGAAACTGACCCATGTTTCATGGAAACGAAGTAGTCCTGGCGGCAACATATGCGCGATTCTGTATCACGTTAAAATCACACAGAAGTGCATTTCTCGCATTAGAAAATTTTCATTTATTTTCTTCACATACTACGGCAAAAACAGACAAGTGTGGTAGCCTTATCGCGAGATGAAATTCACGTCATGGTACCCCCATAGATTTCCAGTTTTTATGCAACAACACTGCTATCTTCTATACTAATATTATAAATGCGAAGGTAACTCTGTCTTTCTATCTGTCTCTCTCTCTGTTTGTTAGGTTTCTTGGGCTAAACGGCTAATCCTATCATGTCTAACATTCTGTAGTGCCTTACTTTATAATGGGCTGATAGTGCAATGGTTAACGCACTTGCTTTATATTGTTAGACCTGTGATCTCCGGTTCAAATCCAGATAAAAGCAAAAAAATTTAAGAATTGTTTTTCATCGTATGAGCCACGCCTGGATGGTCAGTTTTTCGGATTCCATGTTAAACAGTAGATACCACAAATTTTGGGGTGCAATGCTTGGCAAATATGACGCGCTGTAACAATTCTGTATGTGTGCACTTTTTGACGCAATATTGATCACTCACCCGTTGTTTCTCTCGCAGTCAGTGTGTGTGTGTCAGCTTCAGTAATAGTATTATAAATGCGAAAGGAAGTCGCTGTCTTTTTGTTACGTTTAATGACTAATGGCTACACCGATATTGATGAAATTTGACAAGGAAATACGTTGTATATGACAGATGGACGCAGGACATTTTTTCGGTATGAATAACAGTTGTAGTCACTAAGTTTTGAGAACTTATCGAATGGTGACAGACAGACAGATGCTGGTGTTTGTATGTTACGTCGGTTGCTCAAGCTGTGCTTCTCATGCAGTCTGTTAGTATATGATTTGTTAATAAATTTCGTATAGAGACAAAAGTATTATTTAGTACAGATGTCTATATGCTCTGCACTGTGCCATTACTTTGTGTCTGCCTAAATGATTCTGGCACCAGTTTATTTTGTCTTCTTTTTCGACATGCCTTGCGAGCGTAAACCTGACCTAGGGTGTAGATCTTGAAGAGCACGAGCAGCTAAAGTAATTAGAACTCAAGAATCGAATGCTCTCATGCTGAAGAAAAGACCAAGCTAAAATGAAGCTGCTCTCAGTTAAATCATCCACACCCCTATATCCCCGCATCTTCGTTTGTTTTTCTGTTTTGGAAATTGATTCTCTTCATGAGACAGCTCCGACGGTAGAATGATATAGTGATGGCTTTCCTGTCAAATTGTGCCGATTCGGTGTTGTTGGATACAAATCTTACGTTACTAACAGCTTCCTATATCCACTTTTGGCAACGAAATTCTAAGTCAACGCGTACGAGGTCGCGGGTAACAGCTAGTAACTTATATAACAAATAAAATGGTACTCACATTAGCCATATTTCATTCTCAATGTTTGAGTTGGTGAGGGAGATAAGAATATTTCTATATATTTCCATACATTTGAATCACGCTTTCACTATTATTACTGGACTAAATCCAATGCAATCACTTTTTACAGATAGCAGATAATAATATACTATAGTCATAAACGTGGTATAAAACCTACAAATACAAATCTATTTGCATCCAAATAGTGCCTTAAATGAGTGGTTTAGAAAGTTTAAGAATACTTTTTAAATTAACTGTCGTTAATAAACTAACAAAGATGTAACGTTTCATTATAATAGTATTCAAAAAATACATAGCTGTTATTCACATACAGTTTCTAGATTTAGTGTGAATATCGGTGAAAAATAATGAAACAAACTATTTGGGATGGAAAGAGCTGTACCCACTATTTTAAAATAGATAAATCCAGAAATGAAGAAAACATTTGACACACGTTTAGTGGCATGGGAAGGAATTATGATTACGAGATTACCGTCAGTAGTGATAGATTTTCTGCAGACGTTCTGTATGCACAACTCTAACCACACAGCGATAGGCAATCAGCAAGCAAACAGATAAAAAATCATAAGGAAAACAATTAAGACAGAAAGGTGAAAACCCAATATTGAAAACACATTGTTATTTATATATATATAACACCCGACTTATTTAAAGCAAGCCTATTAGATAAGATCTATACTTCCGCTTACAGGAGATACGTTGAAGCTAACAGGATTCTATTGATGGTCGTAAAGAATGTATCATTGAAAAACTTGAGAAAACAGTGAAAACTTTGGCCTTGTCCTCGTCTGTTTAATTACGATGACAAGGTTGTAACTGGGAGGAAAATAACGACACGCGTCTATGTTATCGAAGCAAGATCTCCAGCGCTTGATCAATCTCCTCACGTCACCGACACATGCCGGGTAGTTCCCCCTCTTCCGACAACAAATTTTAATGATATGGTGAAGATTCCTGCAGTGAGATGCTTTGAAAATACGAAATATTAGGCGTTATCTCGTATTTATCTGAGCCTGCAGGCTCCATCATGTTCTTGATCTGTTTTTATCTATGATCACTTTTCATCCGAACAACACACAGTTTAATGTATGGTGTAAAAAAAATACTACTTAACCCACGTTTATTTACGCAAGTACATATCACTGAGAGTAAGTTCCAGCTATAAGTTAAGACGTATTATAAAGCTTATTAATGTCAGTTTTAAAGGACCACCAAATAGCAATGTGTCGTAGTGTCTGTGTGGAGGAACAATAATCACATTCTAAAGAAGTGATCCAGCACCACTTGTATTGTAGCCCTGACATGCCCTGTTGGGATGTGGTTTATGATACCTCAATAGCGCCTGGAGTGACTGAAAACGGGGACTTTCATATACTACCGTGTAGATATGATGATTGCTACCACTGTCGGTTTCATGTTTCAAGAAAACCTCATCTACAAAAGAGCTTCTGAAAAGAAATAACACTCTAATTAATATTCACATTCCACTGTGTAAGTAAAACTAGGGATATAACGAAGTTCCGCATCCGCAAGTGTGGAACTTTCGGGTGAAATCATAACTCTTCGCTTTGTCTGGGAGTCCAACAACATCCTACACGTCCTACATTTAGTCCTGCAACTCCTTTCACGGCCCATCAAGATTCCTTTATTCGAAAATCGGATCATCGTAGGTCCTACAAGTTGGACTCTGAATGGCCCCCAATAGCGGTGAAAAGGCGGGCAAGGAAATGTGGGATGGCATTTCCTTGCGCTTGACGGTTGAATTAGTCGAGCCACAAACTCCGCTAAGTTCATTTGACAGAGATTATTTTTTGACGGCTGCGTAGTTATGTAAATTTTTTTTATTTACTTGTGAAATCAAGCAATGAATATCCGCATCCACAAAGAAGACCTCCACTACAACCGCTACGAACCAGGGATCGTCAGTTCCTGGAGCAATGGAGTGAGCTTAAGTGTTGAAATCTGTCTGCGATTCATATACGAGGGTGAGTCAAATGAAAACCTTAAATTTGTAATAAAAAATCGAAATTTCGCGCCGTTATCCCGTAAGTCGGTAATCATGCTACAAGCAGCGTGCAGAATGGCCTGTAGGTGGCAGCATAGTGCAGATGCACAAATACCGTCACAGTATCAGTATAAAGATGGCTGCCCCACTTGAGACTTGAACCAGGGAAGAACAGCGTTCTTTTATTCGGTTTTTGAGTAGTGAAGGTGTGAAACCTATTGAAATTCATCGAAGAATGAACGTTCGGTACGGTGATGCATGTTTGTCACAGCAGCAAGTCTACGAATGGAGTAGGAAGTTCGCAAATGGTGTGACATCAATGGAAGATGCTCCTCGTCCAGGTCAGGCACAACGAGTTGTGACTCCTCAGAACAATGCAGCAGTTGAAGCCATAGTGATGGAAAACCACCGAGTGACACTGAATGACATTGCAGCATGCTTAAAGATTAGTAACGGTTCAGCACACCACATTATGCATGATGTGCTCCAGTTTCACAAAGTGTCTGCAAGATGGGTGCCACGGCAGCTGACTCCTGAAATGAGAGAACGACGTGTTAATGCTTGTGAAGAAATTCTTCGGCGCTTTGAACGAGAAGGTGATGGCTTCCTTGCAAGAATAGTTACTGGGGACGAAACTTGGGTTCACTTCCACCAACCGGAAACAAAGAGAGCGAGCAAGGAATGGCGCCATTCCTCATCACCAAATCAAAGAAGTTTCGAACAGAACCATCAGCAGGGAAGGTTATGCTGACTCTCTTTTGGGACGAAAAAGGCGTCATTTTGGAGCATTAAATGCCTATAGGGACCACTGTCACCAGTGAATCATACACAGATCTCCTAAAAAATCATCTTCGGCCTGCAATCAAATCAAAGAGACGTGGATTGCTGTCATCAGGTGTCCTTTTGCAACATGACAATGCAAGGTCCCACACTGCCCGTACAACAGTTGCAACAATCACAGACCTGCATTTTGAGTGTCTTCCTCATCCACCATACTCACCAGACCTTGCCCCAAGTGATTTCCATATGTTTGGACCACTCAAAGAAGCAATGGGAGGAAAGAAGTTCCGTTCTGATGAAGAGGTACGCCACGCGGTGCATGAGTGGTTGGACGGACTACCAAAAGAATTTTTTTCTAAAGAAATTTATGCAGTTTGTAAGCGCTGGAGGACTTGCATTAAGCGTGGGGGAGATTATGTTGAAAAGTGAGACAGCTTTGTACCACTTCTGCACAGTAAATAATATTTTAAAAAATATTTAAGGTTTTCATTTGACTCACCCTCGTAACTTATGTTCTCTATTAGAGGTGTATTTTTTATAGTAAAATGTGTAGCTTATGAGGCGAAGATTGATAATGGTCCCAGCATTTTCCTACGTTACTGCGGTAAACTTCGTTAAAACCATAATCAAGACGGCCGGAGAGTGGAGTACGTTACTAAAACCTCGTTCCGTTATCAGATAGTATCCGCCGTCTTCCAGTTAGTAGTTTCCTCTTGTCTCCAAGCTGCTCCCGTGTGGACAGAAGCAATACGTCTGATCAAAATATAATTGAGATACCTTTTACTAGGCTTTAATGAGTCAATTTACTAGATATTTACTTTAGAATCCGTGGTATCGGAGCCAGTGCAGGCTTTTACAAGGTCCCAATCATTTTTCACCCCACAGTGTATGATGTACTGTTTCTATCTTGCTATATTCTTATACAACAGCATACAACTATGGATCGTAATTTTTATCAATATGTTTCTTAGTTTTACCTCACCATTTATAAATTCTGAGTATATTAATACATTTATCGATTGTTTGATTCTAGTTAATTGTTATTTAGGCCACAAACTGTGAAATCATCCAGAAAACAGCTCGTGTTTTGACGGCTGTGCACAGTTTGAAATCATATGCGAGAAGTCCTGTGTCTGTTGAAGTATGTAAGTCTCCACAGGATATTTTAATGAGTGGTCTGGTATCTCATTAGTTGAGGCGTTTACTTTCATAAGTTCCGGGTCAGGTCTCGGGTTCAAGTCCCAGTAAATGTAGGAATTTTTAATCGTTGTCTTTGTTCATATGAACTACGCCAGAACGTTCCGTGACTTGGAATCCACGTTAAACTGTAGCTTCCAGAGGAAAGTTTTCGCATGCTTCCTTTTGGTTACTTTTAACAAGTTATATGATTCTTCATTCTTTTTTATACCATATGCTAATGAATTGCTTAAATATGTAACTAATTTATGTGTATATTATGTAATTGAGAAACTTAATGTATAAGCTATTATTTTTCTCCTTCTTTCAGATAAGGCCTGCTAGGACCAGGTGCCAATTTCAATTCTTCAACCTCTGTAGTTTTTTCTTCGTTTCAATCCAATTTTCCTTCATCATTTCACTACGTTTCTTACTTCTCTCCTCAAATCACTATGGACCAGATCTCTCTTTCCATATTTTTCTGCTCTCTTATTTTGTTCTTTCCAAATCTTTCTTGACCTCTTGAATCATATGTCCAAAACACAGCAATCTAATTTTTCTTATTGCTTCTGTTATATTTTCTATGTTCTGGTATATTTTCTTGTTACATCTTAATTTCCATAGAATGGTTGTTTTTACTAGACCCATGTTTTTTCTCATGATTTTTTTTCCTAGTGTTTCCATTTTTTTAATTTATTGTTTTTATTTTTATTATTTACTGTCATCAGTCTTTCGATTTGTCCAATCAATATTAGGGATTTATTCGCGTATAGATATTGTTTGCGATTGAGTAATGTAACGCATTATTTTTTTAGAATTTTAGGTTAACAATTTTTGTTATAAAAATGTTAGTGATATCGAACGCTCTTACCATCCTGTGTATCCTTTTTATTTTATTATATTATTATTATTTTTAACTTTTGTTTATTCTGTGCCATTATTATCTGAATTATTTAATGTGCCAATTTTTTTCCTGCAGCATTACTATTAAATGAAACACTAATACAGTGACAAAAAATTAATAACTAAAATATAACTTTTCAAAATAACCGTAGTAGTATTTAACTTTGGTTTACTATTTTTTTCCGGGTGTTATTGTGTATGTAGTGGAATACAACTGCAATACGCCGCGCAAAGGCAGCTTCTAGTTTATTTGCAATGTTAAATAAACACATTACGGAGAATTCTGTGCAAGATCAGGATCTGTGACCACCCGCCCACTGCCAATGGAGTTCTTAAGTTTTAGTGGGCCCTGAAAGATGGAGGCAGCGACCGCAGCGAAAGCGATTTGGCATAAGGCGGACGGAGTAAGATCAGCTGCCAAATGAGTTTAGTCAGCATGGACTGAGAATAAATATTGCAAGGGCGGCAGAAGACACAGATCTCAAATCAAATGTCAACAGAGCAAAGCCGAGATTGCACCAGCAAAACGAGGCAGCTTAGAATAGAAGGAGAAATTTAGTGTCACAAAGCTATAAATAACAAAGCCGATGTACTGCCACAACGACAATGAGACCCAGTTTATTATTTTCTGCATTTATTAAACTTTGTCCGTGAACTGGTCTTGGACGTCAAATTAATGTGTAATGAATAGTAGTAATCGGTAATCATGTAAAACATTTCCTTAAATTTAGCTCAGGTGGTAGAGTGTCTGACTGCGGCACAGACGACCGGGGTTCGATCCCCTACGAAGCCGAGGATCTTTCCTCGAAGCTGAACGTACGGAACGGCTCCCCAGACCCACTCAGCCTGCTATTCAATGAGTACCGTGGAGGAAACTCCGCGGGAAGGAAAAGAATGGCCGGAGCGTGGCGCTGACCCCGTCACATTCATTCTAGTGACAACTGATTTAATGGGAGTGCGGAGCTCTACCTCCGTGAATCCTACGGGAAGTGGCAGGAGCCGTAGGAGCCCCGTGGCCTTTACCTTACCTTAATTAAATATCAAATTCCTGAAATTAATGCACACCTCAGTTCAAATATTAGCTGGGTTATTTTTAATAGGTCACTTTTCAGTTTACTCACATACGATTGAATAAAGTAGCTATAACCTTCGGGTTGTAGACTATGTTAGTTTTTTTAACAATAAAATATTGGAGTGGCCAGTATCGCATTAAATGGGATAAAGGCATAAAAATTGGATTTTACTGTTTAACTTGTTTTGGGATATTAATTTCGCAATAAAAGATCTAATTGAAATTTTAAAAGTAACGACTCACACTTCTCAATATTTCTGGTTTTCAGTATCTCGTGCATGATGCGTTCTATCTCTTTGCAACATTCTCTTTTATGCAGTATTTTTCAGCGTCTGTTGAAAGGTCTGATGGATGTAATTGCAGCAATAGAAAGTATCCATCGGTAGTATCATCAGGGAACATTAATTTACCTAAACATCATCGTTAAATTTAAAATATTGTTATTATATTTTGATGTTTTTGAACCTCATTTAAGTTAATTCGACGCATAAAGAAATGTAAATTTAAATTTTACGTCGATGATTACGTAATTATTATAGATTACACGTATGGTAAAATTAATTGCCTGATCATGCCTCATTTTGGTATAAGATTTAAAATAGCCAAAAAGAACCACCGTTTTAGTATGCTTACGAACATCAACGTTATGCAAAATTTTGATAGCACTAAGTACAAGAAGATCTATCACAAATTCTCCAAAAATCGAACTATTACTAATCTATCTTTTAAATATCAGCTTATATTTAATAATCTGCCGAAAATTATTTTTAATTGTTATTGCCTTCGTATAGAACAGAAAAAATTGCACATTTAACATTTTATAATTAAAGTGAAGATAGTAAAGTATTATAGAAAAGTCCTCGACTATCGTTAGTTAATTACCAACACCTCATTCATGCCTAAATAATATTTAGAAAGGATCAGAACTTATCAGAGAAAAATGAACAATTTTAAAGAAACATAAAGGAATCTTAAATCAACAAATTTTAACAGTAATTTTCTGGTGAGGAGTGTGATCGGTAATAAAGTGTGTAACGCTATTGTTAGTAACATGTCTACTTAGGTATGCCGCGCAATTCCTTAGGAGGTGAATAAGACTAAAGCGTTCTCACAAGAGACTCACTCTATTTGAGGCATGTCACCTTTGATTAGTTTTCTAGAATGTTTGGTACATCTGGCTTACAGACTAGATGTCAAGAAGTGACAAATCAGACACTGTGAAATCCGTGAAATATACTCTTCATGAAGCATCAGAATTAAAAATGGAATGTCGTAGTGATAGTGAGTCAAGACTAAAGGGAGTAGAACTTCTAATGTTTGAAATACGTCAAGATATCTGTTTTCAACCGCTTCATCTACCATCGAAGTTGATGAAGAAATAATTCTTCACTTTGCTGAAATTCTGCAATCCATTTCATGCTGAAGAGAGGTTAATTCTTTTCATTTGGATGCAAAAAATCTGTTTGTTTCATGATTTTACATTCCTATAACTTTTCACAAATTCTCATCTATTGTATTCAAATAATCTCCTACTTTAAAGACAAATAATAAGGACGTCAAAAGATTCAGATAAGACCTAGCAAGAAAGACTTCAAGGGAAGACATCACGGTAGGTATATTTCATCATCTGCCAGCATCTTCATCCCCAATAATAACGTTTTTTTCAAAGCCGCATATAAATAGAAAGACAAAGCTTTCAAACGAGAAGAAAAAGTTGGTCTCATCTGTTTAACATGCAATGACGAAGAAGCAGAATTGAAAGAAGGATATCAATTTGTGCAAGTATGTGGCCTATAAAGATTATTTTCTCTCTTTTTTCAAAACGTTGATGAATTAAATTTATATTCTAAATCTGTAAGCCGTTGTGCGAATGTTTCGAAATATATAACTTGTTCTTTTTCTAGAAAGATATTTATCTTGTTCTCAGAATTTTTCAATTACTTTTATGTTTCTTATTCATTCATTTTATATAGCCAGAAGTTAGTTTATAGATGAAATTTGCTTGATAAATGAAATGTATTAAAACTTAATTCTAGCCTAAAAATTCCAGTCATTTTGAGTTTAATACTTTTTCAACATTTTTTTTTTTTTTTTAAATTATTATACGATTTCATTCCTCCCAGCTGAAGGCTGGGAGGCGGGCTGTTGGAGAGTCACAGGAGACTCTTTTCAGCCAAACTATACTACGGGGAGGGAGGGGGGATGGAAGGTCGGCCGTGGCCTTGTAGGGAACCATCCCAGCATTCGCCTAGAGTGTCTGAGGGAAACCACGGAAAACCTCAGACAGGAAGGCCGAACCGAGTTTAACCCCGGTCATCCCGAATGGCAAGTGGCAGTGCGATATCGCACTGCCCAAGCCTCGGTGTCAACATTTTCTATCACTCCTACAAAAGCCCCTAGTTTTTTTGGCTGCGAAAAATATGTTTGAAATAGTTTTTAGATAAATTGCTTGGGTGTTTGATAGTTTCCTTCCGAAAATATTTTTTTGTGTGCTATTGGTAATTAAAATCCAGTTTAAAAATATTTACTTACTTATTTCAGAATTGTTGTCTTCTTTAGAATATTAGACATATTAGACACATTTCTGCACCTTCCTAGTCGATAAAAGTGACTGTCTTTCACATCTCTTGCAAAAATGAATTTAACTGAAGGCAGTTAAAGACTAAAATTCAATGTCATATCTTGTTCGTTTCGTTTCGTGACACTTATGTTTCTTGAAATAATTGTTTGACGTTTCTGGAAATTTTTAGTCGTCAATTTATTGAACAGTTCTCCCTGAGAACAGTACCTCCTGTGAGCCAGAAATGCTCAAAACGAAAACCTCAGTATTTCTTTATCATAAAAGACGATGATTATCTCAGTAGCTTAATTGCTTTAACGTGTTCCTCAAAACAAGATACCTACATTTAAAATATTTAGAACACTGGTTTGTTATAGATCTTTGAATCAACGTAAATTCAACTCGTTTCTAAACTTATGAGACCTTGTGCTCTGCAGGATAGGGTAGTGATTTACTGAATTAATAATACTATCAGTATTACAGTAATACTTAAAATTCATTCTTTACTGACAAATTTATGTCGAAATTATGCTTTGTCCTTTAAGAATTAGGACTTGAATCTTCTAGGGTTGGTATTGTTAACGGTTGCATGAGACATACAAACTCTTCGAAATCCTAGTCTTATGGCTTCTTCTAAGCAGCCAAACATTGAGAAAGGTCAGTTTTGTGCCACTTCGTTAGCTGCACAGTAGTTTTCTTCTGGGTAAAGCCGTCCAGCATCTGGCTGCACATCTTGGCAGCTGTTGGTTGGCGACGAGTGACTTGGGTCTGGGAAAGACTGGGTGTAGGTTGAGTCTGGGTACACTCTGGCGAGGTATAAAACAGATTTATTAATCTCACTGTTACAGACTGGGACAAATGAAAGGCGAGATTGTTTAAGAAACAGCTCTGCAGAAAATTCATGAACAATGGATTATTGAAATTTCAAGTTCTCAGCAGCAACGGTGTTGGCTTTCGCAGAAGACTAGTAAAACCAAATATGTGACTTTTGGGATAATTTATCATCGAAATATATCTTTTCCGGGGGAATGTGAAAAAAACACAGAGTAGTTGTTATATTAGGCAACGGTAGAATTATACGCTTAACTTAGTACTCTTTATTGCACTATATAATTCTTAGGACAGATTTCTACTTTTAAATGAAGACAGTTTTAGAAGACTACTTCAAGTACTGAGTAAACTTTTTTATTATTATCAGGTTTCGCCTTTATTCATTGAGTCACCGCAACATAGAATAAAAATAGAAGTTTCTGGCGATGTTTGATGCTTGTATAAAACGTAATCAGTTAAGAAAATCTAATTCTATAGATCATATTTAATGAAAAGGAATAAAGAATCGGTGGAAAACCTGACTGTTAAGACAATCCTTAAGTCCATGATAAAACTCTGACAAAGTTCATTCTTAGCTACGCAATGAAAATTCAGTTGCTACACATCAAGAATCCGCTAAAAACCATTATCATTCTTATTTGTCATATTCTGTTATTTTAATTATACTTCTATTTCTTTATTGACATAAGTCTTTTCATTACTTTTCTACTCTTACGTTTCAGGAATAATTGAAAGTATTTGTTTTTATGAGCTCATTAAACCTTAATTTTGACTCCTCATTAAACAGTCAATATCTCCAGTGATCTGTCGTAGCACTTTTAGCAAACATAATACTGCAAAATACAATTAAAACAAGTCCCATGATTCACAAACGGAAAAAATACAACCTGTAAGAGCGGAGGAGTTTTCAACGTTGCATATAGATTAAATTTTCTCGGGAAACTAGTGGAGTGAGAACGGTTGTATAGAAAGAAGATTCGGCGGTCATACGCTCTGCCGAAATGTGCTATACAAATGTTCTCTATCGGCTAGTTGCCGAGAAAAATGTCATCTGTAATCTAGTTTGTCGTCATACTTCCAACGTGCCGTTTAAGGTAATAAATAGGAAGTTATATATTCCATGTTATTAACCATTTTTACTGGATTACTTCTTCACGATGTAGAACAAACTATGTGCAGATATTTTGAAGATCTCATATGGGAGAGTGCACAAACTACATGGCTCGGTACAAGGGGGGGGGGGGGGGGGGGTTGGTTGGAAGGCTACGCTTTGCTACGTAGGTGGAGGGGCGGTTTCCGAGCGAGGCCACGTAGCTTTCCTTTCATAACATTTTTCACATTTAAAATGAGGAACAGAACTCACTACAGCATGTGAATATTTATTTCCGTCAGCTAATTATCTCTTTATGCAATTTACAATAGTCTGACAGGAGAAAACAGTACAAAATGTCTTCTGAAATCAAAAGGGAAAAAGGATACGTGCTACGTGCTACGTGGGGTTGGGGGGGGGGAAGGCAAAAGCCACATAGGGCTACGTGGGGGAGAGGGGTGGGGGGGTTCACAGGAGGCCAAAATGGAGCTACGTGGTTTATGGCATAAAAGGCATAAACAGACATCAGAATGTTATGCAAGTGGAAGGAATAAGACATATTTTAGCATTTAATGCGGTCAAAGGTTCCGACGGGACTTTTATACCGTCAACCGTTAATGTAGTGACGTGTTTTCTGCAATTGATTTTTTTCGCGTCATCATCGAAAGTAGGTGATGCCCACATTAACTCGACTGAGTAAAATTTACTCCTTTCTGTCGTCACCCATGCTTCGCCACATCACAATCAAAATGTTAAGTGGATCTGCTGAATAGGCTTAGAGAACAAACACTTTTGCAGGGACATTTTGCAGGGACATTGTGAAGGAAGCGAAATTTCCATCTAAGCAATTGGAAAGTCTTTGACCAACAGTGCACAAAGTACAAGCAGAAGTAGATCATGTAATTGTAATATCAATTGAGTGACATAAATATTATTACTTTGTAGGGTTAGATAAGCCTTTTACTTCAACACATGATGCGGATTGTTATAATGTATGTGTTGTTTCTCACCATCAGATGGGAGGAAGTAATTAATTCAGATGAAAATTAATCCTTTTGGTTAACTACTCTACGTTACTTCATGTTTCCCCTGATTTCATCAGATTGCCTCCTGTTGGGGTTGGATGTAGCTACCACCGTTCTGGTTCGCCGTCGTCTAGATAAGACAGGGGTGAATTTTTAAGCGGTGTTCCGCTGCTCGCCGTCAAAATCTGACGCACCATCTCCCAGCGCGGTGTACGCCGAACCAATCTACATAATAATGTACACCAGGCACAGGCGGGCGTGCGCCTATCACACCAGGAGATCGATTGGCTAATATTATTTTTTCTTTTAAATATAAATACCGCCTAACGAAAATTGGGGGAGGCGGGTAAACGAAATTACAATAAGTGCCATTCAGGGTGGGTCGGCCTTTGTGGGGATCGCCAGCTCGGCCTGGTGGTCGGTGTTATTCAATTTGGGAGTTCACACTGACACCCCGGTGGCGTGAATCTCCATAATGAAAATAACACCTCTAATAAGGCGTGTATATCAGCCGCGTCACTCTAGTAGCCAAGCCTGCGTCGGGGGGACGGGTCTGCGGTGCGTGGAAAGGATTATCCCAGCCTTAACGTTATACGGTGAGCCCACGGTGATTGAAATAATCTTATGACAGCTGCTTAGCCAGTACTACAGACTTTTTTTCTGATGTCTCCCTACTGTTCCGATGAAGATTTTCATTTTTACTTTTCCTGAGATACATATCCTCATTTTTATACTAATTACAATCTACTCAACTATCAGCGTCAATTATTTTGATCTTCTTCTAGTAAAGTTCGACTGTTCCCTCCAATAAAATTTAACCTATCCTACATGCTTTAAAATGTGACATGCAATCAGTCCATTCTTTCTGCGAAAATTGCCTCAAACTTTTTTTTTTCATTTTTTTTTAAATATCTACCTTATCTGTCTAGTAAATTTTCAACAATCAGTCTTTTTTTAAAAAAAAAATAAATAAATAACTACTTCAATTCAGTTTCATAAATCATTTGCATGATTATTTATTTTTTATTGATGCTGAAATTATATTGGTACTTTTCTCTTGAAAACAAGACACAAGACAAATTTCGTAGAAATTAAAATCGTGCTTTAGAGACCCTTCAAGCGTTTTAGACAATTTCCAGTGAAAGTAGGCTCTTTCTTTTTTGCTCCTATGTAGTACAAGAATTCATTCACATTGTGGTGATCCTGTCAGCTGATGGACAAGAGAGGACAGGGATAACTTCTACTGGAGCATGGTTCTGATTTGAATATTCGTCATAGGTCCTTACTACAACACCTGACAGGTTACATGGCTCAGTACATTCAGATATTATTATAGCATTGTCTGAGAAGGCTGTGATAAATAATGGTAAACGGTAGTTGCATATTTCCACATTTATTTACATGAGCAACCACTGATGGCATAAGTGAATATCTACAATGTTTAATTGGCTTTATAACAAAATGGTTACGCGTTTAACTGGATCATTCGACACAGGATCAAGGCTAAGGGCGATCATGTAACTTATGGGCGCCTCGCAGCACAACCAAGTAGAGTACGGTAACATCTGTGCAAGACTAAGTTCACATTACGATGACCAAGTGATTGACCCTATGACTGTCCCCAGCCCGCTATCGCAGTAGAGTCCTTGGCGTCGATGTGGTAGGCTACGCTACGTGAGAAACTTTCCTAGAGAGACAGACAGATCCTCCTGTTGCTGCCCCCAGGGTTTAAATAGAATCTTCACTTCATATTACCACTGTGTGGAGAGAGCAATACTCCTCTCTAACCTGCTACAAGTCATTTTACCAGCTTGCATTGATTACTGGCGCTTGGCAACTGGCGACTTACGACTTGCTGATCGGCGTGCTACTTTTCCAGGTCGTAGCACTCTACCATTGCTTAACAATTTCATGCTCGCCCGCCCTGGATACTGAATTAAAATTTAATAGGGTTTTAGGCATCTACCTTGATCACTATAACACTGATTTCTCTGGATAGCCGAAGCTAGATTCCAAAATAAGACCCTCGTAAAAATGAATAAATAAATGATAGTAGTAATGAAGAGTAGAAGGACGAAGGGGAAAAATATGTATTACGAATTACGGTCAGGGAAAAATGACCACCAGATCGGTGATGTCATTTCCGGTGCCGGGAAATTCAAATTTTGACGGGAAAATGATATCACAGCTGTTGAGTCATGGCGGGAAGTTACCAGGATGCAGGGGGAAGGACCGTTAAATGATATTATGGCGACCAGACAGTGTCCCGGCAAATATGAAATATCCCCCAGTAGAAGGTTAAATTGACGTTTCTCCGGCGCCACATAATTCAGATGCAACAAACTATGTAATTCCAAATATCAACGGGTATTATTAACCTTTTTCTTCTTCACTTCAAGGATTGGCCATTAATACCTATTCCGTTTACGCTTTGTGCTTTTTAGGTCTGCCCACGTCTCTTCGGCCCTCCGGTCTGTACTGCATCGCCAAAAGATGGATTCTTCCTTCGTGCATTCTTTCAAAAAGATGCCAGCACGGTACTTTGTATTATTATATCCTTTCGTTTATATTTTAACTACCGAGTTCTTCTCAAATTTCTTCATTTCTTATGTGATCTTGTTTAATGATCCTTTGACCTTATAGTAGGATGACACAAATGAGTCAACCGTGATTTTATACAAAATATTCGTGAATGAAAAAGCTTGAGACGATAGCTAAATGGACGAGTGAGGGTGTTCAGTGTACCTGACGGTGTCCTATACCTACCTCTCCCGAATAACAAGTGGTGAGAGATCCGCTGGTATCACCGGCAGTGTATTCCCTGGAAAGGTGTAACTTTGAAGTTCGGAGCTCTATAGATAAATAAAATACCACCCTTGCTTATGTACGTTGAATTAGAATGGCTGGGAAGGTTTCAAATCGGGATACACCGAAGACCCTCCGACTTTTCCCAACGGTGGTACGCAGCTCCATCCAATAAAGATTGCCTGGTGACGGAGGGTGTCTCTATGTGAACAAGGAACGACATTAAAAATGTTATATAATCTAAAATTCTGTGAATTTTGTTTCCCATATTACTTAGTACTGCAAAAGGGGCGAGCCGGGGTAAAAATTGAGGGAGACAGACGGACAAGCTGCAAGAACGACGTTTTACGTTACTAGCCTCTGTAGAGTCCAGCCTCCTTCTGATCACGAGAACAAACTGGTGTAATGGTAAACCAACGTAAGCGAACAGTATGGTATTATCTGCCTGTGTTTCTATGAAAGCATTTGTAAGTGAATGCTTGCATGAATTGATGCAAACTCCTACTGCATCATATCCGTCGGTGCAAGTCATCTCATCATGAAATGGTAAAGCATTTATAGATCGAAAACAGTGTGTGCACTCTCAGTTCATGAAATGGTATAGCATTCCTACGATCAATGACAGCGTGTGCACCTTCAGTTCATGAAAGGGTAACGCATTTCTACGACCAAATACGTTGTGTGCACTTTCAGTTCAAGAAACGGAAACGCATTTCTACGACCAAATACAGTGTGTGCACTTTCAGGTCTTGAAATGGTAACGCATTTCTACGATCAAATACAGTGGGTGCACTTTCAATTCAAGAAACGGTAACGCATTTCTACGATCAAAAACAATGTGTGCACTTTCAGGTCATGAAATGGTAACGTATATCTGCGATCAAATACAGTGTGTGCACTTTCAGTTCATGAAATGGTAACGCATTTCTACGACCAAATACAGAGTGTGCACTTTCAGGTCATGAAATGATAACGCATTTCTACGATCAATGACAGGGTGTGCACCTTCAGTTCATGAAATGGTAACGCATTTCTACGACCAAATACAGTGTGTGCACTTTCAGTTCATGAAATGGCAAATCATTTCTACGATCAAAGACAGTATTCGCACTTTCAGTTCATGAAATGGTAACGAATTTCTACGATCAAAGACAGCGTGTGTACTTTCGGTTCATTGAGTTCGTACCCTTTAACGGCCTTAGCAAGGAGACGTACACGATTAGGACCCTCTCCTGCGAACTTAGCTGAGCTAACATTTTAAAGCCGATAGCATTAATGATGTTGAAATGTCCTATACGACTTTCAATCAATTTAATTTGTGAACGTAAATTTTGGAAGATTCTGGGGCCCTTTATTTCACTCTTGTTTAATAAGTGTAACGTAACGTCATATACTAATGATCGTTCTATGTGTATAACAACTCAATTTGATCGATTACTTCAAGGAAAAGTTGCAATCATACGTAGTATTTTCAGTGTATTAGTCAGTGTGTCATATTTTTACTCATTTGCCGGTCAGTTTAAGACATGGTATTGTTTTGTTGCTATTTTAATAAATTTTGTATTCATATGAGTTTTAAATGAACCTCAGTTTGTAAGCCTTATGTGTAACAATAATTGTCTACTTATGACAGTTTGTTTTGTCAAATTCAATTGTTGATTTTCACCTTTTTTTCCTCACAATTGATATATACAGGGTGTATATATATTAAATATACAAATTAAAATTTATCAATTAAGCTAATAATCAACAATGGTAAAACTGGGAATACATTTATTATATTCTTAACTAATAAATATAAAAATAACGACACCAGGACCTACCTCGTTACTTACAACCTATCTAAACCATTGCGCAACCTGAATTTGGCACTTATACCTTGCGTTAATTATCCAAGATTCACTTCCATATTACGAGGTAGAGGCAGCCATTATCTAATAAAATTTCATTTTTGTATCTATTCTTGTTTTTTTATTTATTTTGAAGTGTTTTGCCTACTGTCCCACATAATGGCTGGAATTTGTTAGTCTTATCATGTATGTATTTTTCTACATACTAGCTGATACCCGCGACTTCGTGGATTAAGAATTTCTTTGCCAGAATTGAGTATAGAAAGTTGTTGGTAAAGAAGGATTAGTCCCAAACAACACCAAGTCGGCATAATATGACAGGAAAGCTATCACTTTATCATTCTACCGTCAAACCTGCCTCTTAAACAGAATCAATTTCCAACATATTTCTGTCACCATTCGATAAGTTCTCAAAATTTCGTGCTACAACTGTTAATCATACAGGAAAAAATGTCCTGTGCCCTTCCTACAGATTTTCTTGTCAAATTCCATCAATATGGATATAGCCATTTGGTCGCCAAAACATAACAAAAAGACAGAGACTTACTTCCGCATTTATAGTATTATTACTGCAAAACACACACACACATTGACCGCGAACAACCCCTGAGGGATCATTATAACGTAAAACAGTGTACACCTACAGCATTGCAAGACTACCTACGATTTGCCTCGCATTGAACCCCAAAATTTGTGATATCTACAGTTTAAAATTCAATCCGAATAACTGACGGTCCAGGCGTGACTCTTACGACCAAGAGTCACGCCTGGATCAGCTGGACGGAGATTTGAACCGGAGACCAAGATCCAAACAGCAATAAGTAAGCGCTTTAAGCACTGAGCTACCAGACCGCTATATGGAAAGATAGTACTGAGACCTACACATCCTACACGTCTGTCTATCACCGTTCTGTAATTTTTCGAAATTATAAGACAACATGTATTATTTATACAGAAAATATTTCAACCAAATGTAGAAAGTACTTTTCTCTTTGTTTCAAAGGATAAGTGTGCAAAATTCCATCGAGATCGGATGAAAACTGTGGATTTGTATTAAGAACAAACAAACAAACATACATTCATCTTTATATATATAGATTTACTGATTTCACTACCTAGGTAGTTAAAATTCATTACCTGTTCTATCACGTGTCTTCAATTACTGTTTTTGAGAGAATGGGGATGTTTACCTAATGGCAATAAGTTTTTTTTTCTTTTTGGATATGTGGAGTTTATATTATTTTCATGTTAATCGGTGTAATTTATATTTATATTTTTATTTTCTCTTCACACTCTTTTAGTATCCCTCATTTATGATCCACTGTTCGAATATCTGTTAAAAATTATCGTGTCTACTGTATCTAAATATTTCAATGGATCACTGTGATATTTGACAAACACATCCAGTCAATTACAGCAAAATCTGTATACCCCGCTTTAAGTTTAAAGGAATTTTTTCAGACCATTATACTTAATTAGAACAGCGTTGTCCATACTGCAACAGAAAATTCATTCCATTTAGTTCCATTAGCGTCAGGGAAAGTGGCTCAGCTCTCTGCTTTGATGTGTAATGCGTGGAAAGTAAAAATATGTCCATTGTTTCATTTCTGTCGGGTCATGATAACCTGACATTAATCTATGAGATACGTTATTCACGGGGGAAAAGGGTAGTTTCCCGACGTCAATTGCTCTCCCACTCGGTTATGAAAAGCGCTGATGCAGCCTCCAAAGATAATTACCGCAGCACGCTAGCGCCGGGGCTGACGCTTAATTGTTGAAACAAGTGAAGCATGACGCAGCGCCATCAGTTCCGACACAACACCGCCGCTGAAATTTATAACGGAAATCTTTCACAAAAAGCTGAGTCCTGACGTCAGATTTATAACACGTTCGCTGCCAACTTGTGCCACGTAACACATTTTTATGCTGATGAATGTAATAATTTCTCTCTGTGTACGAAACAAAAACAAAAAAAGTGGAAATGCCAAGTTCGTGTCACGTCCCACAATCACAGACACGTTGTTTACGAATGACATTAATATAATATGAAATCGCATTCCGATTTTTTACTTTCGCGAGCAGGACAGTCCAATAATACTGCCATCGCGCTCGTTCTGGTGTGTGTGCTTTGCAAAAGACGAGAACGTAATTATGTGCAGTCCTTTGTGTGGAGATATGTTAATTACACTCACCTCCTTGCTTGTCGAGGACATTACAATCGCCTACGCATGTAGTTAATTCTAGTAGAAGCGCTGTGACAAAAGCGTGATAACGCCAGAGTGAACATAAAAGAATCCTGTAATTAAAAATCTGACTTTCAGCGTAATGAGATTTGCAGCCTAATTACTCTCCTCTGCATTCGAAACGTAAATAAATTATATGGAATGTTTTGTTTTCTTTAGTTTGCATTATGAACCAATGAAGTTGAGCAAGCAAGCGCCTTTTCACCGTTTCAACGGTTTTTTTTACTGCTTTCGACATTTTTTAAATTTTTTGGTAATGAATGGTTTGCTATATTTTGCCTAAAATCGAAGATTTTTTTATATTTAACATGCCCCAGTGCGATCCTTTGATATTTGTCATTGTATATTCCATAAATTATGCGTTTAAGCCTGTTGGCTTTGAATGTTAGGTGAACTTGTGTATCAATCACTCAATTTATTGAATTCCTTTTTGCCGGGGTACAGCATTTAACAGAGGGAAAAAAATTGGAAACGTCATACGTAGTCCGTTCTATATGTACTCTACACCTGTATCACCATACGATATCAGAGCACAGCTGGTTGGAAGACAGGAAAATCAGGGTGGAAACATGTTTCCATAGAGGCGCGATGGAACTGGGGACAAGGAACGGTAAGGAATTAGGCCATGGCCTTTTTGAAAGAAACGTCCCGGCATTCGCCTGGAGTGATTTGGGGAAACCAAGGAAAACCCAAATCTGGATGCCCGGGCGGGGATTCGAACCACCGTCCTCCAGAATTTTGCCGATATAATCTAGGTAAATGCTGGGACGGTCCCCAGTTTCTAACTTAAAAACTAATAAACTTATAAACTAAGAATAAATCAAAATATCTTATTACAAAGTACTCAAGGTTAGGAAGGAGACAATATCTCTTTTATCTTAGGTATTAGCGCCAAGAAAAGAAGAACTTGGCGTGGTCGAGGACGGGTCAAGCATACATTGTATCTAATTCTGACGACATTTTCTTCACGCGGAAAAATAATATAAAAGATAAATGTTTCAGAAAGTCGGATATCGCCAACACATTCATCCTGTAAATCACCGAAGAACCCACAAATTTAATCAAAGAATTAATTAGTTCACATTAGAAGGAACTCCTCTCCTAAAGTACTGTAGGATCTAGGTAATGAAATCATGATCCTAGATTCAGGGAAGGGAAAACACTCACATTCACATCCGAATGGTAGAGAGGGGGGAACGAATGAAGGTACCGAATATCTCCCAGGATGAGGAGATCCCTTCCTCCCAGTGGTGGAGGTATGGTACTCTCTTGCCCTTGGAGTGAGAAATCGCTCCAGAAGGTGGATGAGCCCCAAGTGGGCCAACGGCATGAGGATGCAGAAAGTCACGAGAAACTACTGCATTAAAGATCTATTGGATTCTCTTGTAACACATCATCGATTTTAGGCACAAGAGTGTGGGAAGATTCTCTTTTTTAAGTAAGGGCGTAAGGAATTGGAATAAGTTGCCAATGGAATTGATTAATAATTTACCAAAAACGTTGAAAGACTATACAGTTAAAATTTGTAGAGGGCAAATGTAGGTGGGTGCAGAAAGGAGGGAAATGGGTGCTTAGGGAACTTGTCACCGGCGCGTGTGCTCCATTGCAATTAAATCAAATTAAATTAAATCATGGCTGTGTTCAAAACTAAGTAGACAAGACAGCCAAGATGGTTGCCGACATCCGGAACGGATAGGGACCAGAAGAAGAAGGAGGAACCAAAGAATTTCAATGAATTCAGGTAAGATTAGATGACATTCTCGACTGGAATTTTCTATTTCTCAAACCTGTCAATACTGTTGAAAGACAGGAACATCAGGGCGGAAATGATTTATCCAATACGTCATGTTTCCCATCTCGTGGAAAAGGAGATAGCTTGATATGAATTAGAATGAGACTCAAGTGATACCATCCCTCTTCCAGAACTTTACTGCTGTCAATGGTAAGATGATGGAAGTAAGAAGAAGCAAGTTGAAATCGAGGACAGGAGTCTTGGGAATCCCACGATAGGTTACTCTGACGACCTATTGCCTGAAACATGACATCACATCTTTCCTTGAGATCTCTTGGTGCTAAAAGAGGGGACCAAACATTTTGCCTTGGGTATTTCACCTATTTCGTACTGGTTCATTATTCCTTTCTTAAACTACAGAAGTTGCATGGTTAGAATAAGCAACACTTAATTTCATATAAATAAAGAATAAACATTTTTTTCGTCGATTAAACTGAAAGCGGTATGAGCAATACACAGGATGGAAGAACATCATGGATACCCCTCGAAATACAGAAGAAATTCCTTAGATTAGTAACTAGTTTGTAAAAAAAGAGGGTTTGACGGGGAGGTGGGGATGGGGTGGGGGTGGAACTGGAGATTAACGAAGCACTCACAGGTGCATGAACACACAGTAGACACCCAGTTATCAGGCTTTTATATGATGTAAAACAAGGTGAAACTAATGTGTGTTTTTACACGGTGTATATTAGCTTGATCTGTGTAAATGTAACGGAATATTCGAATTCAACTTTCATCCGCTTCTGGTGACGTCGAAAGTCTTTGAAACTGTGAACTCGAATAAAGATCCGATGACAATACAATAAATTAATTGCTATATCGTTGTATTCTCAATACTTTTATACCAACAACGATTTAAAACACGCTTATGTAGTAACGTGAACTAAAAAGTTAAAATAATTATTAAATAAAGATGTTTTCAACAGTGATAGGAGGTCTCACAGTTCATTCTTGAATAAGTTTAAAATAAGAATAAATTAATTCACCATAAAATTAACTTTAATGTAAACATAGTGTGGGTTGTTCTATTTTACAAATAGCTAGCAATAAAAAATTTAAGACAATTTTAGATTTATTTAACGTTGATTAAAGATATTAACTTATACTGAATTGTGGGATATTCCACCGCTGTTGAGCAAAATCTTTATTTAAAGATTATTTTAATTTTTAGTTCACACTGCTGCGAACAGTGTGTTTTTTAGTTTTTTCGAACTATAATTTTATTATATCTACGTAAGAGTTTAGACTCTTGCCTTGTAAGTCACCCCTAATTTTACTCAGGTCTTCTTGATACCATGAAGGTGTCAGAGCCTGCCATGGGTTTCGTCGGTTTGAGTCACGATGACCATAAGGAACATGGTCGTGGTAAGGTAGGTTAGGAGAGGCGATGATATGCGGATCATACTTGTCTCATTGTGGACCAAAGTGCTGCATTATATCCCAAATCTCTCCGTATTACTTATGGACCATAAGACAATGCTCTGAAGATGATGATTGATCTGTCCCAAGGTGTGTTTCGAAAGAGTAGCAACACTGTGTTTAACCCTCCATTCATTTAACTTCACGCATGTAACACTTATAGACCAATATATATCAGTCACCAGGGTCGTACAACAATACTTATCTATGAGTAGGAAAGGATTTACTCCCGTATCGACCTAGGATCCGATAGGAGGTAGACTCTGTAACGAGACTGCTGTGTAAGACTCGTACAATGTTTTAACATTGAAAGGAGGGTTGGAATATTTTGCTTGAGAGTGCGCAAAGTGGAACGGTATTTTTGGTCTGGAGGGGATTCCGATAAGACATCGAGAAAAAGCAACGATTTCCGGGGGTCTTGCGGTGATGACTTCCGAAGGGACAAGTCACGCCATCGCCTGGTCTTCGATTACAAGACTTATAACAGTACGGTTTGAGCCACTTCTGGCTTGCGGTACCTTTTCCTGTTGTCTGAAGGATGCGTGCGTGTTACCATAGGTGCCGACGCAACACCGCTGCTGCATAAACTGTAAAGACACACAGACATTAAAAAGAACTCAGTGTTGCGCGTTCCTTACCCGTTAATGCCTCTGAGCAGAGTATCTCTCCGACAATCTTTCTGAGCGTGTTAATAGCCCTGATTCGATACGGGAAGACTGTCATAAATTCCTATCAATCAGAAAATAGTATTTTATTTAAGTCCAAGACTTAGTGGAGCCCTATTTGAATTAAGATACAGAAATTTATTTCTATAAGCTTGTATTTGTGAACATCTTTATAAACTGTTAAAGGAATTTTGATGTTAGCTTCCTATATACAATTTTTCATGTTAGCTAAATTCAATCTTGACATAGTGCTTAAATTTCACATAAATATGGCACTGTTGTTTGTTTAGAATTAACGTCTTATGCCTCATACTGTAAGACTGGGTGTTAATTTTTGTTTGAACCCTTGATTTTTATGTATTAAATTAATTGTAAAATACACCGACGTCTGTAGGCCTTCACTGTTGAATTTGAATAAATCTGTCAGGTTATGACTTTATTAGTTATGCAAGATAGCATATCACTTTGCACCCTCTTCCTATTTGATAAAATCAAATGACTAAAAATATTAAATTGATAAGATCAACAAAAATTAATAAAATGGTAAATGTAATGCAATAAATAAAATTACCCAGCTAAACCCCTTCAACTACCACAAGCCGTCTCGTTGAAAAACACCATACTACCACTCTTTTATACCTGATGGAACGTAAAGACTGAAATATGACTTTATCAACACGTGTCATCCGTATATCTGGCGGGACTCGTGTTTTCGCGCCGGCTCACTCTTGAGGACACGGCGGTTGACTAGCCCCCCTCGCGGTGAATTATTAGCCCGTCCCGAGTCGCAGGCGCAGATAACTCTCGACGTGGGACGTGCGGGCGAGGCCTCATAGGCTGTTACCGCGCCTCTGATGGGGATTTACTGCGCAGCGCTCCCTGAAATAGTGCGCGAGGGTGAGGTACTTCAGGCGCGAGCCAGCAGCTAACTGCGAATTACACCGACCAGCCGAACGTCCTGCCGGCGGAGGTGAACAGAATTATGTCTTCGTGAGCATCATACTTTCCGGCGCGCGAGAATACGTCTTCCTGGGAGTTGTGCAGTATTGGGGTCATCGGTTTCGATCGCAGCTCGAATTCTGTAACAAATTCCTGATGCTTTCTGATTTCTGATCATACACAGACGGAAAAAAAAATCCCAACACCAAGAAAAAATTATTGTAGAGTAATGAAATTTGGACAATGCATTTGTCAAGTTAACATGTTTAATTGATTAAATTTTCAAGATCACAGGTTAATTTAAGCTCAAGAAAATGCATTTCAAATGTGAAATACTGTTAAATTAATAGCCGGTGTAACCTCCAGAATTTTGAATGCAAGCCTGCAAACGTGAATGCATTGTGTCATACAGGTTTCGAATGTCACTTTGTGGTATGGAGTTCCATGCTTGTTGTACTTGTGCTGTCAATACTGGGACGGTCAGTGCTGGCTGTGGATGATGCTGGAGTTGTCGTCCAATGATATCCCATACGTGTTCAATTGGAGACAGATCTGGTGATCTCGCAGGCCAAGGTAACATGTCGACACTCTGTAGAGCACGTTGCGAGACAACAGCGGTATGAGGGCGAGCGTTATCCTGTTGAAAAACTCCCCCTTGAATGCTGTTCATGAATGGCAGCACTACAGGTTGAATTACCAGACTGACGTACAAATTTGCAGTCAGTGTGTTTGGTATAACCACAAGAGTGCTCCTGCTGTCATAGGAAATTGCTCCCCAGACCATGACTCCAGGTGTAGGTCCAGTGTGTCTAGGCCGCAGACAGTTTGGTTGCAGGCGTTCCCCTGGCCTCCTTCTGACCAACACTCGGCCATCACTGGCACCAAGGCAGAACCTGCTTTCATCAGAAAACACAACAGATCTCCACTCCGTCCTCCAATGAGCTCTGGCTTGACACCACTGGAGTCGCAAACGGCGATGGCTTGTAGTCAGTGGAATGCACGCTACAGGGCTGGAGTCATGGTCTGGGGAGCAATTTCCTATGACAGCAGGAGCACTCTTGTGGTTATACCAAACACACTGACTGCAAATTTGTACGTCAGTCTGGTAATTCAACCTGTAGTGCTGCCATTCATGAACAGCATTCAAGGGGGAGTTTTTCAACAGGATAACGCTCGCCCTCATACCGCTGTTGTCTCGCAACGTGCTCTACAGAGTGTCGACATGTTACCTTGGCCTGCGAGATCACCAGATCTGTCTCCAATTGAACACGTATGGGATATCATTGGACGACAACTCCAGCATCATCCACAGCCAGCACTGACCGTCCCAGTATTGACAGCACAAGTACAACAAGCATGGAACTCCATACCACAAAGTGACATTCGAAACCTGTATGACACAATGCATTCACGTTTGCAGGCTTGCATTCAAAATTCTGGAGGTTACACCGGCTATTAATTTAACAGTATTTCACATTTGAAATGCATTTTCTTGAGCTTAAATTAACCTGTGATCTTGAAAATTTAATCAATTAAACATGTTAACTTGACAAATGCATTGTCCAAATTTCATTACTCTACAATAATTTTTTCTTGGTGTTGGGATTTTTTTTTCCGTCTGTGTATATTGCAATGTTTTTCATTGTTTCTGAATACGCTACGCCTTTAGGGGGAGTCCATTAATTACGTGATATGAAATAAGAGGGGTAGATGGTCCGGCGAAATCTTATGATACCTCACACCAAGGATGAGAGGGGAGGGGGGAGGGGGGCCGAGCAACGGAAATCTCACGTGAGGTTTTGAAATTCTTGTAGGACTGTAGAGCTAAAAACAGCATGAGACCTGGGAAAGAGGGTCTCGAGAAGTTATGAGGTCTATTAGTAGGGGGGGGGGGTGTCTCCGTCAAAATTTCACGTCGATTTAGAGGGGGGGGGATCTCGGTGCAGATCTGACGAAGTCTTACCAGAGGGGGAGGGGGAGGGTCCCGAATTCCGGAAAAACACTTCACGTAATTAATGGACGCCCCCTTACAAGAAAAAATGGTGACCACCAAGTTAAAAAAAAAAAATCTTTGGCGACCCTCCAGATCCATAGTAATATGATGTCAGTGATTTAAAAAATGACGTACTTAACCCGGGATAGCTCGCGCGTGAGAAAAAATCTAACATTGATGATTTTACTGAAATATTACAATATATTTCAAAGATATTGAAGTGTTGATCTAGCAATGCTTTCTTTGACATCTCTACCTTCACTCCACGTGTGTTTCGTCGCTCCAATTACAAGTAAAGCCTGCTGGAAGCGGCTTTGTTTGAAGCGGTGTGCATTGTTAGATTATTTCTCACGCGGGAGTTCTCGCGTAACAGTACGTTGTGCATTCGTGAAACACCATCTTGCTTCTCTTTTAGTCTGTTTCTCTGTGCTAGTGACGTGCGATTAGGTTAATTTCTTCTCCTGGACGTATTCTGCTACTTGGTTTATAAAAAAGGTATACTTATTGGGTTTTATATACTGAATGAAGCAGTTGTGTACACCAAGTACTTGACATACTATGTCGGAATGGAAAATATATAAAATTTTACAGGAAAACGTCATCTCAAACGATAACTTATTGATGTGGCCACTGGAACCACTGGACGAATATATCCACATAGAAGGCTTGTCTTCAGATACCAATGCACAGTCTGAACATGAAGAGATAGACACAGCAACAGATCAGTCTGGCAGCAATTCGGAAACTGCGTCTGCTGTAGCCCTGACATCTGAAAATCGTGATATGTATCTAGGTAGGGATGGGAAAACAAAATGGTTCAAGCACAAATCCCATCCATCACAAAAAGCTCGTCAGAATATTGTGACACAGCTTCCAGGTGTAAAAGGGGCAGCAAAAATTTCGAATTTAAAATTAAAGCAAGATGTATGTTTCATTTAATGTTTACATGTAGTTATAGAGTGTTGATAATAGTAAAGAAGTAATTTAATAGCTAATTGTATCTCTGTATGGAATCTACAGCCAAAAACGTAATAAAATATCTTTGTTAGAAAAAATCTAACACGGGAGTTATCGCGCGAAAACAACAGGCGCGAGTGATCCCGGGTTAATTTTCTTTCTATTGTGACTATAACCTACTGATCGAGAAATCAAATGGTGTGCAAGGTAGTCACGGTGACACTGTGGGCAATGATATATTCTTTTCCGCGGTGGTGGCGCGGGAGGCGAAAAGTGGGGTTAGTGGCCACATAGAATCAGTTTTTCTTTTTTTCATTCACTCAATCAGTTATATAAGTACGGCAGCGAGTATGGACTAGCTTCGATGCGAGCGAGGATAAAAAGGAGTTCTCAAAAGATCTGTGCAGCCTTCTACGTTTGCTACCAGTGGCAGTGGTGAAGTAAATAAAAAATAATTAAAAAAACTTGAAAGAAGAGAAATGTGCTCCAATTAGAAAGTGATTTGGTTGTTTGCTTCTTACAAATATAACCACGATTCGACAATTTAAAAAAATAAAATAAAAAAATAAACAGCCACAGCCTTCTCGCCGAAATTTTTTTATTGTTGTAGTATTGTAGGATCTGCAACCCTTGCTTTTTTACATATACCTGGCTTGCGACTGCGAGATCACAAGCAAGACTTGGCGACACCCCAGTAGGTCGTGAATCCCAGGTTCAAAACACTGATCTGTTGGATCCATTATATTGGATTTGGTTGAGGGATTTAGCTCTTTACGGCCCGTTGATAGCGAGGTCATTACAGCCAATTAAAGATTTGGACAAGAAAAGGGAAGAAATTCGACATTGTCCTTTGCCTGAAGTGGTTTTTGGTAGCCATGTATAATCGAAATCTTGATGGGTGAACCTACGATTAAACTCGCGTACTCGCAATTGCTAGCCGAATATTAACCATTCATTCTTCAGTTTCGTTTTTGGTTTTTTTTTTTTTTTTTTTTTGTGGTTCTGACAACCACAGAAGCCTTATGCTGTTACCGTAATGTTTAATTTTGAGGCAGTAAAGTAATCAGTTCACTACTATAAATGTGGGCTCAACAATTCCTCGAAATGTAAACCTAACTAATTATCAGTGGTTCATTTTTTCTACTTATTCTTGACATACAACCAGTCTCACTAACATTACCTCGTTTTTCTCGCAAGGCCAATTACACCTTCCATATAATATTATGAGCCTATTCTTACCGTGCGGTTACAACTAGAAATACAAATTTCTGACAAGAAACTTGGAAATGTTTGCATGTATTATCTGGGCCAAGTACCTGGGTGTGATTACAGCTAATGGGAAATTTGAAAGAGAAGTAAATATGCGATGAAAGTTTCTCAAAAAAGGAGTTTCTACCAACATCAAAGGCCATTTACTTATAGATACAGACGCACTTCGTTAAAAGCTTTGTATGGAATGTTGTAAGTTATGGGTTATGGACCCTGCGAAAAGCGGAAGTACTGAAATTCAGGTCATTTGAGATGTTGTACTGGCTTCGCCTGCTAAGTTTACCTTGTACTGATAAAGCCAATAGCAAAATTGTATTCTGTACAATTACATTCATAGGAACAGGATTAGACAAGTTCATCCAGTTTTGTTGATAGTGATTTCATGGCAATTATACACTGTCCGTTTAATGTTCTATGTTTCTTCCACCACAACTTGTAGCAAGAGTGAGCCTTCAGTACAGAGAGGAGAATTTTTTTTTCCTTACATCATATTGGCAGACCGGTGGCGCAAACTGTACACAGACTGAGCAACACATCGAGCAGAACTGAGCAAAACTGAGGACACCATGGTCTTCTTGAGGCTTTAAGTTGTACTCGGCTAACTGTATTTTCTTGGGCTGGCGTCCTTCAGGGAGAAGTGCTACCAACATTGACTTGGTAACTTTAAGTTGCCGTGTGTAACATCTCTGCCCTATGGACAAAGCACAGGGCTCCACAGATATCACCACACCCCGGAGACACCTTTTGTGTTCGTGGGGTGTTATCACCAAGGCTACCCTGCGCGCCAACGAAGGAGGCGAGAACAGGGTGACCGATCTCTCGACTCCGGCTTTGCCGCCATAGTTGCAACCTGCAGCCGTCTCCTGGAAATGTTATACAAAATCTACTTGTCTCACTCACGCTACTATAATTAAAATTCCTTAATGCTATTCTTATTCTATTTAAATATCACTTCTTAAAGTTTCTAATTAGAATTTTAAATCGTCTTGTGGCATCACAAGCTGGAAGAAAGAAAGAACAACAGAAGACCATTACTAAAATTTGCATACTGTGTAATGGCTAGCACACTTACTGCCACTTGAAGCTGTTGGCCAAAGAAAGGAAACGCTCCGAAGGCCTGCATGGTACCCACCAACCTAGTGGAAGAGGACAAGAAGAAAAATCTTTAATGGAATATTTTTCTAAAGGAGTCTTAGTACATAAGATATTTAAATTACAATAATGTGTGGAAGAATTGTTTGTGAAGTTACCGGAATTGTGTCATTTACACACAGCTGCAAGCCCGAAAACACCAAAACACAGATGTTATATGAAGAAGTCTTTTCAAATACACAGATACACCAATAATGTTGAAATTAATCTAACACAGTTTTTAGCTAAGGTTGATGGTTTCAACTGACTATAGTTCAGGGCCGGCGCTAGGAATTTCGGTCCCGGGGTAAAATGGGTGACCTTTTTTTTTTTAAAAAAACTCTACAAACTGGCCGGCCGACAATGGGCGGATTCTTGGCTTTATGGCCTGAGGGCCACTACAGTCGGTGATGGGGGCACCCCATCAGCCGGCGGGCCCGGGTACTTTTGACCCGCTAGACCCCTCCCTAACGCCGGCCCTGGTATAGTTACTCCGACATAAACATACAAGGGTATTAAACATACTGAACTACTCATGAAGGGTTCTGACACAAACTGCACTGCTGAAATAATGATAGAATGAAGAAAATCATCGAAGTCGTTGCTTCCTTTACAGTGAATAAAAAAATCCTAGACTTGCATTTAATGTTCGACCCCGTCATTAAAATATCATGTATTGGTGAAACAATAAAACAGAAAAAAGTAATTTAAAGTGATTTAAATGTGTCAGTAAAATTGCTTTTTAGAAAAACTTACATAATCTAATCATAAAAAATCGATTTCAGAAGTATAAAAGAACATTAGTGTGGTTTTGCTAATTAGTAACCATGTTCTGATTTTCCGTGAATAACATCTCTGGACCTACTATTTAACGTGGAATCCAAACCATGCAACGCCCTGGTGTTGCTCAAATGATTAAGCAGAATTCTTAAATATCCCGGGGCGAGGATGAACCCGGGACCTTCAGTTTTCATAGCTAGTGCCTTAACCACTGAGTACAATTTCAGAAGAAATAGGAAGTAAGAAAAAAGGAACCAATCGGTTTTTTTTTTCATCGTTAGTTATGGAGAGTGACGTTATAAAATGTGAAAGTTTCTGTTTGGTTTTAAATAGAATACTGCAGTTTTTCATTTGAGAAAGCAGTAACCACTATTTCTTAGTGCGAGTAACAACATTCATTCCCACGTGATTTTATATAAGATATATAAGACACCACAGTTACACAGACAACGTTAACGGCATTAGAACTGGAATTGATCGATGATTTCCGCGCCGTTGACACGGCATTAACGAGGATTTGTAACCAGAAAAAGAAATAAAACCGTAGCAGGAAGTAGTCTGCCATCATTTAATACGTGAGTCGGCACTGCTGATGAAATAATTCTTTAGTGGCGATAATTAATGGAGGCGATCAGTTTGTAGCTGTACGGACATCAGTTTGGTCGCCCGCTTTGCGTCTCACCTCGCCGCGCTGAATCACCCATCACACCGAGATAAACGAACCCCGTCATCCTTGTAACGGTTCCTCATTAGCATCTGCCTATCGTCCCGTGCTATACGCTGAATTCTGATCCATTTTCCAACATTAATTCTTTATTCCCTTCACTCACTGCACCAACATATTCTCAAACGTTAATATGACACTGACCGAGCGTGGTGGTGTAACGGTTAGCGTTCTGGCCTCGCATTCGGGAGGACAGCGGTTCGAATCTCCGTCCGGGCATCCAGATTTGGGTTTTCCATGGTTTCCAAAATCACTCCAGGCAAATGGCGGGATGCTTCCTTCAAAAGGCCATGGCCGAATTCCTTCCATTCCTTGCCCCCATCCTTGCCCCCCATCCTTTCCCGTCTCTAAAGACCTCGCTGTTGAGAGAGGTGAAACAGTTAAAAAAAAAATGACACTGGATATGATTACAGATTACATTTCCGACAGTGATGTAAAATCTGGAATAAATGCTTACCATTTTTAAAGACAAGTCGGAATACTCTCTTCTAGCACCATTTTTCTGTGGCAGGTTTTCTACAGATGTCTTCTGATCCGAGGAAATCGCCGAAACAGTATTATCACTTACGTGAGCTCGACTAGAAATACAAATTTCAGAGTAAGAAAATTTAGTCATGTAAAGCACATCACTAAAACACTTCATTAAACTAGCGAGGAAACATAATTTTAATTTACAGAGATTCATTTTACACGGAAGTTCACTTCAGTAATATTGGAATTACGTTTCTCAGTTTTACTGCACTTTCATCCCCTTTTCTGCATCTCTCTGTTTAGGTTATTTTTATTCATTTTATGGCTTCAAACGCTAAGGCTTTTCTTTCTATTATACATGTTACCTGCCAGCTGTCATTGCTGTTTATTGTGGCGTTGTTTCGAAAATGACGTCACCACTACATCAAACTTAAACAAATTATTTCTAAACGCTAAAAATTCATTACATTTATAATTTTTTTAAGTCTATCACCTAAACTAATTTATCTATCAAATAAATATAATTCTGTGAGTTTAATGCTAATATTTCCGTCAAACATTTAAGGTTTTTGAATAACTATACTAAACATCAAAATTCACTCAGATATGCAATAACTACGCACCATATGACATACCAAACCACTTCATAATGACGTACGACATTGATATCCCACAGCATTATAGTGATTATTTGTTTACCACAGGCAATGGTGTTCAACTTTCTGTACAGATCAATTGCCGACACCAGTATAATTATTATGCGTCCTTAAGTACATCCTTCCTGAACCTTACAGCAATGTAAACTACCTTTTACACATTAAACTATTTCTTCCCAAATAATTATGGGAGATATGGATAGATCCAAACTTGAAATTAAATTAAGTTCGATTCCTTTACAAATAAAATGATTTATTTTATTAGGTTTTCCAGGAATCTGAAATGTAGGGTGGACTACTGTTTTGGAGTGACTGTATCACAAAATAAGCGCTAAGATATTTCGTAACTATTATCACAGAAATACCATTATCTTGCAAAAACTGAAGAGACTTCTTTTTTACGTTTTTTAAGACCACGCAGTTAATGGATGTAATAATAATATCGAACTAATTAAAACGAAAATAAAAAAAACCTGTTAATGTATGCAACTTTAATTTATTCATTTTATATCATTTTTCGACAAATTATTTGTCACAGGTTCACAATAAATCAATTTGTTATCACTGTTTTTCGATTGCTAGTTAAACTCTGGGCACAAGACTTATTTTCTCGTCATGAAATTTAAACACATTGTTGGGTTCGGTTAATATGTTAATAGTATATCCATTATTTGTCACGTATAAAGTAAATTATTGTATATTATTTCAACTTTCTTTCAGTCAAGTGGAGCCTCTTTATACTGCTTAATAATGAACCAGCCCTCTGTGAATCGTCTAGATATTATTCTTCTTCCTGCTACCATATTGTACTAATATCTTCAGACAAAACCGGTCTCCCCATTCTTAGGTCCGGATTCCATTCATAGCCCTATTTACAGCTTTGTAGATTTTACTCCCTATAACTGTTACCTTTCATTTAGCGAAATTAAAAATATTCGTAGTAATCCTGACATCTGTCTTTCTAAAGGTATTTCC
Source organism: Vandiemenella viatica (assembly GCA_031002005.1). NCBI lineage: Eukaryota > Metazoa > Arthropoda > Insecta > Orthoptera > Morabidae > Vandiemenella > Vandiemenella viatica. Next base: position 79,722,799 of record JARYHS010012519.1, read on the forward strand.
ACAGAACTAAAAAAAAAAAAAAACCTTAAGTTTGATGGCTCAAATAGTTCTTAATAATGGTGTCACCAATTTTTCAACATATCGGGACAGTTTCCTTGTAATTTGGAATCGATATTTTTCTCTAAGTGATTCTGACAACTATTAGTTGTACCGTATCATCTGTGAATGAAGTCTCATTCCTGCAGAACGTTCTCTACCATTTGCCGATCGATAAGACGGACAGCCCAATGAGAATGGACGAAACGTTTCGGCCTACGTCTGTCCCGTCGCTCCATTCTGGTCACGTGGCCCATCAACTCGCCCTCCTCCCACCCCCAGACACCCGGCAAACACGTGGCCTGCAGGGCCGCCAATTTGTTTGATTAGCTCCGTTACGGTTTAAATTCATTGCACCGCCGGGGGCAGAGTGGCAGGCCTGACGATGGGGGGGAGGGGGGAGTTCAGCCAGCTCCCGAGGTCAGAGAGCGAGAAACAGGCTCACCCAGTGTGATCTGTGTCAGAAAGAGTCTCTGATAGCAACGAACAACGTGTGTGCTCCACGCATAGTCAGAGGCAGCCCTACTGACTTTCGTTTTATGATTTCATTAGTTTTCAGATGATAGCTGTAGGAATGTGTCAAATTTCTGGGTAATAAGATTTTTTTATTTATTTATAATTTCAATTTCCAGATATTCGTATTTATCGGAAATGACCATATTACAAACAACAGCTGTGAAAAGGTATTAATTTTCGTAAGTTTTTAACTGGTAACAACAAAAACACAGTTTTAAATACTTCGCAGTAATTTTAATCTTTAATATTCAACAGTCGTAATTTAGTTACCAGATGTCTGAAATCTTATATATATATATGTGTGTGTGTGTGTGTGTGACGAGCCAACTTTCTCTCTTCATACTTAATCAAAATCGATAAATTAGATGTCACTTTAAGATTCAGTTTTCCTCTTTGGTTATATTATCCATTTAGAAAGAATTTTTTTTTAATTTTTTTTTTTTTTTTTTTTTTTTTTTTTTTTTTTTTTGAAATTCAAAGAGTAAATGGCAAAATAACGCACAATTAAGGTAACGGGTACGAGATAGTTCAGAGTCCAGCAGCTAGTAATCTCTGTTTCGATAAAGAATTATCGCTGAATAACATAACTAAATATCCCAATAAACTGTGCCCGTTTTCTCTAGTAAGGAGCTTTCCGGATATTTTTTGTTTCTGTTTAAAAATATTCATCAAAATGTTTCTGATGATCATATTTTCAATTCAAATATTTTGTCAAACAGGTTTTGTAACTTAAATTTTTGATGTAAATATTTCAGAATGTAAATCATATATTGTTTTTGATTTGTAAATTACTGTGACTTTGTGTCACACGTATGTTTACCGTTCCAAAAGTGTGTTATAGTAGTTTCGTAAGACGTTTGTAAGTTTTTTGTTACGTACCTATTTTACACCGAAGAGCCAAAGAAACTGGTATAGGCATGCGTATGCAAATACAGAAATATGTAAACTGTCAGAGTACGGCTCAAATCTTCGGCAACGCCTATATAATACAACAGGTGTCTGGCGCAGGCGTTAGATCGGTGCATGAGATTGGACACAGCATCTGCGAGGCAGCGATGAGGTGGAAATTTTCCCGTACGACCATTTCACGAGTGCACCGTCAACATCGGCAATCCAGTAAAACATCAAATCTCCGACATTACTGCGTCCGGAAAAAGGTCCTGCAAGAACTGGACCAACGACGACTGAAGAGAATCGTTCAACGTGACAGAAGTGCAACCCTTCCCCAAATTGCTGTGTATTTCAGTGCTGGGCTGTCAGCAAGTGTCACCGTGCGAACCATTCAACGAAACATCATTGATATGGACTTTCGGGGCCGAAGGCCCACTCGTGTACCCTTGCTGAGTGCACGACACAATGCTTTACGCATCGCCTGGGCCCGTGAACACCGTCTTTGGGCAGTTGATGATTGCAAACATATTGCCTGCTCTGACGAGTCTCATTTCCTATTGTATCGAGCGGATAGACGTGTACGGAGATGGAGACAACCTCATAAATTCATTGGACTCTGCATGTCATCAGGGGATTGTTCAAGCTGGTTGAGGCTCTGTAATGGTGTGGGGCGTGTGCAGTTGGAGTGACATGGGACCCTGATACGTCTAGATACGTCTCTGACAGGTGACACGTATGTACGCATCCTGGCTGATTACCTGCATCCATTGTGCATTCCGACGGACTTGGGCAATCCCAGCAGGACAATGCAGAATTGCTACAGAGTGGTTCCAGGAACACTCTTCTGAGTTTAAACATCTCCTCTGGCCACCAAACACCCCAGACACGTACATTATTAAGCATATCTGGGATGCCTTGCATCGTGCCGTTCAGAAGAGAACCCCACTCACTCGTAATCTTACGGATTTATGGACAGCCCTGCAAGGTGCATGGTATCAATTCTCTCCAGCACTACTTCAGACAGTAGTCGAGTCCACGCCACGTCGAGTTGCGGCACTTCTGTGTGCTCGCGGGGGCCCTACACGATATTAGGCAGGTGTACCAGTTTCTTCGGATCTTCAGTGTAGTTGAGAAATTAACAATTGTTACAAATGAGTCGCTACTTCTTTACTTCTGTTACTAACTACCAACCTCATTATTCATCGTATATCATTAGTGAAAACTTCACAGGGTCCACCTAGTACACCTAAAATCTGGTGGATTAAGGATTAGTTTCGGCATTTAAAAGTGGAGTGGCTTAAGTATACAGGCATATAATTATAGGTTGACAAGAGAAAATCTGAATCATTGTTAATTACTAACGTATATAAGTCTTCAGTTTTTTGTTTCATGAAAACTTACTTAAAGTCCCTAAACTAAATGAATATGCATTAACAATTGTTGTTACACATTTTTAATGATATAATAATAAGCTAGTTTAATAAGAAAAAAAGAAGTACCTCTTCCTGCACTAAAAACACAATTTTGAACGCAGATGTACTGTACAAAGGCTTTCGCAATATCATCCGCCAGCGAACTCGAGAAGATTACATTTCAAGAAAAAAATTTGTGTGAATTGCAATTTAAACGAATTGTGATAAACTTTTTTATATTACCAATTCTTTTGTACCAGATATATTCAAAAGATTATGTGATCGTATTCAAAAGTGATAAGAAACATTAGAAGATGCAGAGATTTCTTAATTTGCTTGGAAGTATTAAATGTCCCCATAGATTATATTTGCTGATTTTAAAGAATTCGATCATTTGTTTCCACTGTATTATACCTTAATTTTATCTCTCTCTCTCTCTCTACCTTTTACGGTTTCTTTGTGTAAGAAAAACCAGTGGAACATTGAGTGGTTTTCCTGCCGTAAGGTCTGTTTTACGTCGGTAGTTGGAGTGACCTGGTTGTAAAGAAGAGAAGGAGGTTACTCGTCGTAAAGTCGCAGGTTCATTGCTTGCTGGGAACACGACCATTGGATGCAGTAACATCCAGCTGGGCAGCTGTGAGGCGGTAGGTGAGACAGAGTGGAGCAAGGTGTATAAACAGAGATGACAGAGAATCTGGTGTCTTAATTAAGTGTTCCTTATCTTCTAAAATGTTTATGATTTACAGTTGCAGCTTCCATTGAATAAATATGGTAGTGGTACATTTTTCTCAGCAACAAAACTTAATTTCGTTCCAGCAATTTTAAAATCGTGATGGCACGAGAAGGGTTAAATTCTTAAAACTTATTTTCAATCAGCTTGTCCATTATTAAGGTCACTATTGTTAATTTTTCTTTCCTCTGCTTTCCTGCACTCGAGGTCTCCATTTCTCATTATTCTGAAGCTCAGATTTTCCCCTGTTTCGTAATTTACTGCAACTGCTGCTCTTTCAACATTACGTTCCTTCCAATACAATACCAATTCCAGAAATTTTTTGCAACCCCCTCCACTCCAGTCACTTATTTTGTTCCTTAAATTATCACTCCTAGTGTTACCATCATTCACACGAGCATTTTAAGTTCTGAAATCTCAAATTTCTTTGACCACATCTTCACATTACAAATCAGTGCTAGACCCAAAGTCATGTTCCCAAGACCTACACTCTTTCAGAACGATTCAGTTGTTGCTTCTCAAATGTTATACTTTTAATTTGCAGTTGACATATACTCACAAATTCGAATTACCTGTTACCCGCGACTTCGTACGCGTGGATTTGAAATTTTATGCTAGATGAGATAGAGCTAGCTTTAAGTTACCTGAGAGGTGTCCCAAAAAGCACAGAGTCTGGAGAATATCACGGGGAAGCCATCATCATATCATGCTACCATTTAACCTGTCTCATAAAGAGAAGTACTTAACCGCATGTTTAAAAATAGCAGCAAACTAGGGGAGCGGGGGTGGGGGGCTGTTAACTGTGGGAGATACTACCTACCACATTTCCTCTGGCATATTTCTGTTTCTGGTTTAAAATTATGTCATTTTCTGGGGACATTTTACTGTTCAAAAGGATTTTGGTTTTTCTGCCCTTACTAAAATATATAAACCTTTAAGGATTGTCAACATGCGAGATAGCTACATAGAACTGCCCAAGGAAAAATAACGTCTTTTCTAAACGTATCCCTGTTCCTGACAGTGTCTATCACTGGGTTTTATTGATAGTCATCGCAAAGAATAATTTTAGTGTGAATGGCAGGTCTGTTGGAATTATTGGGATTCGAGGAATCAACGCATATCTGCTTTTGGCATTCTATATACGAAATTTATGAGTAGATCATTCACGAACTCACTGCAAGAGAAAGGAAGCCTGAGCGATCGAATAACATTATAGAGACTTATACACACTATACTACTGTTTGTCACCGTTAAGTTAGTTTTCAAAGTTTCATGACCAAATAAGTTATTTAACCCCAAAAAGAATCCTATGTCCTTTCTGATCATACATAGTACCTATTTCCTTGTCAAAGTTTATCAGGATTGGTTCAGCCGTTTAGTCCTGAAAGCCTAACAAACAGACAGGGTTACTTTCCCATTTATGATTAGGGTTCAGATCTTTAGCAAAAGTCATATATTTTTCTGTCTACTTTTGAGCTGTATTGCTGAATTAACAATGATTGAACGTGTCTGATTGTATTTAAATGTATTTATATAATTTAAATATATAT
>JARYHS010012519.1:79728933-79821377 GCA_031002005.1 Vandiemenella viatica
AATCATTTAACAGAGAGGGGTGATGTACCAGAGAATCGAAGGACTTGGTACAAACCCACAGTCAGACCATTGCTTGTGTGGTGTAGTATGGAGTCCACATTTTTTGTACATCAAATGCAAGGTGCAAAGGAGGGCAGTTAGATTTATCTGTGTAAAATATTCAGCAAGTGACATAATAAAGGAGCTGGGGCTGGATGTCATTGGAAGATAGGAAGAGTGTTGAGGGCTGTAGGTGGCGTATAATGCTGTTAGAATGGATATTGGAATAATTCTGAGTGGTGTATGGAGCCTAAGTTGACCATGACCACAATCTCGCACTAGACTTTAGGTGATGAGGCCTGAGTGGATAAAATATCTAAACACCCACTTTGACCTAACAATTTACGACAGTTCAAATGTGAGCACTCTTAGGCGTAATAGAACTATGTGACGTTTTGGATACTTGTCGATGTGTGGGGATCTTCTATTAAAATGTGGGTTATGATGCCTGTTTGATGACCAAGAAACTATCAGTTAGCTAAGAGCATTATGGTAACTTTATCGTGGTTACTTGAACGAAGCATGCAATTACAAACAAATGTCACACTTGGCCCTGAATCCGAAGGTTGGCGTTAGATGGGAACATTTTAAACCGAATGGAGAACTCTCCTGGGTCCTGATTTATTGAAAAGTAATTTCCTGGAGAATTTTCCTGGAAAAACTGCAGTAGAAGCACCTTAAGTGAACATTTTGGTACCTGGCTACTGATTAGGAGAAGACTTTGCGAATTTTTAATTTTTGGTTTACTTTAACCCACGAACAGAAGGTAACCCTGTCTGTAACTGATCAGGGAATCATTGGAAAACAGAAGGTGGTTTGAGGAAGTGCTGTGGGTATGTTGGCGATGAGGCTAGGGGTGGATCTTGGTGAAAGAATTAGGAATAGAATATCAGTAGAAGCTGGCACTGGATTTCTTCTATAAGGGAGTATCTCCACCTTGGTCACATGCGATGGTCTCAGGCATGTTCAGTGCTTAGCACTGCCTTAGCGTGACTCGATTTTTATCACATAGGACTGGCGTACTTCGATTCGACAGGGGTGAAATTAGTAAGATTAACAGACGTATTTCGTCCCCCTGATTTATTGAAAAATAATTTCCTGGAAAAGGGGAGAATTTCCCTGAAAACTGTAGTAGAACCACCTTAAATGAACATTTTGGTACCTGGCTACTGATTAGCAGAAGACTTTGCGAAAGCACTGCCTTAGCGTGACTCGATTTTTATCACATAGGACTGGCGTACTTCGATTTGGCAGGGGTGAAATTAGTAAGATTAACAGACGTATTTCGTTCCTGGAACATACGTGCTGTGCTGTAAAATACAGTTAAGGTGTCAATCACTGATGTGTCACAAGGGATTGATTGGAATTTTAGACAAAGTACAGCTAAGGACACTCAATTTGTGATTGCTTACGAAAGCATAACAGAATTGATACATAGATTGGCCTGGATAGACAAACGACAAAGGTTTGACCTGGATGGCAACAATTACGAGTGTGATTAAATATTTTATACCACTGGCAGCAGAGATAAGTTAAAGAAATAAGGTGTCGTACTGATGCTAATATGAATTCATTCTTCCCTCACTGCATTCCATGAGCTTTGCCAAGCGAGGTCTTTAGAGACGGGAAAGGATGGGGGGCAAGGAATTCGGCCATGGTCTTTTAAAGGAAGCATCCCAGCATTTGCCTGGAGTGATTTTGGAAACCATGGAAAACCCAAATCTAGATGCTCGGAACCGCCGTCCTCCCGAATGCGAGGCCAGAACGCTATCCGTTACACCACCACGCTCGGTCATAGCAATAAGGATAGAAATGCACAAAGTTCATCGAGGTTGTAGACACATACATTAGGAAATCACTTCTTTGAGTTTAAAACATTAGTTGGATTATCGCTTTGTTTCATTGCATATAATTTAATAAATTAAAATAATGGCAGTGTGACAGAAATTCCCGAGTTATCATTAACGATTAATTATATTGGAATCCCACCGTACTGACCCTTATTTCCTCTTGTTATTCGCACAGAGTTATTTTTTGTGCAAAGCACCCTCTGCCAATTTCGAATATCAGAACTGAATTGTATAGACGTGAATTTGACCTATGCCAAGACATTCCGTGGTTCATTATCACGTTTTAAACGTAAAAGTTACGCTCTCTCATGGTCTACGTCCTTATTTTTTAATTAAATACAAAGACTCAAGCAGTTTTTCTGTTCACCCAGAATGAAAACTAAATTTTCGATTTTCGTTTTTAAAACACGTTATTCTGGCGAGGGATTAGTCTACCATAAAAGATTCTTATATTTGTTCTTCGAAAACTGATATATAATAATTATTCTCATCTCGTAATAATTTCTTCTTGAACCGCAGTGAATTTCTATGTATCCTGCTGGAACGGTTTCGATGGCGCAACCCGATAGCAGGACACCTGAACAAATAACAAATACACATGAAGCCTGAGACTCTGCAATATGTATTGGACGCCCTAATTTCTTTGTCCGCCAGCTATGCTTTCATAATGGTGGATGGCCTAGCTGTATCGCTCTGTAACGGAGCCATTTCGTAACCTGTCGGACTCCCGAGCAAACGTAGAAATATTTCACGCATATTGGGACACCCGCACCATCTAGCGGCAAATGTCTACTACCGTGTGCTGACCTCTAGCGACAGTTATGCAAGTTATCGCGCATGTCGCAACAGGGTCTCGGCGGCCGAGCAAGTGCGTACATGTCGACACCTGTGCAAATACGCCTTAGGCTAGGGTTTTCCCCCGCAAGACAAGGATAGAAGATCTCGTGGCGAAGTGGAATATCTCTGGCCGGCGCATGCGCAGATGAAGTTTCTCGTGGCATCGGCTGTTCGGTGGAGACACCTGGTGGCAGGATGTGTGTATATGCTACATTGCAACATTTGTGCAGCTGGAATATCTACATCACATAGGACACAATCGTAAATAATATCGCTGATTTCAGAGTAACATTTGTTGGAGATAAGTGAAATAACAGCTAGAATAAAGACTAAATAACAGTTATATATGTTTAATTTGAAATATGCTGTAGTCATGCCGTCAATGTGGCAACACTGGCACTAGATTTGAATTTCCCGCTAACCGGAAGTGACGTCATGGAGGGGAGGCAGAAAAGGGGAAGGGAAGCCGCCATTTTGTGTCACGTGACCGGAAGTTGGGATTATAGAGCTTCCCCCGTTCCTACCTACTGAAGTTATATTACGAGGTGCATTCAAGTTCTAAGGTCTCCGATTTTGTTTGTCCAGACTGGAAAGAAATAGAAACATGTGCATTGTTTTAAAATGAGTGTGCACTTGTTGTTAATACGTGACAGAGATGGAAGCACTGTACGACAGATGGAACTCTAACGGCAGCGTCGAGAATGAGAACTGTTTTAGATACTTAAAATGGCAACATTTTCCTTACTTGAACAGCGTAGAATCATTCGTTTTCTGAATTTGCGTGGTGTGACACCAACTGAAATTCATCGACAGTTGAAGGAGACATGTGGTGATGGAGTTATGGATGTTTCGAAAGTGCATTCGTGGGTGCGACAGTTTAATGAAGGCATATCATCATGTTGCAGCAAACCAAAACAACCTCGGCCTCGCACAAGCCGGTCTGACGACATGATCGAGCAAGTGGAGAGACTTGTTTTGGTGGATCGCCGAATGACTCTTGAGTAGATCGCTTCCAGTGTTAGAATTTCCGTGGGTTCTGTACACACAATCCTGCACGACGACCTGAAAATACGAAAAGTGTCCTCCAGGTGGGTGCCACGAATGCTGACGGACCACAACACACCCGCACATCGGGCTAACGTTACGCAACAGTTTCTTCGTGGAAACAACTTTGAAGTGATTTTTCATGCTCCCTACTCACCTGACCTGGCTCCTAGTGACTTTTGGCTGTTTCCAACAATTAAAGACACTCTCCTTGGCCACACATTTAAAAGCCGTGCTGCTGTTGCTTCAGAGATTTTCCAGTAGTCAAAACAGACTCCTTAAGAAACCTTCGCCACGGCCATGGAATCATGGCGTCAACGTTGTGGAAATTTGTAGGTCTGCAGGGAGATTACGTCAAGAAGTAACACCAGTTTCATAGTTTTCGGGTGAGTAGTTAGTTAGAAAAAAAAATCAGAAGCTTTAGTACTTGAATGCCCCTCGTATTTTCATGTTAATCGGTGTAATTTATATTTATATTTTTATTTTCTCTTCACACTCTTTTAGTATCCCTCATTTATGATCCACTCTTCGAATATCTGTTAAAAATTATCGTGTCTACTGTATCTAAATATTTCAATGGATTACTGTGATATTTTACAAACACATCCAGTCAATTACAGCAAAATCTGCATAGCCCGCTTTAAGTTTAAAGGAATTTTTTCAGACCATTATACTTAATTAGAACAGCGTTGTCCATACTGCAACAGAAAATTCATTCCATTTAGTTCCATTAGCGTCAGGGAAAGTGGCTCAGCTCTCTGCTTTGATGTGTAATGCGTGGAAAGTAAAAATATGTCCATTGTTTCATTTCTGTCGGGTCATGATAACCTGACATTAATCTATGAGATACGTTATTCACGGGGGAAAAGGGTAGTTTCCCGACGTCAATTGCTCTCCCACTCGGTTATGAAAAGCGCTGATGCAGCCTCCAAAGATAATTACCGCAGCACGCTAGCGCCGGGGCTGACGCTTAATTGTTGAAACAAGTGAAGCATGACGCAGCGCCATCAGTTCCGACACAACACCGCCGCTGAAATTTATAACGGAAATCTTTCACAAAAAGCTGAGTCCTGACGTCAGATTTATAACACGTTCGCTGCCAACTTGTGCCACGTAACACATTTTTATGCTGATGAATGTAATAATTTCTCTCTGTGTACGAAACAAAAACAAAAAAAGTGGAAATGCCAAGTTCGTGTCACGTCCCACAATCACAGACACGTTGTTTACGAATGACATTAATATAATATGAAATCGCATTCCGATTTTTTACTTTCGCGCTCAGGACAGTCCAATAATACTGTCATCGCGCTCGTTCTGGTGTGTGTGCTTTGCAAAAGACGAGAACGTAATTATGTGCAGTCCTTTGTGTGGAGATATGTTAATTACACTCACCTCCTTGCTTGTCGAGGACATTACAATCGCCTACGCGTGTAGTTAATTCTAGTAGAAGCGCTGTGACAAAAGCGTGATAACGCCAGAGTGAACATAAAAGAATCCTGTAATTAAAAATCTGACTTTCAGAGTAATGAGATTTGCAGCCTAATTACTCTCCTCTGCATTCGAAACGTAAATAAATTATATGGAACGTTTTGTTTTCTTTAGTTTGTATTATGAACCAATGAAGTTGAGCAAGCAAGCACTATACTTTGTAAAATCGCCGTTTCAACGTTTTTTTTTTTTTTTACTGCTTTCGACTGCATTTTTACTTTTTGGTATTAAACGGTTTGCTATATTTTCCCCAAAATCGAAGATTTTTTTTATATTTATAGCATCCCCCAGTGCGATCCTTTGATATTTGTCATTGTGTATTCCGTAAATGATGCGTTTAAGCCCGTTGGCTTTGAATGGTAGGTGGACGTGTGTATCAATCACTCAATATATTGAATTCCTTTTTGGCGGGGTACAGCATTTAACAGGGGGAATAAAATTGGAAACGTCATACGTAGTCCGTTCTATATGTACTCTACACCTGTATCACCGTACGATATCAAAGTACTGCTGGTTGGAAGACAGGAAAATCAGGGTGGAAACATGTTTTCATAGAGGCGCGATGGGACTGGGGACAAGGAACAGTAAGGAATTCGGCCATGGCCTTTTTGAAAGAAACGTCCCGGCATTCGCCTGGAGTGATTTGGGGAAACCACGTAAAACCCAAATCTGGATGCCCGGGCGGGGATTCGAACCCGCGTCCTCCCGAATTTTCCGGATATATCTAGGTAAATGCTGGGACGGTCTCCAGTTTCTAACTTAAAAACTAATAAACTTATAAATTAAGAATAAATCAACATATCTTATTACAAAGTACTCAAGGTTAGGAAGGAGACAATATCTCTTTTATCTTAGGTATTAATGCCAAGAAAGGAAGAACTTGGCGTGGTCGAGAGGCGCGTCAAGCATACATTGTATCTAATTCTGACGACATTTACTTCACGCACAAAAATAGTATACAAGATAAATGTTTCAGAAAAGCCCGATATGCAGTCGGAAATCACCAACACATTCATCCAAATATTCTTCCTGTAAATCACCGAAGAACCCACTAATTAAATCAAAGAATTAATTAGTTCACATTAGAAGGAACTCCTCTCTAAAAGTACTGGAATCTAGGTAATGCAATCATGATCCTAGATTCAGGGAAGGGAAAACACTCACATTCTCATCCGAGTGGTAGAGAGGGGGGAACGAATGAAGGTACCGAATATCTCCCGGGATGAAGAGATCCCTTCCACCCAATGTTGGAGGTATGGCACTCTCTTGCCCTTGGAGTGAGAAATCGCTCCAGAAGGTGGATGAGCCGCCAGTGGGCCAACGGCATGAGGATGCAAAAAGTAACGAGAAACTACTGCATTAAAGATCTATTGGATTCTCTTGTAACACATCATCGATTTTAGACACAAGAGTGTGGGAAGATTCTCTTTTTTATATAAGGGCGTCAGGAATTGGAATAAGTTGCCAAGGGAATTGATGAATAATTTACCAAAAACGTTGAAAGAATATACAGTTAAAATTTGTAGAGGGCAAATGTAGGTGGGTACAGAAAGGAGGGAGATGGGTGTTTAGGGAACTTGTCACCGGCGCGTGTGCTCCACTGCAATTAAATTAAATTAAATTAAATCATGGCTGTGTTCAAAACTAAGTAGACAAGACAGCCAAGATGGTTGCCGACATCCGGAACGGATAGGGACCAGAAGAAGAAAAAGGAACCAAAGAAATTCAATGAATTCAGGTAAGATTAGTTGACATTCTCGACTGGAATTTTCTATTTCTCAAACCTGTCAATACTGTTGAAATACAGGAACATCAGGGCGGAAATGATTTATCCAATACGTCGTGTTTTCCAATTCGTGGAAAAGGTAGATAAGCTGATATGAATAAGAATGAGACTCAAGTATTACCATCCATCTTCCAGAACTTTGCTTCTGTCAATGGTAAGATGATGGAAGTAAGAAGAAGCAAGTTGAAATCGAGGACAGGAGTCTTGGGAAATCCCACGATAGGTTACTCTGACAGACCTATTGCCTGATACATGTCATCACAACTTTCCTTGGGATCTACCTCCTGGTGCTCAAACTGGGGACCTAACATTTTGCCTTGTAAATTTAATCTATTTCGCACTGGTTCATTATTCCTTTCTTAAATTACAGAAGTTTCATGGTTAGAATAAGCAAAATTTTATTTAATATAAATAAAGAATAAACATCGTTTCCGTCGATTAAACTGAAAGCGGTATGGCGGATACGATCTTCAAGCAGTGCGAGCAATACAAAGGATGGAAGAACATCATGGAAACCCCGCGAAAGACAGAAGAAATTCCTTAGATTAGTAACTAGTTTGTAAAAAAAGGGGGTTTGACTGGGGAGGTGGGGATGGGGTGGGGGTGGAAATGGAGATTAACGAAGCACTCACAGGTGCATGAACACACAGTAGACACCCAGTTATCAGGCTTTAATTTGATGTAACACAAGGTGAAACTAATGTGTGTTTTTACACGGTGTGTATTAGCTTGATCTGTGTAAATGTAACGGAATATTCGAATTCAACTTTCATCCGCATCTGGTTACGTCCAAAGTCTTTGAAACTGTGAACTCGAATAAAGATCAGATGACAATACAATAAATTAATTGCTATATCGTTGTATTCTCAATACTTTTATACTAACAACGATTTAAAACACGCTTATGTAGCAACGTGAACTAAAAAGTTAAAATAATTATTAAATAAAGATGTTTTCAACAGTGATAGGAGGTCTCACAGTTCATTCTTGAATAAGTTTAAAATAAGAATAAATTAATTCACCATAAAATTAACTTTAATGTAAACATAGCGTGGGTTGTTCTATTTTACAAATAGCTAGCAATAAAAAATTTAAGACAATTTTATATTTATTTAAAGTTTATTAAAGATATTAACTCATACTGAATTGTGGGATATTCCACCGCTGTTGAGCAAAATCCTTATTTAAAGATTATTTTAATTTTTAGTTCACACTGCTGCGGAAAGTGTGTTTTTTAGTTTTTTCGAACTATAATTTTATTATATCTACGTAAGAGTTTAGACTCTTGCCTTGTAAGTCACCCCTAATTTTACTCAGGTCTTCTTGATACCATGAAGGTGTCAGAGCCAGCCATGGGTTTCGTCTGTTTGAGTCACGATGACCATAAGGAACAAGGACAGGGTAAGGTAGGTTAGGAGAGGCGATGATATGCGGATCATACTTGTCTCATTGGGGACCAAAGTGCTGCATTATATCCCAAATCTCTCGGTATTACTTATGGACCATAAGACAATGCTCTGAAGATGATGATTGATCTGTCCGAAGGTGTGTTTCGAAAGAGTAGCAACACTGTGTTTAACCCTCTATTCATTTAACGTCACGCATGTAACACTTATGGACCAATATATATCAGTCACCGGGGTCGTACAACAATACTTATCTATGAGTAGGAAAGGATTTACTCCCGTATCGACCTAGGATCCGATAGGAGCTAGACGCTGTAACGAGACTGCTATGTGAGACTCGTACAATGTTTCAACACTGAAAGGAGGGTTGGAATATTTTGCTTGAGAGTGCGCAGAGTGGAACGGTATTTTTGGTCTGGAGGGGATTCCGATAAGACATCGAGAAAAAGGAACGATTTTCGGGGATCTTGCGGTGGTGACTTGCGAAGGGACAAGTCACGCCATCGCCTGGTCTTCGATTACAAGACTTATAACAGTACGGTTTGAGCCACTTTTGGCTTGCTGTACCTTTCCTGTTGTCTGAAGGATGCGTGAGTGTTACCATAGGTGCCGACGCAGCACCACTGCTGCATAAACTGTAAAGACACACAGACATTAAAAAGAACTCAGTATTGCCTGTTCCTTACCCGTCAATACCTCTGAGCACAGTATCACTCCGACAATCTTTCTGAGCGTGTTAATAGCCCTGATTCGATACGGGAAGACTGTCATAAATTCCTATCAATCAGAAAATAGTATTTTATTTAAGTCCAAGACTTAGTGGAGCCCTATTTGAATTAAGATACAGAAATTTATTTCTATAAGCTTGTATTTGTGAACAGCTTTATAAACTTTTAAAGGAATTTTGATGTTAGCTCCCTATGTACAATTTTTCATGTTAGCTAAATTCAATCTTGACATAGTGCTTAAATTTCACATAAATATGTCACTGTTGTTTGTTTAGAATTAACGTCTTATGCCTCATACTGTAAGACTCGGTTGTTAATTTTGTTTGAACCCTTGATTTTTATGTATTAAATTAATTGTATAATACACCAACGTCTGTAGCCTTCACTGTCGAATTTGAATAAATCTGTCAGGTCATGACTTTATTAGTAATGCAAGATGTCATAACACTTTGCACCCTCTTCCTATTTGATAAAATAAAGTGACTAAAAATATTAAATTGATAAGGTCAACAAAAATTAATAAAATGGTAAATGTAATGCAATAAATAAAATTACCCAGCTAAACCCCTTCAACTACCACAACCCGTCTCGTTGAAAAACACCATACTACCACTCTTTTATACCTGATGGAACGTAAAGACTGAAATATGACTTTATCAACACGTGTCATCCGTATATCTGGCGGGACTCGTGTTTTCGCGCCGGCTCACTCTTGAGGACACGGCGGTTGACTAGCCCCCCCTCGCGGTGAATTATTAGCCCGTCCCGAGTCGCAGGCGCAGATAACTCTCGACGTGGGACGTGCGGGCGAGGCCTCATAGGCTGTTACCGCGCCTCTGATGGGGATTTACTGCGCAGCGCCCCCTGAAATAGTGCGCGAGGGTGAGGTACTTCAGGCGCGAGCCAGCAGCTAACTGCGAATTACACCGACCGGCCGAACGTCCTGCCGGCGGAGGTGAACAGAATTATGTCTGCGTGAGCATCATACTTTCCGGCGCGCGAGAATACGTCTTCCTGGGAGTTGTGCAGTATTGGGGTCATCGGTTTCGATCGCAGTTCGAATTCTGTAACAAATTCCTGATGCTTTCTGATTTCTGATCACATATTGCAATGTTTTTGAATACGCTACACCTTTAGGGGGCGTCCATTAATTACGTGAGATGAAATAGGGGGGGGGGGGTCCGGCAAATCTTACGAAACCTCACACCAAGGGGGGGGGGGGGGGCAACGGAAATCTCACGTGAGGTTTTGAAATTCTTGTAGGACTGTAGAGCAGAAAACAGCATGAGACCTGGAAAAGAGGGTCTCAAGAAGTTACGAGGTCGATTAGTACGAGGGGGGGGGTCTCGGTCAAAATCTCACGTCGATTTAGAGGGGGGGGGGGGTCTCGGGGCAGATCTGACAAAGTCTTACCAGAGGGGGAGGGGGTGGATCCCGAATTCCGGAAAAATACCTCACGTAATTAATGGACGCCCCCTTACAAGTAAAAAAAAAGGCTACCACCAAAATAAAAAAAAAAAAACTTTGGCGACCCTCTAGATCCGTAATAAAAAGTCAGTGATTTAAAAAATGACGTTTTTAATTTTGTTTCTATTGAGACTATACCTACTGATCGAGAAATCAAATGCTGTGCAGGGTAGTCACGGCCACACTGCGGGCACGACATATTCTTTGCCGCGGTGGCGGCGCGGGAGTTGAAAAGGTAGGGTTAGTGGCCACATAGAATGAGTTTGTTTTCGTTCACTCAATTCGTTATCTGAGTACGCCAGAGAGTACGGACTAGCTTCGATGTGAGCGAGGATAAAAATGAGTTCTCAAAAGAACTGTGCAGCCTTCTACGTTTGCTACAAGTGGCAGTGGCGAAGCAAATCAAAACCAAAAAACAAAAAAATGGACTTTATGGCGAAAATTGCTTGAAAGAAGAGAAATGTGCTCCTATTAGAAAGTTATTTGGTTGTTTGCTTCTCAGAAATATAACCACGATTCGACAACTTAAAAAAATAAATAAACATCCACAGCCTTCTCACCAAAAATTTTATATTTTTATCGTATTATAAGATCTGCAACCCTTGCTTTTTTGCATTTATGTGTCTTGCGACCGCGAGATTACAAGCAAGACTTGGTGATACCCCAGTAGGTCGTGAATCACAGGTTCAAAACACCGATCTGTTGGATCCATTATATTGGATTTGGTTGAGGGATTTAGCTCTTTACGGCCCGTCGATACCGAGGTCATTACAGCCAATTAATGGTTTGAACAAGAAATTCGACATTGTCTTTTTGAATACCATCCTGCCATTTGCCTGGAGTGGTTTTTGGTACCCACGTAAAATCGAAATCTTGATGAGTGAACCTACGATTGAACTCGCGTACTCGCAAATGCTAGACGAATATTAACCATTCATTCTTCAGTTTCGATCTTTTCACCAAATCAGAACCTCAAGTATATTGCTCAGAATCTATTCTAAGTTTGTTTTTTTCTTCTTTTTGTGGTTCTGACAACCACAGAAGCCTTATGCTGTTACCATAATGTTTAATTTTGAGACAGTAAAGTAATCAGTTCATTACTATAAATGTGGACTCAACAATTCCTCGAAATGAAAACCTAACTAATTATCAGTTGTTCGTTTTTTCTACTTGTTCTTGACACACAACCAGTCTCACTAAGGTCTCGCAAGGCCAATTACATCTTCCATATAATATTATGAGCCTCTTCTTCCTGGTTACAAATATACAAATTTCTGACAAGAAACTTGGAAATGTTTGCATGTAATCTCTGGACCAAGTATCTGGCAAGTGTGATTACAGCTAATGGGAAATTTGATAAAGAAGTAAATATGCGAAATTCGTAGGCGATGAAAGCTTTCTCAAAAAAGAAGTCTCTACCAACATCTAAGGCCATCTACTTGGAGATTCGGACGCACTTCGTTAAAATCCTCGCATTCGGGAGGACGGCGGTTCCAATCCCCGTCCGGGCATCCAGATTTGGGTTTCCCCAAATCACTCCAGGCAAATGCCGGGATGCTTCCTTCAAAAGGCCATGGTCGAATTCCTTCCCATTCCTTGCCCCCATCCTTGCCCCCCATCCTTTCCCGTCTCTAAAGACCTCGATGTTAAAAAGAGACGTAAAGCAGTTAAAAAAAAAAAAAAAAAAAAAAAAAAAAAAAAAAAAGTAAAAGCTTTGTATGGAATGTTTTAAGTTATAGGTTATGGGCCCTGCGAAAAGCGGAAGTACTGAAATTCAGGTCATTTGAGATGTTGTACTGGCTTCGCCTGCTAAGTTTACCTTGTACTGATGAAGCCAATAGCAAAATTGTATTATGATCAATTACGTTCATACAAGGTCTATAGTTGACGTAGGAACACGATTAGACAAGTTCATCCAGTTTTCTTGATAGTGATTTCATGGCAATTATACACTGTCCGTTTAATGTTCTATGTTTCTTCCACCATAACTTATAGCGAGAGTGAGCCTTCAGTACAGAGAGAGATTTTTCTTACATCATATTGGCAGAGCGGTGGCGCAGGCAGTCATCACTTCAATGACATTGCAAACTGAGCAACACATCGAGCAGAACTGAGCAAGACTGAGGACGCCATGGTCTTCTTGAGGCTTTAAGGTTGTACTCGGCTAACTGTACTTTCTTGGGCAGGCGTCCTTCAGGGAGAAGCGCTACCAACATTGACTTGGTAACTTTAAGTTGCCGTGTATAACCTCTCTGGACGAAAGCACAGGGCTCCACCCCGGAGACACCTTTTGTGTTCGTGGTGTGGTCCAACCAAGGCTACCCTGCACGCCAACGAAGGAGGCGGGAACAGGGTGACCGATCTCTCGACTTCGGCTTTGCCGCCATAGCTGCAACCTGCAGCCGTCTGAAAATGTTATACAAAATCTACCTGTCTCACTCACGCTACCATAGTTAAAATTCCTTAATGCTATTATTATTCTATTTAAATATCACTTCTTAAAATTCCTAATTATAATTTTAAATCGTCTTGTGGCATCAGAAGCTGGAAGAAAGAAAGAACAACAGAAGACCATTACTAAAATTTGCATACTGTGTAATGGCAAGCACACTTACAGCCACTTGAAGCTGTTGGCCAAACAAAGGAAACGCTCCGAAGGCCTGTATGGTACCCCCCAACCTAGTGGAAGAGGACAAGAAGAAAAATCTTTACTGGAATATTTTTCTAAAGGAGTCTTAGTACATAATATATTTAAATTACAATAATGTGTGGAAGAATTGTTTGTGAAGTTACCGGAATTGTGCCATTTACACACGGCTGCAGGCCCGAAAAACACCAAAACACAGATGTTATATGAAGAAGTCTTTTTAAATACACAGATACACTAATAATGTTGAAATTAATCTAACAGTTTTTAGCTAAGGTTGATGGTATCAACTCAGTATAGTTACTCCGGCATAAACATACAAGAGTATTAAACATACTGAACTACTCATGAAGGGTTCTGACACAAACTACACTGCTGAAATAATGATAGAATGAAGAAAATCATTGAAGTCGTTGCTTCCTTTACAGTGAATAAAAAAATCCTAGACTTGCATTTGATCTTCGACCCCGTCATTAAAATATCATGTATTGGTGAAACAATAAAACAGAAAAAAGTAATTATGATTTAATGTGTCAGTAAAATTGCTGTTTAGAAAACACCTACATAATCTAATCTTAAAAAATCGATTTCAGAAGTATAAAAGAAAATTAGTGTGGTTTTGCTAATTAGTAACCAAGTTTCGATTTTCCGCGAATAACATCTCTGGACCTACTGTTTAAAGTGGAATCCAAACCATGCAACACCCTGGTGTTGCTCAAATGATTAAGCAGAATTCTTACATATCCCGGGGCGGCAATGAACTCGGGACCTCGAGTTTTCGTAGCAAGTGCCTTAACCACTGAGTTCAATTTCAGAAAAAATAGGAAGTAAGAAAAAAGGAACCACTCGGTTTTTTTTTTCATCGTTAGTTATGGAGAGTGACGTTATAAAATGTGAAAGTTTCTGTTTGGTTTTAAATAGAATACTGCAGTTTTTCATTTGAGAAAGCAGTAACCACTATTTCTTAGTGCGAGTAACAACATTCATTCCCACGTGATTTTATATAAGATATATAAGATACCACAGTTACACAGACAACGTTAACGGCATTAGAACTGGGATTGATCAATGATTTCCGCACCGTTGACACGGCATTAACGAGGATTTGTAACCAGAAAAAGAAGTAAAACTGTAGCAGGAAGTAGTCTGCCACCATTTAATACGTGTGTCGGCGCTGCTGATGAAATAATTCTTTAGTGGCGATAATTAATGGCGGCGATCAGTTTGTAGCTGTACGAACATCAGTCTGGTCGCCCGCTTTGCGTCTCACCTCGCCGCGCTGAATCACCCATCACACCGAGATAAACGAACCCCGTCATCCTTGTAACGGCTCCTCATTAGCATCTGCCTATTGTCCCGCGCTATACGCTGAATTCTGATCCATTTTCCAACATTAATTCTTTATTCCCTTCACTCACTGCACCAACATCTTCCCAAAGGTTAATATGACACTGAATATGATTACAGATTACATTTCCGACAGTGATGTAAAATCTGGAATAAATGCTTACCATTTTTAAAGACAAGTCGGAATACTCTCTTCTAGCACCATTTTTCTGTGGCAGGTTTTCTATAGATGTCTTCTGATCCGAGGAAATCACCGAAACAGTATTATCACTTACGTGAGCTCGTCTAGAAATACAAATTTCAGAGTAAGAAAATTTTAGTCATGTAAAGCACATCATTAAACTGGCGAGGAAGCATAATTCTAATTTACAGAGATTCATTTTAGACAGAAGTTTACTTCAGTAAAATTGGAATTACGTGTCTCAGTTTTACTGCAACTTCATCCACTTTTCTGCATCCCTCTGTTTATGTTACTTTTATACATATTATGGCTTCAAAAGCTTAGGCTTTTCTTTCTATGATACATGTTGCCTGTCAGTTGACATTGCTGTTTATTGTGGCGTTGTTTCAAAAATGACGTCACCACTACATTAAACTTAAACAAATTATTTCTAAACTCAAAAAATTCATTACATTTATAAATTTTTTAAGTATATCACCTAAACTAATTTATCTATCAAATAAATATAATTCTGTGAGTTTAATGCTAGTATTTCCGTCAAACATTTAAGGTTTTTGAATAATTATACTAAACATCAAAATTCACTCAGATATGCAATAATTACGCACCATATGACATACCAAACCACTTCATAATGACGTACAACATTGATATCACACAGCATTGTAGTGATTATTTGTTTACCAGAGGCAATGGTGTTCAACTTTCTGTACAGATCAATTGCCCACACCAGTATAATTAATATGCGTCCTTAAGTACATCCTTCCTAAACCTTACAGCAATGTAAACTACTCTTTTACACATTAAACTATTTCTTTCCAAATAATTATGGGAGATATGGATAGTTCCAAACTTGAAATTAAATTAAGTTCGATTCATTTACAAATAAAATGATTTATTTTATTAGGTTTTCCAGGTAATCTGAAATGTAGGGTGGACTACTGTTTTGGAGTGACTGTATCACAAAATAAGCGGTAAGATATTTCGTAACTACAATCACAGAAATACCATTATCTTGCAAAAACTGAAAAGAGACTTCTTTTTGACGTTTTTTAAGACCATGCAGTAACGGATGTAATAATAATACTGAACTAATTAAAACAAAAACAAAAAATCTGTTAAAGTATGCAACTTTAATTTATTCATTTTATATCATTTTTCGACAAATTATTTGTCACAGGTTCACAATAAATCAATTTGTTATCACTGTTTTTCGATTGCTAGTTAAACTCTGGGCACAAGACTTATTTTCTCGTCTTGAAACTTAAACACATTTTGGGTTCGGTTAATATGTTAATAGTATATCCATTATTTGTCACGTATAAAGTAAATTATTGTATATTATTTCAACTTTCTTTCAGTCAAGTGGAGCCTCTTTATACTGCTTAATAATAGACCAGTCCTCTGTGAATCGTCTAGATATTATTATTCTTCCTGCTACCATATTGTACTAATATCTTCAGACAAAACCGGTCTCCCCATTCTTAGGTTCCGGATTCCATTCATAACCCTATTTACAGCATTGTAGATTTTACTCCCTATAACACCATTCTGAATTAATTTTTTTCTTCTCCTTCTTGGAACTATTTTTAAACTGTTACCTTTCATTTAGCGAAATTAAAAATATTCGTAGTAATCCTGACATCTGTCATTCTGAAGGTATTTCCACAGAAGTAAAAAAAAAAAAAAAAAAAGTTTGATGGCTCAAATAGTTCTTAATAATGGTGTCACCAATTTTTCAACATGTCGGGATAGTTTCCTTGTAATTTGGAATCGATATTTTTCTCTAAATGATTCTGACAACTATTAGTTGTACCGTATCATCTGTGAATGAAGTCTCATTCCTGCAGAACGTTCTCTACCTCCTGCAGTCATTTGCCGATCGATAAGACGGACAGCCCAATGAGAATGGACGAAACGTTTCGGCCTACGTCTGTCCCGTCGCTCCATTCCGGTCACGTGGCCCATCAACTCGCCCTCCTCCCACCCCCAGACACCCGGCAAACACGTGGCCTGCAGGGCCGCCAATTTGTTTGATTAGCTCCGTTACGGTTTAAATTCATTGCACCGCCGGGGGCAGAGTGGCAGGCCTGACGGAAAAGGGGTGGGGGGAGTTCAGCCAGCTCCCGAGGTCAGAGAGCGAGAAACAGGCTCACCCAGTGTGATCTCTGTCGGAAAGAGTCTCTGATAGCAACGAACAACGTGTGTGCTCCACGCATCGTCAGAGGCAGCCCTACTGACTTTCGTTTTGTGATTTCATTAGTTTTCAGATGATAGCTGTAGGAATGTGTCATATTTACGGATAATAATAAATAGTTTTGTTTATTTTTAGCTATAACGTCCAGATCCTCTTATCTGTCGTAATGACCATATTACAAACAACAGCCTTAATGTTTACACACGAAACATTTTGCATTCCAGAAAGTTCAGCATTCTTCAAGAATGCACATTGATGTGAAAAGGGATTAATTTTCGTAAGTTTTTAACTGGTAGCAGATAAAACACATTTATAAATACTTCTCGGTAAGTTTAATCTTTAATATTCAACAGTCGCAGTTCAGTTAACAGATGACTGAAATCTAATATATATATGTGTGTGTGTGTGTGTGTGTGTGACGAGCCAACTTTCTCTACCAAATTCGATAAATGAGGTGTCATTTTAATATTAAGTTTTCGTCTTTGGTTCTATTATTAATTAAGAAAGTTTTTTCGAAATTCAAACAGTAAATGGCAAAATTACCCACAATTAAGGTCACGGGTACGAGATAGTTCAGAGTCAAGCTGCTAGTAATCGCTGCAGTCGATAATGACTTTTCGCATTATAGCTGTATAGCATAATTACATATCCCAGTAAACTGAGCCCGTTTTCTTTAATAAGGAGTTTTTCAGATATTTTTTGTTTCTGTTTGGGAAATATTTCATCAAAATGTTTCTGATTATCATATTTTCACTTCAAATATTTTGTCAAAGACGTTTTGTAACTTAATTTTTTGATGTAAATATTTCGAAATGTAAATCATATATTGTTTTTGATTTGTAAATTTCTGTGAGTTTGTGTCACACGTATGTTTACCGTTTCCAAAAGTGTTTTATAGTAGTTTCGTAAGACGTTTGTAAGTTTTTTGTTACGTACCTATTTTACACCGAAGAGCCAAAGAAACTGGTATAGGCATGCGTATGCAAATACAGAAATATGTAAACACTCAGAGTACGGCGCAAATGTTCGCCAACGCCTATATAAGACAACAGGTGTCTGGCGCAGGCGTTAGATCGGTTACCACTGCTACAATGGCAGGTTATCACGATTTAAGTGAGTTTGAACGTGGTGTTATAGTCGGTGCACGAGAGATTGGACACAGCATCTGCAAGGCAGCGATGAGGTGGAAATTTTCCCGTACGACCATTTCACCAGTGCACCATCAACATCGGTAATCCGGTAAAACATCAAATATCCGACATCACTGCGGCCGGAAAAAGATCCTGCAAGAACTGGACCAACGACGACTGAAGAGAATCGTTCAACGTGACAGAAGTGCAACCCTTCCCCAAATTGCTGCGTATTTCAGTGCTGGGCTGTCAGCAAGTGTCACCGTGCGAACCATTCAACGAAACATCATTGATATGGGCTTTCGGGGCCGAAGGCCCACGTGTACCCTTGACGAGTGCACGACACAATGCTTTACGCATCTCCTGGGCCCGTGAACACCGTCTTTGGGCAGTTGATGATTGCAAACATATTGCCTGCTCTGACGAGTCTCATTTCCTATTGTATGAGCGGACAGACGTGCATGGAGATGGAGACAACCTCATGAATTCATGGACTCTGCATGTCAGCAGGGGACTGTTCAAGCTGGTTGAGGCTCTTTAATGGTGTGGGGCGAGTGCAGTTGGAGTGACATGGGACCCCTGATACGTCTAGATACGTCTGTGACAGGTGACACGTATTTACGCATCCTAGCTGATCACCTGCATCCATTGTGCATTCCGACGGACTTAGGCAATCCCAGCAGGACAATGCAGAATTGCTACAGAGTGGTTCCAGGAACACTCTTCTGAGTTTAAACATCTCCTCTGGCCACCAAACACCCCAGACATGTACATTATTGAGCATATCTGGGATGCCTTGCATCGTGCCGTTCAGAAGAGAACCCCACTCACTCGTAATATTACGGATTTATGGACAGCCCTGCAGGATGCATGGTATCAATTCTCTCCAGCACTACTTCAGACAGTAGTCGAGTCCACGCTACGTCGAGTTGCGACACTTCTGTGTGCTCGCGGGGGCCCTACACGATATTAGGCAGGTGTAACAGTTTCTTCGGATCTTCAGTGTAGTTGAGAAATTAACAATTGTTACGAATGAGTTGCTACTTCTTTACTTCTGCTACTAACAACCAACCTCATTATTCATCGTATATCATTAGTGAAAACTTCACAGGGTCCACCTAAAAATCTGGTGGATTAAGGATTAGTTTCGTTATTTAAAAGTGGAGTGGCTTAAGTATACAGGCATATAATTATAGGATGACAAAAGAAAATCTGGATCATTATTAATTACTAACGTATATAAGACTTCAGTTTTTTGTTTCATGAAAGCTTACTTAAACTCCCTAAACTAAATGAATATGCATGAACAATTGATGTTACACATTTTTAATGATATAATAATAAGCTAGTTTAATAAGAAAAAAGAAGTACCTCTCCCTGCACTAAAAACACAATTTTGAACGCAGATGTACTGTACATAAGGCTTTCGCAATATCACCCGCCAGCGAACTCGAGAAGATTACATTTCAAGAAAAAAAATTGTGTGAATTGGTATTTAAACGAATTGTGATACACTATTTTATGTTACCAATTCTTTTGCCAGATATATTCAAAAGATTATGTGATCGTATTCAAAAGTGATAAGAACATTAGAAGATGCAAAGATTTACTTAATTACTTGGAAATATTAAATGTCCCCACATATTATTTATTATATTTGCTGATTTTAGAGAATTCGATCATTTGTTTCCACTGTATTATACCTTAATTTTCTCTCTCTATCTCTCTCTCTCTGCCTTTTACGGTTTCTTTGTGTAAGAAAAACCAGTGAAACATTGAGTGGTTTTCCTGCCGTAAGGTCTGTTTTACGTCGGTAGTTGGAGTGACCTGTTGGTACAGAAGAGAAGGAGGTTACTCGTCGTAAAGTCGCAGGTTCATTGCTTGCTGGGAACACGACCATTGGATGCAGTAACATCCAGCTGGGCAGCTATGAGGCGGTAGGTGAGACAGAGTGAAGCAAGGTGTGTAAACAGAGATGACAGAGAATCTGGTGTCTTAATTAAGTGTTCCTTATCTTCTAAAAAGTTTATGATTTACAGATGCAGCTTCCATTGAATAAATATGGTAGTGGTACATTTTTCTTAGCAACAAAACTTAATTTCGTTTCAACAATTTTACAATCGTGGTGGCACGCGAAGGGATAAATTCCTAAAACTTATTTTCATTCAGCTTGTCCATTATTAAGGTCACTATTGTTAATTTTTATTTCCTGTGCTTTCCTGCACTTAACGTCTCCATTTCTCATTATTCTGAAGCTCAGATTTTCCCCTGTTTCGTAATTTACTGCAACTGCTGCTCTTTCAACATTACTTTCCTTCCAATACAATAACTATTCCAGACATTTTTTACAACCACCTCCACTCCGGTCACTTATTTTGTTCCTTACATTATCATTCCTAGTCTTTCCATCATTCACACTAGCATTCTAGCAAATTTCTTTGACCACATCTTCACATTATAAATCAGTGCTAGAAACAAAGTCGTGATCCCAACACCTACATAATTTCATACAGATTCAATCGTTGCTTCTCAAATGTTATATTTGTAATATGCAGTTGACATATACTCACAAATTCGAATTAGCTGTTACCCGCGACTTCGTACGCGTGGATTAAGAATTTATTTGCCAGAATTGAATATAAGAAGTTGTTGGTAACCAAGGATTGGTCCCAAGCAACACCGAGACGGCATAATATGACAGGAAAGCCATCAGTGTATCATTCTACCATCAAACCTGTCTCTTGAAGAGAATCAGTTTCCAACATATTTAAAAACAGAAAAAAAACGATGGTGCAGGGATGTGGAGAGGGAGGGGAAGGGGGTGTCAACTAAGGGCTGGTTTATTTCAGCGTGGTCTTTTCTACTTTCTTCAGCTTGAGCATCTGATTCTTGGGTTGTTATAACTTTAGCTGCTGGTGCTCTGCTAGAGCTACAACTTAGGCCAGTTTACGCCCGCAAGGAATGTCAAAAAAGAAGGCAATATTAACTTGTTCCAGAAACATTTAAGCAGGCAAAAAGTAATAGGACGGAGAAAACCAATATCTATACTAAAAAATACGTTTTTTTCTCTAAACTAAATTTATTAACAAACTAGCCTCGTACCCGCGACTTCGTACGCGTGGATTAAGAATTTTTTTGCCAGAATTAAATATAGTAAGTTGTTGGTAACGAAGGATTAGTCCCAAACAATATCGAGTCGGCATAATATGACAGGAAAGCTATCGCTATAACATTCTACCGTCGAACCTGCCTCTTGAAGAGAATTAATTTCCAACATATTTCTGTCACTATTCGATAAGATCTCAAAATTTCGTGACTACAACTATTAATCATACTGGAAAAAATATCCTGTGCCCTTCATACACATTTCCTTATAAAATTACATCACAACGATATAGCCATTTAGTCGTCAAAACGTATCAAAAAGACAGAGACTTACTTCCGTATTTATAATAATATTACTGTGGTTCACACTCACACACTGACTGTGAACAACACCTGAGGGATCATTATAACGTAAAAAAGTGTACACCTACAACATTGCAAGACTACCTACGATTTGCCTCGCATTGCGCCCCTAACTTTCTAATATCTACAGTTTAACATTCAGTCCGAATAACCTACGACCCAGGCCTGACTCTTACGATGAAAAACAATTTTTAAAAATCTGATCCCCAACGGCGATTTCAACCAGAGACCACGACGTTCGTAAGCAAGCTCTTTAGCCACTTTTTTTTTTTTTTTTTTATTATTATTAACTGCTGACCATATTCATTTTACAAAATAACATCAATAATATAATCCTACAAAGTTATAAATACAATTTTTTTTCTTCCAATTCATAGTTTTTAACATATAAGTACTTACAATTAATATATTTCCATATACAGAATAACATCAATAATTTAATTTAAACATGATATCATCAGTACAATTTTTCATTATCATTTTACAGAGTAATGTTACCAGTTTTACAATAATAGTACCATTAGATTTAGCCAACACGCTGAACTAAAAGGTAGACTTTATTTATCAATGTGACTACGCAGTTGAGCCATCATTTCATTATATAATTACATTAAGCCACTGAGCTTCCAGCTCACTACACGGAAACACGGTCTGAAGACGTGCATATCCAACATGTCTGTCTATCGCCGTATTTCCAAGTTATGAGAATCAATTGCCAACATATTTCTGTCACCATTCGATAAGGTCTCTAAATTTCGTGACTACAACTGTTAATCACACTGCAAACAATATCCTGTGACCTTCATACAGATTTCCTTATAAAATTCCATCACAACGATACAGCCAATTGGGAGTCATAACGTATCAAAAAGACAGAGACTTACATCCCTAATTATAATAATATTACTGTGGTTCACACTTACACACTGACTGCGAACAAAACCTGAGGGATCATTACAACGTAAAAGAGTACACACCTACAACATTGCAAGAATACCTACGATTTGCCTCGCATTGCACCCCTAACTTTCTAATATCTACGGTTTAACATTCAATCCGAATAACCTACGGCCCAGGCCTGACTCTTACGATGAAAAACAATTTTTAAAAATCTTATCCCCGACGGAGATTCGAACCGGAGACCACGACGTTCGTAAGCCAGCGGTTTAGCCACTTAGCTGACAGGCCACAACGCCGAATTTCGGTACGCAGTCGTCCACATCCAAAATGTCTGTCTACCACCGTATTTCGAAGTTATGAGACAAATGTGTTATTTATACAGATAATTTTTCAACCAAATGTAGACAGTATTTTTCTCCTTGTTTCAAAGGATAAGTGTGCAAAGTTTCATCGAGAACGGATAAAAACTGTGGATTTGTATGAAGACCAAACAAACCAACAAAAGAAAAAACCAAACAAACAAACATACATTCATCTTTATATATAAAGATTACTGTGGTTCACACTTACACACTGACTGCGAACAAAACCTGAGGGATTATTATAACGTAAAAGAGTATACGCCTACAACATTGCAAGAATACCTACGATTTGACTCGCATTGCACCCCTAACTTTCTAATATCTACGGTTTAACATTCAATCCGAATAACCTACGGCCCAGGCCTGACTCTTACGATGAAAAACAATTTTTAAAAATCTTATCACCGACGGAGATTCGAACCGGAGACCACGACGTTCGTAAGCCAGCGGTTTAGCCACTTAGCTGACAGGCCACAACGCCGGATTTCGGTACGCAGTCGTCCACATCCAAAATGTCTGTCTACCACCGTATTTCGAAGTTATGAGACAAATGTGTTATTTATACAGATAATTTTTCAACCAAATGTAGACAGTATTTTTCTCCTTGTTTCAAAGGATAAGTGTGCAAAGTTTCATCGAGAACGGATAAAAACTGTGGATTTGTATGAAGACCAAACAAACCAACAAAAGAAAAAAACCAAACAAACAAACATACATTCATCTTTATATATAAAGATTACTGTGGTTCACACTTACACACTGACTGCGAACAAAACCTGAGGGATTATTATAACGTAAAAGAGTATACGTCTACAATATTGCAAGAATACCTACGATTTGACTCGCATTGCACCCCTAACTTTCTAATATCTACGGTTTAACATTCAATCCGAATAACCTACGGCCCAGGCCTGACTCTTACGATGAAAAACAATTTTTAAAAATCTTATCACCGACGGAGATTCGAACCGGAGACCACGACGTTCGTAAGCCAGCGGTTTAGCCACTTAGCTGACAGGCCACTACGCGGCATCTCGGTACGCAGTCGTCCACATCCAAAATGTCTGTCTACCACCGTATTTCGAAGTTATGAGACAAATGTGTTATTTATACAGATAATTTTTCAACCAAATGTAGACAGTATTTTTCTCCTTGTTTCAAAGGATAAGTGTGCAAAGTTTCATCGAGAACGGATAAAAACTGTGGATTTGTATGAAGACCAAACAAACCAACAAAAGAAAAAAACCAAACAAACAAACATACATTCATCTTTATATATAAAGATTACTGTGATTCACACTTACACACTGACTGCGAACAAAACCTGAGGGATCATTATAACGTAAAAGAGTACACACCTACAACATTGCAAGAATACCTACGATTTGCCTCGCATTGCACCCCTAACTTTCTAATATCTACGGTTTAACATTCAATCCGAATAACCTACGGCCCAGGCCTGACTCTTACGATGAAAAACAATTTTTAAAAATCTTATCCCCGACGGAGATTCGAACCGGAGACCACGACGTTCGTAAGCCAGCGGTTTAGCCACTTAGCTGACAGGCCACAACGCCGAATTTCGGTACGCAGTCGTCCACATCCAAAATGTCTGTCTACCACCGTATTTCGAAGTTATGAGACAAATGTGTTATTTATACAGATAATTTTTCAACCAAATGTAGACAGTATTTTTCTCCTTGTTTCAAAGGATAAGTGTGCAAAGTTTCATCGAGAACGGATAAAAACTGTGGATTTGTATGAAGACCAAACAAACCAACAAAAGAAAAAAACCAAACAAACAAACATACATTCATCTTTATATATAAAGATTACTGTGGTTCACACTTACACACTGACTGCGAACAAAACCTGAGGGATTATTATAACGTAAAAGAGTATACGCCTACAACATTGCAAGAATACCTACGATTTGACTCGCATTGCACCCCTAACTTTCTAATATCTACGGTTTAACATTCAATCCGAATAACCTACGGCCCAGGCCTGACTCTTACGATGAAAAACAATTTTTAAAAATCTTATCACCGACGGAGATTCGAACCGGAGACCACGACGTTCGTAAGCCAGCGGTTTAGCCACTTAGCTGACAGGCCACAACGCCGGATTTCGGTACGCAGTCGTCCACATCCAAAATGTCTGTCTACCACCGTATTTCGAAGTTATGAGACAAATGTGTTATTTATACAGATAATTTTTCAACCAAATGTAGACAGTATTTTTCTCCTTGTTTCAAAGGATAAGTGTGCAAAGTTTCATCGAGAACGGATAAAAACTGTGGATTTGTATGAAGACCAAACAAACCAACAAAAGAAAAAAACCAAACAAACAAACATATATTCATCTTTATATATAAAGATTACTGTGGTTCACACTTACACACTGACTGCGAACAAAACCTGAAGGATTATTATAACGTAAAAGAGTATACGTCTACAATATTGCAAGAATACCTACGATTTGACTCGCATTGCACCCCTAACTTTCTAATATCTACGGTTTAACATTCAATCCGAATAACCTACGGCCCAGGCCTGACTCTTACGATGAAAAACAATATTTAAAAATCTTATTACTGACGGAGATTCGAACCGGAGACCACGACGTTCGTAAGCCAGCGGTTTAGCCACTTAGCTGACAGGCCACTACGCGGCATCTCGGTACGCAGTCGTCCACATCCAAAATGTCTGTCTACCACCGTATTTCGAAGTTATGAGACAAATGTGTTATTTATACAGATAATTTTTCAACCAAATGTAGACAGTATTTTTCTCCTTGTTTCAAAGGATAAGTGTGCAAAGTTTCATCGAGAACGGATAAAAACTGTGGATTTGTATGAAGACCAAACAAACCAACAAAAGAAAAAAACCAAACAAACAAACATACATTCATCTTTATATATAAAGATTACTGTGATTCACACTTACACACTGACTGCGAACAAAACCTGAGGGATCATTATAACGTAAAAGAGTACACACCTACAACATTGCAAGAATACCTACGCTTTGCCTCGCATTGCACCCCTAACTTTCTAATATCTACGGTTTAACATTCAATCCGAATAACCTACGGCCCAGGCCTGACTCTTACGATGAAAAACAATTTTTAAAAATCTTATCCCCGAAGGAGATTCGAACCGGAGACCACGACGTTCGTAAGCCAGCGGTTTAGCCACTTAGCTGACAGGCCACAACGCCGAATTTCGGTACGCAGTCGTCCACATCCAAAATGTCTGTCTACCACCGTATTTCGAAGTTATGAGACAAATGTGTTATTTATACAGATAATTTTTCAACCAAATGTAGACAGTATTTTCTCCTTGTTTCAAAGGATAAGTGTGCAAAGTTTCATCGAGAACGGATAAAAACTGTGGATTTGTATGAAGACCAAACAAACCAACAAAAGAAAAAAACCAAACAAACAAACATACATTCATCTTTATATATAAAGATTACTGTGGTTCACACTTACACACTGACTGCGAACAAAACCTGAGGGATCATTATAACGTAAAAGAGTATACACCTACAACATTGCAAGAATACCTACGATTTTGCCTCGCATTGCACCCCTAACTTTCTAATATCTACGGTTTAACATTCAATCCGAATAACCTACGGCCCAGGCCTGACTCTTACGATGAAAAACAATTTTTAAAAATCTTATCCCCGACGGGGATTCGAACCGGAGACCATGACGTTCGTAAGCCAGCGCTTTATCCACTCAGCTGCGAGGCCACTTCGCGGAAACTCGGTACGGAGTCGTCCACATCCAAAGTGTCTGTCTACCGCCATATTTCGAAGTTATGAGACAAATGTGTTATTTATACAGACAATTTTTCAACCAAATGTAGACAGTATTTTTCTCCTTGTTTCAAAGGATACGTGTGCAAAGTTTCATCGAGAACGGATAAAAACTGTGGATTTGTATGAAGAACAAACAAACCAACAAACCAACAAACAAACAAACAAACAAACCAACAAACATACATTCATCTTTATATATAAAGATTATGCACTAACATAATGCGCGAGAAGCACAGCTTGAGCAACCGAAGTAACATCACAGACTAACACACACATCCGTCTCTCTGTCACCACTCGATAATTTCTCAAAATTTCGTGACTACATCTGTTAATCATACCGAAAAAATGTCCTGTGCCCTCCCTACAGATTTTCTTGTCAAATTCCGTCAATATCGGTATAGGCATTTAGTCGTCAAAACGTAACAAAAAGACAGACTTCCTTCCGCATTTATAGTATTATTAATGCAGATCACTCACACACTCACTGCAAGTCACCCCTGAGGGATCAATCTTACGTAAAAAAGTGTATACCTACTGCATTACAAGACTACCTACGATTTTCCTCGCATTACACCCCTAAATTTGTGATTTCCACAGTTTAACATTCAATCCTAATAACCGACGATCCATGGGTGACTCTTACGATCAAAAAAAAAAAAAAAATTTTAAAAACTTTGTCTCCACGGCTATTGGAACCGTAGACCACAATCCAAACATCAGTAAGCAAGCACTTTAACCACTGAGCTACATGACCGCTATATGGAAAGGCAGTACACGGACCTACACATCCAACGCGTCTGTCTATCGTCGTTCAGTTATTTTTCGAAATTGTAAGACAAAATGTATTATTTATACAGATAATTTTTCAACCAAATGTAGACAGTATTTACTCTCCTTGTTTCAAAGGATAACAGTGCAAAGTTTTATCAATATCGGATGAAAACTGTAGATTTGTATGAAGAACAAACATACATTCATCTTTATAAATATAGATGGGATAGAGAAATCTGAAGTTACCTAAGAGGTGTTCCAAATTGCACGGAGTATGTAGAATATGACGGGGAAGCCACCACCATATCATGCTACCATTGAACCTGTCTCATAAAGAGAAGTACTTAACCGCATATTTAAAAATAGTAACAAATTAAGGGGGGAGGGGAGGAGGCTGTTAACTGTAGGAGATACTACCTACCACAGTTTCTCTGGCATATTTCTGTTTTTGGTTTAAAATTATGTCACTTTCTGGGGACATTTTATGTCTATACTGATTTGTACATAACGTTTTTGGTTTCTTGTCCTTTACTAAAGTATATAAGCCTTTAAGGATTGTAAACCCGTGAGCTAGCTACATAGAACTGCCCATGGGAAAATAACATTTTTTCTAAGTGTTCTCCTTTTACTTCCAGTATTTATCACTGGGTTTTATTGATAGTCATTGCAAAGAATAATTTTAGTGTGAATGGCAGGTCTGTTGAAATTATTGGGATTCGAGGAATCAACGCATAACCACCTTTTGGCATTCGATATACGAAATTTATGAGTAGATCATTCACAAACTCACAGAAAGAGAAACAAAGCCTGAGCGTTCGAAGTAACATTACAGAGACTTATGCACACTATCCGACTGTTTGTCACTGTTAAGTTATTTTTCAAAATTTCATGACAAAATACGTTATTTAACCCCAAAAAGTATCCTATGTCCTTTCTGATCATACATAGTACCTATTTCCTTGTCAAAGTTTATCAGGATTGGTTCAGCCGTTTAGTTGTGAAAGCCTAACCAACATTTTTTTTTTTTTTTAACTGCTTTACGTCTCTTTTTAACATCGAGGTCTTTAGAGACGGGAAAGGATGGGGGGCAAGGATGGGGGCAAGGAATGGGAAGGAATTCGGCCATGGCCCTTTGAAGGAAGCATCCCGGCATTTGCCTGGAGTGATCTGGGGAAACCATGGAAAACCCAAATCTGGATGTCCGGACGGGGATTCGAACCGCCGTCCTCCCGAATGCGAGGCGAGAACGCTAACCGTTACACCGCCCCGCTCGGTCCTAACAAACATACAGGGTTACTTTCACATTTATGATTAGGGTTCGGACCTTTAGGACAAGTCATATTTTTTTCTGCCTTCTTTTTTAGCTGTAATGCTGAATTAAACACTAATTGAACGTTTCTGATTGTATTTTATATAGCATACAAATGCATATTTAGGCCAGTTTCCTACTTTTTGTCATATTGCGATAATATGTATGGTCATATTTTGAGGGGAAATCTGTCATTTTTTATTAGTCCCCGGAAATCACTAGATATAGATGAGAAGAAACTAAGATAATTATTCACAAACTCTACTCCTATTATACAACGGATGAAAAACCGAACTAATTGTCACCGAGTTGGTCAGAATTCACCAGTCAAGAATTAATGTTAAGCGTTTATGTTCCGCCCGCCTTAATATAGTCTCGACAATGCAGCATGCCTGTGTCGATCCGCATCAATCAATGTCTTAATGAATTAGTTTTGAAAATAATCCTCAGTCAATATTAAATCTGCAGTGTATCAGTGAGTACCGACCGACAAAATTTTCTGAAAGTACGAAGTTACAGGGTTATGTAAGGGAATTTCGAGATGAGTTTTTTACTACATAAGAACCTTTTCTGTAAATTATGTGGAATTAAAGTGACCTCAACAAAATGAAAGCAAATTAAGGTGTCTACGTGCAGTACCCCGGATTAACCACGTAGCAGGAGGTAGGGAGGTAGCAAATGCTACGGGCCTCGCGCTTCCTAGGGCTAGGCTAGATGGGCGACCTTTTTTTTTTTTTTTAAGTTCTACAACAATTATTCCCCGGAGGGCAAAAAAAAAAAAAAAAAAAAAATCAAAGGCCTCCTCTTCACATTTGCTACCGGCCCTGTCTACGTGAAACAAGAAACAAACACTACTAGATGCAATAAATGATGTGTGTTTGAGCATACTTTGATGTATAGTAAATTTAAAAGTTTGGTCATATTTTGTAATTTTTAGGTCATATTTTTTAATTTTTACCAGTTTTTAAGGTCATATTTGCCTGTATATTTCTCGATTTCTTTTTTTTGGTCATAAAGGTTCGAACCCTATTCATGATATTAGTGTAGATTCATCTAAAAAAAATGCAGTACTGAAAAGATACAAAAACACCAAAAAGAATACCCAAAGAAAGATGAATGAAGGCAAAAAAGAAGAACCTGCTGCAGTTGATACATTTTTTTAAATATATTATCACATTAAATTTCAGGGAATGAAGTACAAATGTACCTGTAGAAAAGTGTTTGCAAAGACACAAACATTTGTCAGTTGTCTCTGTTAGCCAACTGGTGACAAGGCGCAGAAGTGGCAAGTACTTCTCCATGACGTGGATCAGCAAAGCATTTGAAACAACACCTCACGTTGTGTGGGGAGAGGGACTCGAAAATCCCCCATCCCCACAGACGCGTAATGCCCAGTTTTTCACACACACACACACTCCCCCAATTCAGCTCCCGCATCCTGTCCCTCCCCCTCCCAATTTACATCCTCTCGCACTCCGCCTATTTCACTTCTTATTTCATCCTTGAGTAAATCCTTATTTGGGCTGACGCTCGGTGGAGGGTGTCCTTCCTTCCTTATCTCACGTCTCCTCTCCTTGTCTCTCCCCCCTCCCCCATCTCGAGATGCGCTCAGAGACAATGCCTCGCCGGGGACCCCCCACGGCTTTCGTTTAATCTTCCGGTAAGGAGGAACCTGCGACGCGAATTCCGGATGGATCCTCCGACACTCATCAGGAGCTTCCCACTTCGCTCCGCCGGAAGATAACGGAAACGGAAATCTGCTCTGCCACGGACAAACCGATCTGTCGTTCGTTCCTTCCTGTCAGTTGCAGCCTCTTCGGCACTTTTCGCTACCGAATGACTTAACTCAAAAACTTGCCGGAAAGAAATTGCAAGAAAACAACCAATGTTTTCTCGCAGTGACTGTATGGCAAAGGCTGGACGCATCTTGGAATGAGTAGATATAGAGAACTCTGCAGTAATTGTTAAAACATTACAGCAAATGTATTTAAATTCCATCACAGAAAAAAAATTTCGCATCGCTCTCCAAGAATACAACTTTGGTTGTAATTGATTAAAGAAATATTAGTTTCTGAGTACAGAAGTCAGCAGAATTTTGAATTGCGGTATACATTTTGAAAAATTTCTTTCTGCATGCTGCCAATACCATCTTTATCTGTTCACCTGAGACACCTCAGGAGGTCGAAGTATTTGTCTGCCTGCTAATTTTCACAACTAACTTTTAAATAGTCTATTTTTCACTCCCACTTCTTTAAATTTTTCAACAAAAAAAGGCTTTTCTTTCTTTTCAGTAAATCTCTACAAGTTTAATTAATTGTTAATGTAGAACGCCAATGCGGCTGGTTTATGTTTGTTTCTTGCAATACGCGTTTTACGTTTCATTTGGGCACCATCAGCGATGAATTTTCTTGAATTTTTTATTGAGGATTAAAGGATATTTATAGCTTTTTTTGCTTCTGACATCGTTGACAAGGAGGTCATTAGAGCATTAGAGTCTCGAAAAAAAAGGGGGGGGGAATGAAGGGAAGGAATACGGTCATGGCCTTTTGAAGAACCATCCCAGTATTCGTCTGGATTGACTGCGGAAAACCATGGAAAACCCAAATCTGTATGACGAAAAGGGAATTTGAAAAAAGAGGTAGCCGCCACCCGAATTTACCTTTTGTCTCCCCTTTAAATATGATTTTGCCGCACATCTGAATTGCCGCCCGGCTCTAGTATCCCGATTTGACTCCCCCCCTCCCCCCTTGATCCGACATCTATTCCCGCGTCTTCCCTAACACGAGACCAGAGTATTACCACTGAACCTCCACGCTCCGTGTGTTTGACTGACTCCTAAAATTGTAAAATTTGTTGCTTGTTTATTTCATATTGTTTACGTTGTTGTTGTCAGGGTTGGTAGCTGCAAATACACGCTTTTTCTACGAATGAGTTGCTAAAAGGCGTACTGTATTACATCTAGCTGGCAGCTTACTGACAGATGGTCCTAGCAGTAACACCCTTTTGGGGAAAAGGTGGAAATGCGCACCTACTAAATATAAAACAACAAATACTAAATAATAAATAAACAGTAAACGTTGCAATTTTAGATTGCGTTAATCATGACATAATGGTTTGTAAAAAATACTCGTGGAGAGTTAAAATGCATACGACTTTAAACAAATGATAAACAGTTTCAATAGCATGTTTTACAAACCTGATGGGAAAATAGTCTGCATTAACATTGCTTTGTATGTTTTTTAGAAGGTGAAAGCAATTTTCTACCTTTCTATACGACAGTATTAACAATAACAATATGTTTAGTAAAAAAATTGTGTGTGTAACATGCTTTTTTCAATTACATTTTGTTTCAAACAATGTTATCTTGCCACGTTTATGTCTCATTGTGAGAAAGAGGTGGGAGTTTTACGTCTAGTTGATAACCATCGTCATTATGCAATGATAGATGGTAAAGGACAGTAGAAAACCTCTCCACCTACCTGGGAAATAATTAAACATTGCTCATATGAACATTCTGTCATTCGTTTATTAAAACATGTATTAAATAGGAGAAAACAATACACACCTATCTGATTACGGATGACCTCCTAAAAACGATAATCAGGATGGCCGATATGCGTACCATGGCAAGAGCTGATATCTGTTCCTAATTTCGTACGCTAAGTATGACAACGCCTTTGACATCTTCAATCAGTGTATTATGTGCATTGAATTTGGTAACTTCCTACCATTTGGCTCCCTGAAACGAATAAATATAAAGTAAGAATTATTAACTTAAAAAATCAAATCATAATACTATACAAATAATAACGGCGAATGTTAGATTACTGCTTCTACTGATTCTTATTAGACATCAGTACTCATATAATCACCATCATACAACCAACCAGTTACATATTTCTGTTACAAAAATGTCAATTTTACCTATTGAACAAACATTCTTACCGCATTAATAACATTCTTTCCCGAGTCACTGCATCATCCAAATCCCAGTGTTTCCTCTCCATTTTTAATTTAATTTTATTTTTAAACATTGCTTTACGATCTGTATACGTCGCAGTCACTAGAGGCGGAAAAGGACTGTATTAAGGTCCTTCGGTGGTTTAAAGCTGAGTAATTCATTACAAAAGTCCACCAAACAGGTTACTTTTGAAGATGCTTGTTTATTTTCAATCAAAACAAGTCTGCGACATTCACAAGCATATTTACAATCCATAGATGCACTTCTGAGTCGTTGCAAACTCAACTGGATGAAACTCTCTGAAACACTGAATACTCAAGTAACAAACTGAATAACGGAATGAATACCGACTGACTGTCTCTGTCCAGGCGATCTGTTTATATAGAGTCTATCGAAATTACGAGAATTCTTCAAAGGCATCCGCCCGATATTTCTCGATCATTAACAATCACTCAAACAATCTAACATATTAAAAACAATCGGAATTAATACAAAATTAATTAACAACATTAAAAAATGATCAGAAATGGTAATTATAGATACTTAAATACAAAATTATTTACAGAAATCCTTTCAAACGGTAGAAAATTGTCCTGCCGACATCGTAACTTACAGTAATACATGGAATTACAAACTTTTAAGAAATTCTCTTGCACCATTCGGTTCTTAAACATATTAAATGGACTTTAAATAATTTTCTTACCTAAAACAAAGTCTATATACACTGATTTACAAGAATTTACAAAATAAACATATCAAATCACTTTCAAGCAAACTTTAGCTCACTACAAATATTTCATACAGTACAATACTATTCAAAATTCAGGTATAAGGGCTGTTACAACTGGGAGCAAAGAACCGGAAAGAATTCGGTCATGACCGTTTTAAAGGAACATTTGCCTGGAGTGATTTGGAGAAACCATGGAAAAACCAAATATGGATGGCCCGACGGTGCTTCGAACCTGCGAGGACAATTTCGGTTCCAAACTAGGGTCGTCTTCGGGGATATGCCTGCTTAGTCTTATCATGAAATTCAGCAGTAATAATGACGGGACTGAAATGTAGGGGTTTTTAACCAAATAACGAAATCAGACAAACAACGACTTAAAAAAAAAAAAAAAAAAAAAAAAAAATTAATAGCATGGTGTCTGTTAAATGCACGAAATGTTAGAATAGTGTACATTACTGCTTTCTAAAAGGAATTGGCTTGTAAAATTACAAAGGGCAAGTGGTAAGTAATGTAAGTGTGCATACTCATAATCCATTCCTCAAACTTATATTGATTAATCTCTTGTGAGGCCATCAGATATCTCAGTACAGGGCCGGCGTTAGGGAGGGGTAAGCGGGTCAAAAGTACCCGGGCCCGCCGGCTGATGAGGGGCCCCCATCACCGACTGTAGGGGCCCTCAGGCCATGAAGCCAAGAATCCACCCATTGTCGGCCGGCCAGTTTGTAGAGCTATAAAAAAAAGGTCACCCATTTTACCCTGGGCCCGAAATTCCTAGCGCCGGCCCTGTCTCAGTACCATTACATGAAATAATTTTTTTTTATTATTTAAGCGCTATGTCAACCCTCATTATTTATAGCGCGTCAACCGGACGAAACAGGTAACATTAGCATTAGTAAAATACATTTATAGGTTATTCTTTACTGAGGAAAGTATTCAACATACTAAATTAATTTTGCGCGAGAACCGTTTTGGTAACGTAGTCATCAAACGCTGATCGGAGCGAGAGACCAGAGTCGACCACGGATATCGACTGCCGCCTCTGGCGGCCTGGTGAGTCGAGATTGCGTCTGCGAGGCGCACTATATTGCGCCGTGTATGAATAACCACCCCTAATAACAAAATACGGGCACACGAAAGAGATTAAATAACTTCCGTCCCCACTCGCCCGCCTTGCCGATGAAAAAGTTATAATGGACACAATATTTTCATATTAATGGATATGGGGTTTTAATTTAAAATTAAAATTGCCCACGCCAGGAAAGTATTTTCAGTGAACGGAGAGCCAACTTATACAAAAGATGTTTGTGCCGTACCTTCTTTGCTTTCTCCTCTCATGGCAAACACAATTTCGGATGGTGATAAACGGGCCTACGACTAAGGGGAGGGGAAGGTAAGGTAAGGTGGAGGGGAGGAAGGAAAGATCTCTTTTGTGCGGTAAGCTTGCCGTAATCGCTGGGAGCGTCCCTATTTCTCTGGGATAGTCCTTAGAGATCTTGAAGTTACAGCGCCTTTAATATTGATTCGTGGTGCTGTTAAGTTGTAAGCAAGGATATTGTGCTCATACTTGGAAATTCTTTTTTCTTCCTACGCTCCAACGGGCTTATCAATTTATAACGGGCATCTCATAACCTCACGGAAATATAAGAAGTTGTTACGTTGATAATGGAAACATTATGGAAGGAAAAATCACACTCTAAGAAATTCTGTGCAAGCTTAGTTTCTTGAAAAACATACACAAATGGTAAATAAATAACCGTCAGTTTTCAAATGTTACATTATAAAATTCTATCAATAAACTGGATCCAAATGCGCTTCCGATAACTGAATCCTTATCGCTATCAAACCAGTGTACCAGATAGCTGATTCTTGAGTTAAAAGCTCAGAATGTACACTCGACAATTCCGAAATAAACGTGCATATAGTGTCTTCAACACCAATCCATTCCAATCGTTAATCGAAGGAACAAAACAATTATATTTTTGCACATCTATGTGCAATTCATATTTCTCTTAGGTTCTACTCTCTGTTGTTAAATCTTACGTAACAGGGGCGGATCCAGGACTTTTGTTTTGGAGGGGATTGAGCCGACTTTGGTTTTGGGGGGGGGCTTGCCTTTAGTGGATTTTGGCTTTGGAGGGGGGGGGAGCTTGAGTCGGGCAAAAGGAAAGGTAGTATTTAATGTCTCCTCGTGCCTCAAATCCGTAGAGCTAAAAAAAAGTCTAGAAATGTCGGAGATGGACCTAGATACTTTTTTGGGGGGGGGGGCAAGTATTCACATACGACATCAAGAGAATTCGTGAACGTCGATGTCATTAGAGAAGGGAAAACATGAGAGGGAACAAGGTATAGGAAAGAATTCGGTCATGGCCTTTTTAAGGAAACATCCAGGCATTTGCATGGAATAATTTCTGGAAATCACTAAAAACCAAATTCTGGATTTCTCGGCGAGGATTCGATCCTGCAACCTCACGAATGCGTGGCCAGAGCGTTATCGCTCAACATCCTCGCTTGGTATTTCAGATGTATCTGCGATTTTATTATTTGTAACAAAACACGCCTCTTATCGGTTGTCAAAGTTAAATGTGTATGTGAACACTAGTGTAAGTAATTTAATCCAAGATAATTGTTACTGCCTTTATTTATTGCTATTGTTGATTTTACTGCTGCAAACGCTGTTTACTATGTAGCAAAATATGTATTTGCCGTTTATGTGCAGACTTTAGTGACCTCGCCTCAGCAATAACACTGTGTTTCTACCTTGACACGTTCTTTTTGGAAAAAAAAAAAAACAAAAAAGAACTATGGTTCTGCTAAAGTAAAATTACTTAGTAGTGGGCGGATAGTAAATATATTTAAACAATATATATATATATATCCCGTAATCATTTGGCTGAGTAATAGCACGGTATTCAATCACTACACATTTCGTAACAATTAATTGACATTTAACGTAGAGGACGCAGATTGTACGATTCACAGATGGATGGAACACTGCTTATGTTATCCCATTATGGTTGGCGAAAGCTGTTCTGCGATTTACAACCCAAGTGCGCCATACGATAAAAGTAAAAAAGCCGCTACTACATAGAAATGCCACTTAAAGCAAAACATCAACGCCACTGTTGTAATAGGAAAAGGGACAACATTTTTGAAGAGCTTGAATGACTTTTATTCTAGATTCAAAAAGATTTATAGGTGCCACTTTTGAACTAAAAGTTATGATTTTTTGCAACGTTTGCATTTGACTCCTAAAATTCTTTTTGACGGCAGTAAAAAGACAAAGATATTTCATTCTTCAATGTTGCAGTTCCATTCAATATTGGGCTGATTTGTTGAACATCATTTATTCTTTTTTTGTATATTGATTCTCAAGATCTGGCTGGCATCTTATAGTCACAGCCGATATATAATATCATAAGATTAGTACCTCATGTCGTAACAGACTCCTTAGTGTTCTCATATTTCGTTGTCTTCGAAGTGAACAGATATATTCTCGTCGAACAATTGAGTAGTCACTGATATTTTCTGGTGTTCCGTTGTATTAAAAAAGTAACTTAGTCCCCTAACCGAAGGTTGATCGAATCCTCCCGAAGAAGGAGTACTAAGCCATTGAATGATGGCCAATTACTTTTCTTACTTTTCTCTGCCATCTACAGTTTAACGTGGAAACCTAACCCCGGATACGGTTCATTATGCATCCGTAAATTAATAACGATTTTTATGGTTGTAAGGAACAGTACATGGTGTTTCAATGTCAAAATGTGTCAAGCTGTGTCTTTGATGAAAAAGGCTGTGCGAAAGAACAATTAGCGTCCCTCGTTCTAAATCATGATCCGAAGATGTGAATATACGTTAGAAGCCTATTGAGGTGTGACTTATCAGTTACATATTGCAAGGAAATGGTAAGCAGCTAGATGGAACTATCTGTGACGTACAAGCTTTGTATAAATGATTTTCTACGTTCTTTCAATATGGTGGAATGTTTTTTAAAACCTACAAGCTTTGCAGGTCCACAATCTTTGTGCCCTGGATAAATCCGATACAGCATTCAGATTCTCTTTCCAGCTGTGCTGACTTGCTGGCCAGTAGTTATATAGGAGTCATTTTCAAGATATGAGGATTAAAAAAATTCAGTCCACCAGCACTACATGTTGAATAGAATTTTGTTCATTAAAAGTTACAGATATTTTATTGAATGTGATTTCCTGCTATGATACACGAAAAACAAAGATAAAATTTACACCTTTTGTTCATAAAAATAGTTAATAAAATAAAACAGCCTACAAAACAGGGATATTTTTTTAATTATTATTTTTACACCGTTAACTTTGCTCCTCTTAGCTGTGGAGCTGATATTATTCATTTTCCCTCATTGAACGATGAAGTAGTATGAAGAAATTGAGAAGCTATAGTTTCAGTGATAGCTGAATACAACTGCGTTGTTTCTGGAGCTGGTGTTGAGAAATGCTAGAAATGAATATTT
Organism: Vandiemenella viatica; assembly: GCA_031002005.1. Lineage (NCBI taxonomy): Eukaryota > Metazoa > Arthropoda > Insecta > Orthoptera > Morabidae > Vandiemenella > Vandiemenella viatica. Next base: position 79,766,898 of record JARYHS010012519.1, read on the forward strand.
GCCTTGCTTTGCATAATTGTCGAAGAGATTATAAGGGGCGATACCACGGCATTTAGTTATGTTCGACTTCACACGGTTTCGTTGTAGCTGGTAGTTACAGACATATGTGTGTTCCGATATAATAATAATACAATATAATAAATATAAAATTTGCTGGAACAACAGTTTTCCTCCTGGCTGTTGAAGAATACCGAGTACTCTCTGATATGAAGGCTGTGAACAAGTTTTGACAGTATTCCAAACCATCGAATTTTGCTGGATAATTTTTACCATATGGTTAAGTGAGTGCTGAGTAATTGCAATGCGCATAGCATTTAACTTAGCGTACTTAAAAGTGAGAATGGTCCGAAATGTTGGCACCGTATACACTGTAGAAGATAGTCAAAGTTTTTATTTTAGCTTGACCAAGTCAGTGGTTGGTTGTTGTAAACTGCAAAGTTCAGCTCTAATTTTTTCAATGCTTGTATGCAGTACGATTCGCATGATAACGTATATAAAGCTTTGTCATCGGATACTCGATGTTCATCGAGATTTATTGTCAGTTTTGTGAAGTGAATTGTGGAAATTATATTTTTTTTCGTGATTGAACCTTTCGATTCCGTACTGTAATCTAGAGTGATGATGTTATTTAAATCTGTTAATAGGGTATGCAGACAGACACTTCACTCTCCCAAACGTTGCTTTTACAGTATCCTTTGGCAAATACAGGACAGATAATGGAGAACAGTACTGTCCCAAAGTTTACAATAGTGACCAGAGGAAATCCTTTGCTGGAAAAACACCAGGGTATTGAATTTTTGTAATCGTTGGGTCATCTTACAGTCCTTGATGATTATATAGGCCCATTGTGCCAGAAACCAAAATCCGTGACCACACCTTTCAAGCACGTAAGAAAAAAGATTTCACCTAAAAAATTCCGATTATAGCTTGTCAGTACGATAGATTATCTAATATATGTTATAATATTGCGTTTTATAAAGGAATGACGAACTCCCCAATTACAGAAACGCTTTGTATTTATTGAGAAATAAATGGAATATTGAAAGAATTCCATTTTTAATAAGATACACAAAACACTGGATAGTCAATTACACGACAAACAAAATATGAATACTTACATTTACGGTTAACTTATTAACATTGTGCATAGTATTCATCAACAAAAATTTTCGGCTGATCCGTTACATTCACGGTTTTGATTGTTCTACCCATACAGTTTTATTCAAACAAACAAAAATATTCTACCCTAGTTTACAATGGAATTAAGAGGTGAACATGATTACATTACTCATTCATGCAACTTACAAAATAATTTGCCCAATGAAATAAATGAAACATTTAAACAATTCTGGATAGCTCCTTAAAATTTTTATGCACGCTTTCTCTAGGGAGAACATTAAAAAATTATCTTTGAGGTGTTATGGTTCCGCGTTGCTTTGAGTCATTTAAAACCGGATAGCTCGATTACAACGAAGATTAGGCAACTGTCTTCCGTTCACTCGTCCAGGACAGTGTAGTAACCACATTTACAGGAATTGATAAAATCCACGTTTACCTGATAGGTGAGAGCTGCTAACCTTTTGTGTTTCATACTTGCGTCCACAGGTACGGATGCGAAGGTCACATAAAGCTTACGAAAACTACACATTCTCCATATGATTCCTCTTAGAGAATGCTTCACGCGATGGAATACATTCGGGATAAGAGCATACTGTAGCCTTAAGCAAGCATCTGTAGCATCAGAAATCTCTGAATGCCTACAGGGGCGAAATTGTTTCTCTTTGTTGCTAAATTCACAACATCGTCTTTGGGTAACCGTGTCTGTACCACACTACGCATGAGCGATGGTTTCTTAAAGTTTTGGCAATTGAACTGCCCGTACGTACCAGAGTGCCCAAAAGTGGCTGCTGCCTCGTTTTCAAAAACTTTCGTATCACGTTTTCCCTCCTAAAGTTGAACAGCCAATCGTTCTGAAACACCCACACGTTGTGGTGGGTGCCTTGATGGGCAAACTACGTTACAATTATCTTTCTTACCTTTATGATCAATAATTGTGGATTTTTAATTCTAATTTTTATGAAGGAGTAAAAATTTATTACTTTTGCAAGAATCTCGACGTTAGTTGGAATTTAGGAAAAATTGTCACAATATGACATTTATTTTCTTATCACTGGCGATTACAAGTCTGAGCGAATTTACCGTTAACATTAACACAAATTGCCAAATCATAAAAGCAACGCTCAGAGGTACAATTAGCCTTCATGAGCAAGCAAACAATTGTATATTTACTTCTAAATATATCTCAGAATCAAAATGCAAGAAATAAAGACAATTCGAAACAACGAAAAATACAAATTATGACGACCTCAGACAAAGGTATCATAATACTGTGACTTTACAGTTAAAAGAAAATCATGGGCTCCACGAATGAACAATATATCATTCTAAAATAACTAGTTCTGGCAAGGGGTTTTTACAATTACAAAGTGAGAACATGGATCTATCCTCTCAAAGTCGTTTAAGGGTTCTGTTTCACGGAATGCACAATCAGATGGCTTGGTCGTAATAAGTTGCCATTGTAGTTCTGCGTCTGATGTCTGCGGTGACCGGAGATGACCCACGGAAGGTGAGTTTATCTCACACGGCGGCTACAAACACGTCCTGTCTGTTGATGCGCATCATCTCATTACTGGCGGTGTCGCCGTGATAAACCTACTCCAGCAAGGCAAGCTGGCAGCCAGAAATCGTACAACGGCAGTTGGCGATAGAAGCCAACTTTCCAAGTCCACCTCAGACCAGACTCGACTAGCATCGCAGGTAGTATGTCCAGCTCCTCGTTCTTCGGTCCACGAGGAAAACTTCTCGCTCCTCCCCTTGTAGTCTCGAAGCTCACATATAACAGAAATTCCCAGGATTTTAAGTTATACGCTCATTTGGATTGGATCTTCAGGTCGGCACCTAATGTCACGTGATATCCCCGATATGTGATTTGCCCCGCTCATATCACAGAGGTCGGACATATTCGGCTAAGTTCGCCGGGGTGAGAGCACATTCGGTGTTCGGGCGGCAGGCATTTCCCGCCAGGTTAGTGACCCTGTTGACCACCCATCCCCAGGGAGCAGAATGTGTGGTCCGGCAAAACCCCAGATCCGCGACCCTCTGTCGCCATGGTTAGGGAAAACCACGATTAGCTTCAAGCCTACGCAGCTCAATAACTCTTTAATATTCGCTTTACCAAGATACACTGTACAGTATGTTCACCATTTCATTACAGTCCTCACTTGGAATCTTGCGTACTTTATAAAATTGCAACAAAAATCTATTTAGTTGGTCGCCCAAGATTTATGTAAATTACTCCAACATTATGACATATATAATAAAAATGCACCTTGTAACGTGGCGACAGCGCGTCATGTTACAACGTTGGTTGCTTTTCATTGGCTGAGAACGACTTTGAACTATTTTCTGAGCTGAACATCACAGTCACAGATCACTGCGCACCGGGAAAAACCTTAAGCTCGTAAAAAAGGGTTGACGAGTTAGGTGCCAGCCTGTCTGCAGTAACAGTGCAGACTCAACGGTCATATTCAAATGAACTGCTCGTTTGAGACTTTGAGAAAACCTGCAGGAATTTTCTTCCCAGCTCCCGTTATTCTTAATAAATATAAATGTCCCTTATTATTGGTTCTGTTCATCAAAATGTAATTTGGACCATTACTATATGCCGTGAATTTTGTTGTACGCTCCTTTCTTTATACCGAGAGTGGTGGTGTAACTGTTATCGTTCTTGTCCCGCATTCGGGAGGACACCAGTTTAAATCCACGTCCGGGCATCCAGATTTTGGATTTCCATGGTTTCCCAAATAACTCCAGGCAAATGCCAGGCTGCTTCCTTCAAAAGGCCATGGCCGAATTCCTTCCCATGCCTTGCCCCCCATCCTTTCCCGTCTCTAAAGTAATCGCTGTTAAGAGAAGTTAAGCAGTAAAAAAAAAACCATTCCTTAAAACATCCTTTCTTTATAGCCTTTAAACAATACGAGTTCTTACAAAGTTCTCAGCTGCAGACAACTTTTAGTAAAACTTTAAAACAGCTGATAAAGTATCTGAAAATAATTAATAAAGACCTAAAAACTGTAAGAGGAATTTGGAATGACAGCCACAAAAACATGATGGTTAAGATAATTTAAATTGAAAGAGAAACCACAAAATGGATAATTTAATGATGCAATATTAATAATAAATAGAGATAAAAAAATAACAGTGCTGGCAATACTTTCATACACTGGAATAACTATGAGCTTTGTAATCATTAATTTCTAAAAAAAAAAAAATATTGCTCAGATGTAAGTAGTTAATCTTCTGAAATTGGTAATCAGTCTTAACGTTTCACATCTTGTTCATAGCGTTAGTAAGAATGTAGCCCAAACTCCCGCTGAACATATGATATTTAAGACATGACATCAAATGCAAAATCACTAATCCTTTATAAATTGTTAAATTAGTTTCTCTTCAGATGTTCCATATCGTGGGGAATTGTAAATGGACATCTGCTGATCTACTTTGCCTTCTCGTTATCCCAACGCTCTATACGTTTCATTGTTGTATGCTATTTTAGGAGCTTAGCAAATCTTTTTATCTGGTTATCTCGGCATTGTAAAGAGACATTGAAAACATGTTAAAGCGTTTAAAATAAATATCATGCAAATATTATTAGTTTCAGACAAGTTAATGTATCAAAAGAAGTTAGCGTAACTACATCATCAACCATTACGACGTAACTTTAGCTTGACCAAAAATTGAATAAAGTAAAAAGGGTCCTTTAAAACTGTCATGTATAGCCGAAACAGCGAAGAATGGGATTTAAGCCTGCGTATTATAAATAAAAGGAATTTAAGCAATCAGAGCAAAACTCTAGTTAGGCCAAATTATACCTCATTTTAAATATTTTTTATCACCATGCACGCACAAATCTGTTACAAACAAACAGACACATAACCAAATTTAGGAAACGATTACCTACAGTGAGGTATTACAAGAACTGCTACAAGAACTGTATGTAAGCAAAGTATCATTGAGTGTTACAAAAGGTTGAAAACAAAATTTTATGAACGTAGGCGTAAACCGTCACGGATATTGATTCAATGGCTATGTATGAAGGAAGGTATTGGTAGTTTTTTACAGGCTGTTAGCAACAGCTCTTAATCATCTCTGTTTCGTGAACTGCAAGGCTTTAAAAGTCAATGCCACTTGGAAGTAATCCAATCAACATGTTTGATAGACTATCATAGCCCCACTGATTTCAATAACGACTCATCAATTAATTTTCCAAATAGTTGCAATGTCACATGATACACAATTTAAATTTGTAAACTCGATTATAAATAATTCTACACTGGTGATTGTATTTGGGAAAACAACGACAGGGAAATTTGATGCTTGCATTATTCTCAATAACTAAATGAATTCAATAAACAAAATTGGAACTGCTATAAAATGAATTCATCGTAATAAAATATACCGCAGGTGCTTTGATTTAACAGGACCATTACTCAATACACGTTATTAAACTGGATCGTTATTATGAATCGTTGGGCTAATGGCTTCTATATATATTACTTTTTAATTTGTCTCTAAGGTAATGCTTCATCATTGTTCAACACGTTATTTGGATGATGCTAGCATTCAAATAAGTCGTGATTCCTTATTTAAAAACTAATGTCGAAGTTTTAGGACCAATTAAATAATCAAAATAAAAAAGGTCAAGAACCACACTTTTGTTATGTGATGAAAATTACGTTTGTGCTGCTTTAAAAGAAATTGAGAGGAGTACCTATAACGACATTTACCAATAATATTATCCAGTTCATTGTATTACAAACAGTTCATCTCTCGTTAGATCGCAGTGTGAATGCTCCACATTATTTCTTTTAGGGCACTGTGAAAGTGTAGTTATCATACACGATTTAAGAATTTTAATCCCTTTATACATCGTGGCTGCCAAAAAAACCATATTAAATGACATCTCAGCTAGGTCTTTTTTTTTTCCTTATTCATTTACGCCTCAAGGATTTTTTTTTGTTACATGTTTATTATCCGATCAGCAAATTTAGCTTTACAGGATAAAGTTGTCTTTTATAAATCATAGCATTCTTATTGACATGGTTGAGGTCAGCCCATTAGAGCCCCTCAGTAACTACATAAAAGTGATACAGTAAATATTTTGCTACATAGTGAAAATAGTCTCAACAGTATTAAAATAGTAATAAGAACAGTTATTAGTATTAAACATATATATATGTAGAACAATATACAGTTGTAATGAAGTTGATTTAATATAACTACACTTTTGTTCATGAAATACATATAGTTTTTTTTTTATATAGTTTTTTTTTTTTTTTATAGTTTTTTTTTTCAACGCTGAGGATAATCTTGTCTCACAATATATGGTTTACTGGTTTATTTCGTCTTCAAAGTCACTGTTCGATAGATAAATGTCTTGAGGAAGGCGTTTTTTAAGTCTAGTTTGACCTGTTCTTTTCCTAGTTCATAAAACCGAACACCAGGTACTGAATTAATTCGTTTTATAAAATTTTTAGTTTGTTGCCTTATGAATTCTTTGATGTAAGAAATATTTAATTCACGGTGCAGCTGACTGTTGCGTACGTACCATGGTGCGTTCACGGCTAGTCGAAGAACTTTATTTTGGAATATTTGCACTCTTTGTATCTTGCTACGACTAGCACATCCCCATATTGGACCATGCGTATGTTATGAGTGGTCGTAATATCATTTTGTAGATTAATAGGCAGCATTCTGTTTTTAATGATGATTTTCTATTTAATACTGGGTATAGTTTGTACAATCTGGCATAGGCTTGGTTTATTTTATTATTAATGTGTGTGTTCCACGTTAACCGCCTGTCAAGATCGACACCGAGGTACTTAATTGATTGGTCAGGTGGGTTCCATGCAATGTTATTTCCCATAATGTTTGTCTCTGGCGGGTTTAGTGGGCGTCTCAGTGTAAAAATTTGGCTTGACATTTGCCGGGGTTTAGAGATATTCTCCAGTGATTTAACCATTCGTTAGTTGTGCAATTGCATCCTGTAGGTAATTGCGTGCGTCGTGGATATCGTTGTGTGAAGTGTATACTACTGTGTCATCAGCATACGTTGCAGTCGAGGTATTTGTGAAAGTTGGAATGTCCGACGTGTATATGTTGAATAGGGTGGGCCCTAAAACAGATCCTTGTGGGACTCCTGCTGTTACTGGTCGTGTTGAGGATATTTTTGTGCCCACTAGTACACTGAAGGTTCGGTTCTGTAGAAAGCTTTCTAAGATTTTGTACAAATATAGAGGCATTCCTGTATTTTTGAGTTTATATAGAAGTCCACTATGTCATACTTTGTCAAATGCCTGGGCAACATACAGAAAAGCAGCCAGGGTGTGATGTTTAAGTTCAAAGCCCTTGTGACGTCTTCAACCAGGCGTAGTATTTGGTGTGAGGTTGAGTGCATCGGGCGAAATCCAAATTGATGTGGTGGGATGGTTCCGGTAGCATCAAGGAAGGAAGTTAACCACGTCCGTATTATCTTTTCCAGTAATTTTGATAAGGTTGGGAGTAAGCTTATAGGTCTATAGCTAGAAGGTAGGGAAGCTGGTTATTAGGTTTATTGAAAACTATGATATTAGCATGTTTCCACGCTATTGGAAAATATCCAGTACAGAGAATGCTGATAAAGAGTGCTGTGAGATAACTTATTGCCTTAGGGGGTAACGACTTCAGCGCTATGTTGGGTATATTATCATGACCTGGCGATTTTCTTACGGGCAAATTTTTAAATATTTGTCTCAGTTCTCTTGGGGTAGTGAATTTGACATAATTCTCCGCTCCAATGGTCATATGCCGATTGGAATCTTCGACTGTTTTGTTGAACTCATGATCTACTATAGGATTCGGTTTGAAGACGTTTTCAAAATGATCTGCTAAAATTTCGCACTTCTCTGAATCATTAGATATGTATTTGTCGTTCAATTTTAAGGGCGGTAAGACAGTGGGTTCCCTGAGAATTCGTTTCGTAGTTTTCCATAGCGATCTATCACCAGGATCTAATTCCGATAGATGATTTTGATATGTTTCGTAGCGAAATGAGTCAAGTTCTAGTTTGACCTGTCTAATTAATTGGTTTAGGAGTCTGCGAAGGTGCGGGAGTCGCTGCCTTTGCCACTGTCTGCGGGTTTGGTTTTTGTAGTTGATCAAGTCAATGATTCGTTTCGGTATTCTTTCATGGAGTGACTTAAACATTCTTGTTTGAGGCTTCTTGATTGATAGTTCTACCGCTTGGTGTATTGCAGTTGTTAGATGTTGTACACCTTCATCAATGCTGTATTGCCTAGAGAATGGTAATAGTATCTGATTGAGATTAAGTTCGAATAAATTCCAATTTACCTGCCCGGGTAGTATCTTTTTGTTTGTTCTATTGTTTAGGGGCTTGCACCAAATTTTGCTAAAACCGGAAGATGATCTGAATCTAGCTCAGAAATTGCTTCCATATATATTGGTAGTGGTGTGTTTTTTGCTAGGGCAATATCAAGTATGTCAGGCCCAACATTTCTATTATTAGAAAAGTAATTTGTCCCGTGTGGTGCGACTATATGCAGACCAAGGTTACCTGCAGCGTCGAGCAGTTTCTTGCCGTTTGGTGTTGTTACCCGACATCCCCAAGCTAAATGCTTACTGTTGAGGTCCCCCATTAATATGATAGACTGGTTATGATCAAATATTGGCACAAGTTGTTGTTGCGTAAGCCTCCGATTTGGTTGTTTATAAGCGGCAATGATTGTTATTTCGGAGTTAGTTTTAGTTTGTATTCGGATTCCGACAGTTTCGAGATCATTGGCGGGCATATAAATCGAGTAATGACTAATGCGGTTTTTAATTAGTATAGCTACACCACCGGAGGCTATAGGTGCGTCACGATCTGTTCTGTATATTTTATATCCAGTGATTTTGAAAGTATCATTAGAGGTAAGATGTGTCTCGGTTATACAAGCAATATCAACATTGTGGCGACTCATAAATTCTGCAAGCGTAGATTTTTTATTCCGTACCCCGTTTGCATTCCAGTTTAGGAGTGTTAATTGAGAGACATTGACAGTATTATTTGCCATTTTGGAGGAATCTGGCTACTGATGACATCATGGGGAGAAAAGCAGAGATTAATCCAGAGACTAGTTCATGAATTAATTTGGTCCAGGTGGTACCTTGCTCGGTGTTGTGCTCGTTTTGTTGTATGTTTGTGTCGTAAGGTGATGCGTTGCGGTTTCCTTGCAGTATGTTGCTGTAAGAGGGACGAAAGTTATTTTGCTGAATATGCTGTGAATTTGTTTTATCTTTGTTTTGCGTTATTTGGTCAGCTGTGTGTTTAGGATGTCGTAGAGGGGATAGAATTGTTGGTAAAGACGGGAATCCCGGAGAGGCCAGATTTTGCGGTGTGTGCATATCAGTCAGCTGTCTATCTGAGTTAAGCTTGTTTTGGTGTAAAGGTTTCTTGAAACTTTTATGTTTAATTTCTTCATAATATTTACATCCCTTAAAGTTTGCTGGATGTTCCCCACCGCAGTTAACACATACCGGTTTTGCTGTACGCGGGTGATTGCATGAGGAGTAATGTTGTTTCCCATCACAGCGGACACATCGAGGGTCAAGTTTACAGTAGTTTTTTGTGTGCCCATAAAACTGGCAATTTGTACACTGAGGAATATCTTTTGACTTTCTACGTGGTTCTACTTTAACAACGCAGTGGAACAGTCTATCTAATTCAAAGATATTGGCACAATCGCGATTTTCTTCAAGCTCAACTGCGCAGAGTGGCATAGGGTTCTTATCTTTATTTAGAAGTCTTGTTACTTTGTTCACTGGGAACTTAAGTCTGATTAGTTCTTCTTTTATTTCGTTATCTGTTTGTGAGTATGGTAAATTACGCACAATTACTGATAGATGTTTGGAGTCTGGGGCACGAAAAGTGTGGTATTTCTGTTTAATGGTATCAAAATGTTTTGTTAGCGTTCTAAAATCCTGAATAGAGGTTGTATTTATTTTAATCACTTTTCCTTTTAGTTCGGTTGAAAAGTCATTACTCAACAAATTTTTGAGATCTCGAGTAATTCTTTGATGATTGTTTACGTCGTGTAGAAAAATTGGTGGTGTTTTAACTACTTCTGTGATTTCGGTTGTCTCTTCTACAGGTTCTTCGCAATGCAAGATTTGGAATCTGTTTTGCGTCGGTATATCAATAACGTATCTCATTTCTGGTGGTCCATTATCAGGTGATAAGGCCCTTGGAGGTTATTGCAAGTTATTTTCACTATTTGTGCGCGGGCGCTTTTGACCGGTTCTTTTTTGATCGTTAATAACATCCATGGGCGACATGACACTGCTTGTATTATTTGGGCACTGGGGAGGCTGAGGCATATTGGCGCTTGCGTTAAACTGTACATACATTTGGTTCAGCAATGCGTTGGGCGTCGTGGGATGTTGTGTTGTCCCCATCGGTTGTGAGGATTGGAGCTGATGCTGTTGATATTGAAGCATCTGCTGCTGTTGCTGCTGCTGGTGGTGGTATAAATGTTGTTGCTGGTGGAGATGGAGCTGCTGGGCTGATTGTTGTTGCTGCTGTTGAAGATCATGCTGCAGGTAGGCTGTGACCTGCTGGTGATGGGCTGTTTGACATGGCTGCTGCTCTGGAACTGCTGATGCAGATAGGTGGGCTGCGTTGTCTTCGGAAATCATCTCGTTGGTGATATCGGATGAATTTACGGCACTTATATCAGAGTTCTCGCTGATCATTGAGTTGCGAATGGCCGAAGCCAAGTCCGTGTTTATAGACATCACAAGCAACCGGTCGCTCAGAACGTTCGGTTGTAGTTTTCCACCGATGGGCCACTAAACAGTTTGTGGGGTCACATCGGTAGAAGGTTTGGTAGCTTACGTTAAACGATATAATATATTTACACTTATTGTTCAAAGTAATTCGCGAACACGTTGCGTCAATAGAACTTTCCGATAGAGATACGAGCACTGTAGTGGAGGAAGTACACGACCGTTCTCGTCCGCTGCTCACACGGAAGTGCCTCAAGGATTGGGGACTGCGATCGAAAGGGAATTCGGCTATGACCAATTGAAGGAACCATCCCGGCATTCAACTGCAGTGATTTAGAGAAACCACGGAAGGTGAAATCTAGATTGTTTGAGAGGGATTTGAACAGCGGACTTCCAAACGGACAGCCGAAGTATTACTTATCACAGCTCGAGGAGTCACCATTGCCATCACATGAAATTTGTAATATTGACGACGCTCCGTGGTATCTTAACCAAATAAATTTGCGTACTTTCATTTCTGTCTTATTCCCATTTATTAGGGTCATTTTCAACAAAACTTTTTTCCTAATAACTAGTTTTCAAAGTTTATATGATGTTCTTTAAAGATTACTGGAGGAAAAGACTTGAATTGAAATAATGGTACCACTTTCCTCCTAAAATTAATGGCCGTGAAAATAAATGATCCTGGCAACTAACAACATATTTAGTTCTTGTTACTTTTTTAAAGGCGATATAGACTAATTTTACGTTTAAGTGTTCAAAAGGCACATCACTGAAGACAGTAGGGCATTGCAGATTTTTTTTTAATCGGCCTGTAGCCATTCAGCCGACACTCTATGTATTTTATAAATCGTCAATGTTAATGAATCTTTCCGAATTGTTATGTGAACGCTCAATTTGTGGGACAACACAGGACACACACAACACAAACTTAGCCTAAACACCGATGCCCTCGGCTGGACTCGAAACGTGGAGTTAGCACTCTAGCCCCTACGTTACCGAGACCAGCAGGGCATTGTAGATGAAGTTAAATGCATTTGGGTGTCATAGCAAGTTTTTAAAAAAAAAAAAAAAAAAAAAAAAAAAAAAAAAAAAAAAAAAAAAAAAAACTGAGTGATGATTAATTTATTCCATGTTTGCTATGTCGCAATAGTAAAGATTTTGACAGAACTGTTCTACTCCTACTTATTAAAAAAATCTTATTTATTTCTTCGTGCTGTCTGTTAAGTTACAAAAGGGTTAATTAATCGTAATAGAATGAAGCTGTATGACCATTAAATCATGAACCTGTGTTTTACTTAGCTTACTATGTCCATACTATGAAACCTTTCCAGTATTGAAAACTTTTCGCCACATCAAATTGATATTACGTCACAGATTGTCACTGTTCTGAGCGGCGTTTCGTACTCCTAAAAAGGGTAAAGGTACTGAAGAGGATTCTATAATAATATTAGAAAAGTATTTATTATATAAGGGAGATGCAAAAGTACATAATAGGGATTATATCTGACGTATTCAGTCAGTTTCAACCGGAATGTGTCCAAAAAATTAATTGTAACACCTAGTGTGAAAAATCAGCAATTCTGTAGGTCGTAGACTTTAGATATGACAAACAGATCGATGTAACATCGGGATGAAAACAGAACGCGAAGTCGTGGTTAGCAATTTAACTGATTGTTCCACAAGTACTGAGTTTGTTAATAGATGACTACACGACTACAATACGCTCAGTATGAACATTTTATTCTGTGTTGTAGAGATATTGTGGCGGGCATTGATAAAATATACGTATCCTTGTACTGATCGAAATTTTGCAATAACTGTCTTAAAGAAGCGGATTCCAAGACTGGAATCATTGCTAAATCATGGAGCCTACAGCTAGCACTGCAGGAAATGTTGATATAACATGTCAGAACTTCTACTTACAGATCTCTATGTTTTGCATCCTTCACACACCTTCTTGTCTGTTTCCATCTTGTTTCTGTGTTACCTGGCGTTTATAGCAAATTGTGGAACGGTAATTATGTCCGTCAAACCAATAAGTTGCTAAAAGCTGGTATGCACTCTAAATTTAAACTTTCTGTTTTTTTGCTGTCGTTTCATTTTTCACTGGATGCAAGGCAAGATACAGCAAGTGTTAAACTCAAGGTCTACTTTGCAAAGCTTTTAGGTGAAGTTATATATCAGTTAGAATGCTTTTCTTTCGGTTCATGTTACGACTCGTCCACATCGAGGTAATTAGAAACGGGAGAGGATTGGGTAAGTAACGGGAAGTAATTCGATCATGGCCGCTCGGAAGAACCAAATCGGCATTTACCGTGAGTGATTTCGGGAAACAATGGAAATCAGAAATCTGGATGGCTGGACGGAGACTTGAACCTGCGTCCTTCTGAATGCAAGCCCGAGGGTTACCTCTTAGCCACTAGGTTTGGTAGCTTGATTAAAGAAAACATTTCAGAAAATTAAGATTTCAACTGGTGAAGATATTACTGACGCGATAATGAAGTTCGTCTAGCCAATGCCGACACTCGTCATTTCTGCTGTTCTGACCATTACAGATAAGGAGACTCATATTGCCATATCCTCGAGAAACTGGAGAATGCCCATGCGGTGCAGGTGGGCCGGCAGATTTCTTTTAAAGCATCTACCCTTACTGCATGGATAAGTTAATGGTAAAATCTGAGTTAGCAAAAATAATTCCCATCTGCTATCATATTCGTAAGCATTTCACTAGAAGGTTCTTTCTGATGATGCTCATTGTAACTTAATTCATTAGTTAATTAATTAATTAACAGGTTTTAAGGTCTCATTGCCTGGTTATTTTACCCTTTCACCAAAGAATAATAATTAACACAACTACTGAATTTACTAAGAAGTTCAGTTAAATAACAAGATCGCAGCTACATTTTTCATTTCACTTTTTATTCCGTCGAAATCTTCAAGAAATATACGCGGATGAGTAAAAACTTCGTCCAGAGATACTATAGCACATTAAAAAATAATTCCAGCGATTAAACTCACAAACAACTATCAAAACTATTAAGAAATACTGACGACGGCTGATTCTGCTCGCAATCTAAGCGCGTTTAAATAAGCGCCATAGAAACATCCAAAACACATACAAAAAAAAGAGCGCCGACAAACGTTTGAAGAACGCTAACAATTTCTCTGGCAATCAAAATTATACGAAAACAATTAGAATTACTACAGAATAGCATATAATCTTTATAAACACTTAAAAATGGAAATTAAAGCTATTTACAAACATTTAAACATAAAGATATTAACATAAAACACTCAAAATATCTGAATATTGTCCTTCAAAACACCGCATAACTTACAAAAATTATAATTACAAACTTTCAATTAATATTTCACATATCATACTGCTTCTGATGATATTACACATCAGTTACAGAGTATCATTCCATAAAAGTAATATCATTCGCATGAAAAAATGTACAGATTAATAATTAATCATCTTTTAACTCTCTATACTCAACACCTAAGATTATATATTTATTATTATCATATTTTTTATTTTAAAAAAGCTGAGTCTAAGAGCTATTACAATATCCTGTTGAGACAAGTTGGATTTTTGAGTTATTCTTCGTACAGGCGATATTCAGAATGTTTGCAGACTAGGGACAGACTGTTGGGGGAAAGCGCCCATTCGTTTAACCCGACACCGACGTGATTGAGAATCTCTGCAGACTTAAGTACCATGTTTTTTTGTCACCAGATGGTCTGTCTACATGAACCAAATATTAATAGCAATAGTAATAATAAAACTAAAAAAATAAATACAAAGAAGTAAATAAACAAATAAAAAGGAAAGAAATATATACATACTAGACGACCCGTGCGAAAATTTCGCGAATAAAATGCGATAAATAGTGAAGTTGAATATAATGTCACCAGGTTCAGTCATTACTCTTCATACTCCTACTTCATTTATCGATTTTGGTTAGAAATACAGGGAGATAAATGGCTTGAGACGCAAAAAACGTATTTTAGAAATATTGACATTTTTGCGCTTTATGGGTCGAATTACGAAAAATTCCTTTCTTAGAATATAATGTTACCACGGCGGAAACCTTAGTCTTTAATACGATATGTCATTTATCTATATCGATTAGATATCAAGGGAAATATAAGGCTCGTGACACAAAAATACGTAGTAGAACAATTTATACTTTTTCCCTTTAATAGTTGAATTCCAAACACTTCTTTCTTAAAATATGATGTCAGCAAAGCTGAGACATTATTCCTCACAATCGTACTTGATTTATCGATTTTGGATAGATATCCAGGGAGATAAGTGGCTCGAGACACAAAAAACGCATTTTAGAAAAATTGACTTTTTTGCCTTTTATGGGTCGAATTAGGAAAAATTCCTTTGTTAAAATATAATGTTACCACGGCGGAGACCTTATTCTTTAATATGATACCTCATTTATCCATATCGGTTAGATATCAAGGGAGATAAATCGCTCGTGACACAAAAATCGGTTATAGAAAAATTTATACTTTTTACCTTTAAGGGTTGAATTCCAAAAACATTCTTTCGTAAAATATGATTTCACAAAGCTGATACATTACTCCTTATATTCCTACTTCATTTATCGATTTTGGTTAGATATCCAGGGAGATAAATGGCTCGAGATACCAAAAACGCATTTTAGAAAAATTGACATTTTTGCCTTTTAAGGGTCGAATTAGGAAAAATTCCTTTGTTAAAATATAATGTTACCACGGCGGAGACCTTATTCTTTAATATGTTACCTCATTTATCTATATCGGTTAGATATTAAGGGAGATAAATCGCTCGTGACACAAAAATGCGTTATAGAAAAATTTATACTTTTTTCATTTAAGGGTTGAATTCCAAATACATTCTTTCTTAAAATATAATGTCACAAAGCTGAGACATTCCTCCTCATAATCCTACCTCATTTATCGATTTTGGTTAGATATCCAGGGAGATAAATGGCTCGCGATACAAAAAACGCATTTTAGAAAAAGTGACATTTTTGCCCTATAAAGGTCGAATTACGAAAAATTCCTTTCTTAAAATATAATGTTACCATGGCGGAGACCTTATTCTTTAATATGATACCTCATTTATCTATATCGGTTTGATATTAAGGGAGATAAATCGCTCGTGACACAAAAACGCATTGCAAAAATATTGATACTTTTGCCCTTTAAGGGTCGAATTCCAAAAAATTTTGGCTTAATATATGACGTCACTAAAGCGGAGATCTTAATCTTTAAAACGATACTTCATAAAACGGTTTCAGATAGGTATCCAGGGAGAAAACTGACTCGTTACACAGAAAACAGCATTTTAGAAAAAAAAATTTTTTGCCCTTTAAGGGTCGAATTTCGAAAACTTTCTTGCTTAAAATACGATTTAACCAAAGTGGAGACCATAAGCTTTAAAATGACACCTCAATCATTGATTTCGGTTAAGTATGAAGGAAGATATAGGCTTGTGACAAAAAAATACCTTATAGAAATAATACATATGATACACCGGTACATTCACTGTATGGGAACTAAGATACTGATGTGTGAGTGGAGAATTTCCCGGCGTATCGATGCAACAAAATCTTCTCGGGTGTCCAGCCGGAGGGTGGTGTAAAAACACGACGTTTCGATAGCTGACTCTGCTGTCTCCATCAGGTATCCTTTAGTTGTTCTCAGCAGAGTCAGCTGTCGAAACGTCGTGTTTTACACCTCCATCCGGCTGGACACCCGAGAAGATTTTGTTGCAACTAACATACTGTTATCTAAAATGTATTGCCAGTTCAATAATTAGAAATATATTACTTAAATTGCACGAATGAAATGTTAATACAAAAAATGTAAATGTCAATGTAACCAATTGTAAAAGCAGGGGCATATGTCACAGATAGAGTGAGAGGTACCCCTCCTCTAAATTAGTGAGCTCTCACCATATTATCTATATGACGACTCCATTCCATGATTTTACAGCAGGTAGTAATTGCGATGGAGCTAAATGCTACTACAGCAGAATGATAGATAATGAAACCGCGATACAAGTTCTAGGTTTTCTAATTGTTTAGTAAATTTCTTAGTTCAGTGTCACTGTTCTCAAGATTTAGATGGTTGGAACCTAGATGACCCTCAAAAGATCTTCCCAATAGTGCATATATACATATATTTGACAACTATCAAGAAATTATCAGATCACTTTATTTTACATTCTTAGAGAGTGGTATGTCTGCTTGATCTGACACTAGTCAACAGAATTTTACTTTGCTGGTAACATTGTTTCGAATAATCATGTGACTTCTACAACGGATGCTAATAACCCCGACGTTGACGCGCCCTAAATCCCCAACAACAACAACAACAACAACGACTTCTATAAAATGATGCTAATTTCCTTTAACCGAATACTGACTTTGAAAGTAATCAAATTTTTATGTCTTTCATACTGTTCCTAACCAAATTAAAGTAATATCCTTGACTACAGGAAACGTTGC
This sequence comes from Vandiemenella viatica, assembly GCA_031002005.1. Classification (NCBI taxonomy): domain Eukaryota; kingdom Metazoa; phylum Arthropoda; class Insecta; order Orthoptera; family Morabidae; genus Vandiemenella; species Vandiemenella viatica. The sequence goes on from JARYHS010012519.1 coordinate 79,784,294, forward strand.
TCTAATTTTCAATGTGCGGCAAACTCCCAAAGCTCTAAAAGTAAGTGATTATTACAGCACTGGGGTCTCTTCGTATCGGAGATCAGTCGTTCCCACGATGGATAATCAAGCCCTTCATAGGTCGCACAATATTATCCTGCGTCACGAACCAATCAGCGAGCATGTAACAATGGGTGTGGGCAGACTTGATGGAGTGACTCGTGCCCCACGACTGGGTGGCCTGCAGTAAGCCTCTTACACGGAGCTGCGAACTGATAAAAAAGAAGGAAAACAGGAGTGACGGGAGGGCGCCATGATACAGACTGGCTCAGCTCTGCCCACCTTGGTTTATCATTAATGTAAATCCCCTCCCGGTGGCACACAATGGAGCGTGAACAGATGGTGCGCCAGTCTTATTGTGGGCGCCCCTGCAGCCGCCGGCTCATACTAATAACAGACTTTAATATTACATGGCTAACCAGGACGCCTTCGGTACACCTCGAAATTCGCGACTCCCTTGACAGGTATGGTGAAGTTGCTGGTATATTTTTTTTGGAGTTCCTGCTGTGTTTAATTGGACAGTGATGAAATATCATCGTTTCCTGGTGAACACTGAACCGTGCTTCCCAGATCTTCTTTTTTGTCTTATGTCGCCTTCTCCTATCGGATGTTGATGGTCCACAAGCCAGCTCTGAACGTGACATTGCAGCAACAAAAGCCTCTTCTGACGTGCAGTCTTACCATCATCTCCTAATGTCCTTCAGCCACGAATTCCTTCTCCATCCAACAGATCTTTTTCCCTGTATCTTCCCTTCAGTGATGAGTTGCAGTAGCTGGTATCTCTCGCCTCTCATAACGTGTCATTGATACTGTGTTTTTCTTTGCTTTATAGTGAGCTGCAGTTGTTTTTGTTTCTCCATCCGGTGAAGTACCGTAAGTCTTCGATTGAGAATTTCAGCACCCAAGATATGCGTAGGAGACGACGATACAAACACATTTCAAAAGCTTCACTTCTTTTCTCTTGATTTTCGTCTAAGGTCCAGGTTTCACACCCATAGAGAAAAACGGAGAGCACAGATCTGGAATTCTTAAATGAAAAATTTTAAACTAGTATTTAGAACTGATTTCAGAACATCTTCCAGCGACCCTAGAAATATAGGTCCAGTTACTGGAAGCAGAACAGAAAACTAGAAAAATTCAGTGTTAAAATGGTAGTTTTCACAACGAAAAGCGACTAGAGTGCTGGGAAATCTATAATACTTTTTAAAGCATTAAATAAATAAAGTTTAAATATATGGGATGTGTAACGTCTAGTTTGTGACGTTATTAAAATTAGAATAAAAAATAAGATGCATTAATTAATAAATTAATTTGCAAAATTAATCCCGGGTAGGCGCCAAGAATGGAAGTGTTCTCTATCCGAGAGAAGCGACATTCCAATTCTGAAATACTTTTAATCAAAGCAATTGTACTTTTAAAATACCATTAAAAAACACAAATCTTCATCTATTCAAATGATTGGAAAGGAAGTTATTGAAAGCAGGGTTTACAACACCTATTATTTTCCTTGAATATAAAATTGATTGGTTTATTGAACAGAACTGAATATTAAAAGTTTCTTTTGAACAATTTAGAGAATGATTCTCATCTCAGAGCGTTGCCTAGGGTTGAATGACGCAAGAGTGTCTATACATCGTCGGCGTTCTTTACCGTAGCAGATGAGTTGCGGAGAAATCAGACGGACCCTGTTGGTCCGCTGGGTGCAAGGTCACTTGGCGAGCTAGCTCCCCGCAGGTAGTCCTCTCCGGCAATCTCCCGTGGTGCGCCGGTGCGGATTGTTTGCTGGCCAGAAACAGAATGTCTTCTCTCCCGCTTGTTCGCTCCCTTGAAAACTTGCAGGCTCCCGAGTTTTAGCGGACGCGGGAAATTTCAGCGAGTCGCAGCGTTTGGCGGGTCGTCCACGATCTCCATTGGCGCTCCTCATGCAATATAAAAAACTTATGGTTTCTAAAAGTTCGTAACACAGTTTGATTCGCTGGTTCCGCAACCTGACGTTTTCTCCGAAGCATCGTTTCTCTAGTTTCAACTTTCTACTGTACCAGGAAATCCTCATTTCGGCACAGTCCCTATACTGTCCTTTGAATTTCATTGAATGCGTAAAGCTTTTAACTTTACGGCCTGCCATAAATCGTTCGGTCTTTCAGCGCAGGTATGAGTCACCTGGCTCTCGCCGATGCCATAGAAACGTGGAATTCACACGCATAAATTTCCCGTCACCAAGGGACATTACAGATGTTAGGCTCTAACTTTAAGGCATACGGTAATGATAAGCATTATTTTAAGAGGTCACGATACAAGGAAAAAACTATTGAGAACGACCCTTGAAATATAAGTCCTGTTACTGGAAGCAGAACAGAAAATTAGAAAAATTAAGTGTTAAAATGGTAGTTTTCACAACGAAAAGCGACGAGAGTGCTGGGAAATCTATGATACTTTTTAAAACAATAAATAAATAAAGTTTAAATATATGGGATGTTAGGTTCTAACTTAAGGCATATGGTAATGATAAGCATTATTTTAAGAGGTCACGATAGAAGGAAAAAACTATTGGGAAACATAACACTATACACTGATGAGCCAAAACATTATAACCATAGGCCAACGCCAGATTGAACGTCGACTGGTGATGTTGCGTGTACGTCACATCGTAAGGAAAGTATATAAGTGGACAGAGATGCGTGGCGAGTCATCAAAACGGATATGCATGTGGCAACTTAAAAAATCCAATGATGGAAGCTACTTATACAAAGGGAAGACTGTTATGTCTCGGTGCCTGGGAACGTACACTTCGGAAGCCATGAAGCTGTTCGACTGTTTGCGTGTTACTGTAGTGAGCACATAATAGAACGTGGTTGAAGGGTGACGAAGCCATGAGCCGGCTAAAAATTGGTGGACGTCCACGCGTCATTAGAGAAAGTGGAGGTCGCTGGTTTGCCCACGCTGTTTACATCATGATAGGGTGCGATCTGTGGCAGATCTGACGGCAGTGTACAATGCTAGTGCATCCACAAGTTTTTTGGAGCAGACCGTTCAGCGCCAATTGTTGAGCAAGGTGCCCTATTGTTTGCCATACTGACCCAACGACATCATCATTTAAAACTTCAGTGGGCAAGAGATCTTCTGATTGGATCATAGATAAATGTAACTGAGTAACCTGGTCGGATGAATGATGTTTCTTGTCTAGGTCGAGTCCGGATACGAAAGTTCACTCTAAAAATGACATACAAGATTTCTAGATGATATTCAAGACTAGTGTTTTATGGCTGACCGTATATTATTATCTCTGAGCCAAGAAAGAGGACAGTAAAGTTAAATTTCATTCAGTTAACTGGAAACTCATAGTGGCATCGAGAACTGGAAACTGAGAATATAAAAAAAGAAGTTTGGAGAAAAGCGTGTTTTTCTATCATATCTGCTCCGATGTAACATAACAGAAATTTTTGTGTGTTCTACGTTGTTGTTGTAATAGGATGGTGATTAGAAGCTATTTTCGGGAATCTTGATTCATCAGTCCTTAGTGTCCTTAGTTGATATTCACCTAAACACAACTTTCATAAACATCTACAAAACCTGCAATATCACGTTCTTTAGGTACACAGACGGAAAAAAAAATCCCAACACCAAGAAAAAATTATTGTAGAGTAATGAAATTTGGACAATGCATTTGTCAAGTTAACATGTTTAATTGATTAAATTTTCAAGATCACAGGTTAATTTAAGCTCAAGAAAATGCATTTCAAATGTGAAATACTGTTAAATTAATAGCCGGTGTAACCTCCAGAATTTTGAATGCAAGCCTGCAAACGTGAATGCATTGTGTCATACAGGTTTCGAATGTCACTTTGTGGTATGGAGTTCCATGCTTGTTGTACTTGTGCTGTCAATACTGGGACGGTCAGTGCTGGCTGTGGATGATGCTGGAGTTGTCGTCCAATGATATCCCATACGTGTTCAATTGGAGACAGATCTGGTGATCTCGCAGGCCAAGGTAACATGTCGACACTCTGTAGAGCACGTTGCGAGACAACAGCGGTATGAGGGCGAGCGTTATCCTGTTGAAAAACTCCCCCTTGAATGCTGTTCATGAATGGCAGCACTACAGGTTGAATTACCAGACTGACGTACAAATTTGCAGTCAGTGTGTTTGGTATAACCACAAGAGTGCTCCTGCTGTCATAGGAAATTGCTCCCCAGACCATGACTCCAGGTGTAGGTCCAGTGTGTCTAGGCCGCAGACAGTATGGTTGCAGGCGTTCCCCTGGCCTCCTTCTGACCAACACTCGGCCATCACTGGCACCAAGGCAGAACCTGCGTTCATCAGAAAACACAACAGATCTCCACTCCGTCCTCCAATGAGCTCTGGCTTGACACCACTGGAGTCGCAAACGGCGATGGCTTGTAGTCAGTGAAATGCACGCTACAGGGCGCCTGGCTCGGAGCTGTCCTTGAAGTAACCGATTTCTAACAGTTCGTTGTGTCACTGTGGTACCAACTGCAGCTCGAATTTCTGCCGCAGACGCAGTACGAGGCGCCACAGCTGTACGCCGAATACGGCGGTCTTCCCTCTCAGTAGTGCCACGTGGCCTCCCGGAACCCGGTCTTCTTGAGGCAGTACCATCCCTTGACCACTGCACCCAACAATCATGCACAGTGGATACATTCCGGCCAAGTCTTTCTGCAATATCGCGAAAAGAAAATCCACCTTCTCGTAGCCCTATTACACGACCTCGTTCAAACTCGGTGAGCTGTTGATAATGGCTTCTTCGTCTTCTTAAAGGCATTCTTGGCTAACATCAACTCACTATGTCAAATCTCAGCGGTAAATAACGTTCACAAACTTTACAGCGCGTATTTAAAGCAAACCTGATTTGCAAGCTCTGAGTAGCGCTACTAGCGCCACACTTATGCGCGAAGCGCGAAATTTGAATCGATGTCATCTTTCAGATGTATAAACACGCCTACCAAATTTCGTTTATCTAACACAAGTCTTTCTTGGTGTTGGGATTTTTTTTTCCGTCTGTGTACATTCTGACTGCCGGAAAGATAGAATCTATTGGAGCCCATTACTGATCTTTGAAAAACCATATCAGTCGCATAAGAAGTGTTGGTATAGCTAGCAGCTTTTACAGGCGCGAGCGTGGTGGGTGAACAGTTTACGTTCTGGGCTCTTATTCTGGGGGACGCGGGTTCGAATCCCAGTCCAGGCATCCAGATTTGGGTTTTCCCTGGTTTCCCCAAATCATTCCAGGCGAATGCCGGAATGCTTCCTTCAAAAGGCCATGTTCGAATTCCTTCCAGTTCGTTGTCACCAATCCCATCCCACCTATTATGACCTCGACATCGACGACACGTAAAGCCATAAGTAAAAAAGGGCCAAAAACATTATCTTCAGTCAGTTACAAGCACTGATATCAAAGAATTTCTGAACAGTCATTTCAAAATATGATCGGTCCCTTATAATCGACACATTGTTTTATGTTTTGTCACCGCTTCTCAAGTTTTCTGTTAACCTTTGTCATATATGGTTGTCTGTCTACCATGAAAATAATGATTGCTATAGGAGCTGAAAGAAAGAATTTTTCTCAGTTACGCACGAAACTAGCGTCCAACCTACGTTGAGAACGGGTGTTGCGCGCAATCATTTTCGCAAATAAACTGTGAAACAATTTCAATGATCTGGGAGCGTGCATAAACAACATAGCTCCATTTTAGCCTCCTGTGAACCCTCCCTCATCCCACGTAGTATGACGTGATTTTTTACTTTACCCCCCCCCCCCCCCACCGCGTGGCACATAGATTTTTTCCCCTACTGATTTCAGAAGACATTTTGTACTGTTTTCTGTTGTCAGACTATCATAAATTTCATACGGACTTAATTAAATGGCAGAAATACATATTCACATGCTGTTTGCGTGCTCTGTATCTTATATTAATTGTGACAAAAAATATGAATGAAAAGCTACGTTGCTCGGAATCCCCCCCTTCCCCCCACGTAGCCCAGCGTAGCTTTGTACCCAACCCCCTCCCCCTTAGACCGAGCCATGTAGCTATGGACGCTCCCTTTGCAATACTGTTCGAAGACTCCATGACCTTGACAAGACTAATTTCGTGTCGCGGACTGTAATAATAATTCCTGACGCAGGGAAATTTACGCTATCGATATGTGACGAATCTATCAGACTATTGGATTACCAAAGCTTCCGCAGTCGCTGTATGTATTATCTTGGTTCTCCAGGTGGAGTCGCGTCGATTTATTAAATCCTAGCGTTTCAGCCATCGTGCCATCCTCTGATGACAGCCGCAGCACGATGGCAGAAACGTTAGGTTTTAATAAATCAACGTGGCTGCACCTGGAGAATCAAGATAATACTATCAGATCATTGTTAAACTGTTAATTACCATCGGTGCTGACGTTCTTCGAAGCCCAAATATCAACAACAAAAGGCTTGTGCGAGTGTGTGCGCCCCTGTTTCCCGTGGCAGTAAATCAACCAAATGCTCGTCCACCGCGAAAGCTGCCGATGTCTGCCGAGTCACTCACTCGGGCTGCGTCAGTAATAATTCGCACGACACAATGGACCTCTGGCGGATTACAGATTGGTCACGCGCCCCTCCCCTCACCCGAGGCTCCCTTTCTTCTGACACCCCCCCCCCCCAGACACCCCTCCAAATCCCACTCATCAGACAGCCCCGAGGAGAACAGAAGCGAGAAACTGCACCGCGTTACGTCTGCTTCATTAACTACGCCAACCATTGCCATCCATTTCTGCGAGCCGCGTTTTTATTATTGGATCAAGTGTACGTGATAGATACGCAATTTCCAGCATTAGGGGGACTTCCGTAGCTAGCGGTAACGGCCTTATGGTAATCGTGTTTGTGCCCAACTCCCATTGTGGAGGTCCGGCTGTAATGCAGTTTACTTGTATCCATGTTCGCGGAATCAAAGCGGTGATGAGAATTTTCCTACACAAATAAATTGGCTTATCGCTCTTGATAGCTGCAGAGAGACCGCTAAATCAAACGCAGTAATGCAAATCTGGCACTTTCCCCAGTTTTCGAGATAATACCGTTAGTCGAGAGAGGAAGACACGACCGGCAGTTGGTATTTCGATTCTTTACAATTCCATACCACCTGTAATTTAACCGAGCGTGTATGCTCCAACTAAATATGTCATGCTCTGATCTCAAGTAACAGCAGATACTGTTGACTCTGGCAATCAAAGAATGCATAGCAGTGAACAATAGTGCACACTGGCAACGACAGAAATCGCATTTTCAAACGAAATAGTAAAACAGACACGCAATGCGGTAAAATTCCTCTAACGTGTGTTTAATATAGAATTTAGTAACAATCGTTGGAAGAGGGGGATATAAAGGAGGGGGACTGACTTCGGCTAGAGTGAAACGAGACCTTTTTACAATGAAATGCTAACGCCAGTGAACCAACGCAACTATCAAGGGATTGTGCATAAACCACGTAGGTCCATGAAATCTGGTCTTCACGAGTTTTCCGCCGTATGTTGTTGAAATGCGACAACGAGCTTTCGGCGGCTGACTCTGCCGACATATTCAGGTTGGATGTTGTGCAGGGAGAACCAGAGCATCTGGCGGACATACATGTGGCAACATATGGCGGAAAACCCGTGAAGACCAGATTTCATCGATACGCCAGGAAAGCCTTCGATCTCACACGTAGGTCCATGTTGGACTCCCGTGAACCCCCTCCCCCGCACGTAGCCCGACGATATCAAGGAACCGTCCATAAACCACGTAGCTCCATTTTGGCCTCTTGTGAACACACACCCCCTGGCCCCCCCCCCCCCCCCGGCTATGTAGCCGGACGTGGCTGTTGCATCTAAACCCCCCCTTCTCCCTCCCGCTCAATATGAATGGAAAGCTACGTGTTCTGGCTCGGAACCTCCCCCCATTTCCCCCCCCCCCTTAGGGCAGCGTAGTTTTCCAGCAAAACCCTCCCCACCTAGATCGAGCAATGTAATTTATGGAAACTCCCCAAGTGTTTTGATGGTTAGTCATCTCTTACAATTTCAAATATATGATTATCTTGAGAGAAGAGAAACTATGACGTTACTTCGTTCAAAGTAACTAACACACTGCGAGGCAACAGGGTTACTTCTCAACTTTTATTTTTTATTTTTGTTTTCGTAAAAGCATTTTAATTTGACCTTAATGGACTGTATGGCAGCTCAGTGGTTAAGGCGCTTCCTTTCCAAAGTTTCTGGCTCCGGTCTCAGCTTTAAATCCAGGTGGGAGCAGGAATTTTTAAGAGTTGTCTTTGACCAAGCGTGATGGGAAAGCGGTTAACGCTCTGGAATCGCATTCGGGAGGACGCCGCTTCGAATTCCCGTCCTGGCATCCAGATTTGGGTTTTCCATGGTTTCCCCAAATCTCAACAGGCGAATGCCGGGATGCTTTCTTCAAAAGGCCATGCAGAGGAAAGGAAGTGGCAGTCCTACCTCTGACATAGTGGCTTATATGCCTCTTTCGGGATAGTCCATCTAACCTTGTGTGCTAAGTGAGACTTTTTTGTTGGATTTAATAGGGTTTGAGTCGGCTAACATTGTAAGAGCGACTTGTTATGAAAGAGGGAGTGGACAGCACTAGGGAAAACATGAAAACTGAATGGCCGGACGCGGATTCGAACCCGCGTATTCCCGACTGAGGGTCCAGTGTTATCGCTCAACCACCACTCTCGGTGGTAGAAGTGGCATGAATGTACGCATTCGATGACAGGCTATGCCGAGCACTCGCAAGATAATAATGGACAAAAATGATGAAACTGTGCGAAATATATTTGAGAGAGACTGATTTTGTAAATGATTCCTCGTAGTATAGGTTGTTTGACGAATGACGTTACTTAGCTGCGCATAGTCATCTTTTATTCCCAATTGATGATTTAAAAGACGGCTCTAGTTAGTTGAGAAGAAATTTAAGATATCAGGTTTCGTCACGATTTAACCTTCCAGTATGGCTCAGTACGCTGAGAACGAGCCATTCTGCCGCTTACCACCTGTCATCAGTGCCGCTTCTGGACGGTTTCCGCAGCCGTCAACGTGAATTCAAGGACAGGTGCAAATCTCTACCTCATAAACTACACATTTCACAAAAATAAAAATACATTTATCACATGCTGAACATACATGTTTCACAGATGGAAACATTTCACTTCCCTCATTAGTAATTAGTATCACCTGGCAGGAGGTACAAATTCTTGGCGTCAACTAGGGCATGCAGCTGTGAAGAGACAGTTACAAATTTGACTATGCCAACGATAAGTAAAACTTATCGAAGGCAGCTGACTCCTAATTTTTTGAAAATATGGTGATGAAGAAGATTTATTCGTCACGATTTAGCGCATTACTGCTTCGATTTCTGCTATACCTATTTGTGACATATTATTAATTAGGAATAATTTTTCGTCATTGGGCAATGGTATCTGTTTCACCCATTCATCCCAGTGATTTCATTTGACTCAAATTGTCTTTTATACCTGTTTTGTTTTGAAAGTCTTTATTTCTTAAACGATCCGTAAGCTAATCACTTTCAAGTGACTATCTCTTACTTTATTCATTCATTGCATTTTCCTGGTTTTGTTCAGTTTAGGATAATTTTTATTACGTTCATATGGTCATATTTCGACTGAAAATATCTGGTAATTTTTTAATAGTACTGAAAATTCGGTAAAGTTATATAAATGAATAAATTGAGATAATCATTCACAGAACTGTACTCCTTTAATACACTGGAGTGGAAAAAAACAAATTGTTTACTGAATTGGTCAGAATTCGCCAGTTAAAGTTATACATTACTGTCACTCGCTAAACGTTAGGTCTAAAGGTACGTTCCCACGGTGCGTGGTAGTGGACACCTGTCATCTCTGACGCATATGCTAGCAGGAACGGCGCGCATCGACCCACTGCCAGGCGGTAAAAGATGAAAGGCGCGTACTGCCTACCACGCGCCACGGGAATGAGCCTTAGCGCGGACGAGGCGTTTTCTACCGCGAGGCGGTCAAGTCGATGCATGATACAATGTAATTCAATGGGACAAAACAGACAAAAAAAAAATTAATCAAAAGTTGATTTTCTATCATTACACTTTAGTGTTCAAATGTAAAACACGTAATATACGATTTCATTAAGTAAATAATAAAAATTCAAATTTAATTTTTTACTTTCTTGTAATTATTTTCCGATTTCATATTTTAATAACACACTTCTTAGACTTTGAAATTTAATATTTTTTTATCGACCTGGCACCGAAACTTTCTCAATTTGTACTTTTGAACCAAAAATACAGTTAGGGTGTCTGATTGATTCCAAGGAATGTGTCATTCATATTTTTTTATAACTAGCGTTCTCATATTTTTTAATTTACAAGGGTAAAATGAATGAAGTTGAGTCAGTTGAAGTTGAGGCACTTATATTGGAAGTTTTTTCTTCACCCGTTCCACCATCGGCACAGTTAACGCATTTCACTCTCGTCTTCAACATCCACTGTTTCGCATAGAATTGAACTATATCCGCCATATCGACGGTCCACATGTTGGCCAAAGTGGCGTGAACAGTTTGGGCGGCTTCGTCTGTTTTAGGCCTTAATGTTCCGCCCACCTTTTAATCTCGACAATGCAGCATCAGCATGTCTTTGTCGATCCGCATCAATCAGTGTCTCACTGTCGCCTATACTTTTGAAAATAATCCCGAATCAGTGTTGACTCTACAGTGGATTGGTGAGTACCACCATGCCGAAAACAAAATTTTCTGAACATTTTGAGAGGAGTATTTTAGTACAAACGAATGAGTTTTTCTCTGTAAATTATGTGGAATTAAATTGACTTCAACAAAAAGATTTTAAACTTAATTTCCCGGCGGTGCAGTAGGTGCATGGGAGCAAATTATGCTTTCTACATGAAAGCGACTATAGTGGCAGTCACGAAATTAGTCCTGTGAAGGTCACGGAGTATCCGAACAGTGTTGCAAATCAGCAAAAAAATCAACTTTCAGTAATGAGTGCGAAAAAATTTCTAAAACATAATACTTAACATGCGGAACTCGATGATGTGCTTTATAATTCCAAACATTTGTGTGACTTTTTTTTAAAAAATAGTAATTTGTTTCCATGAAAATTAGAAATCAAATTTCGTTTTCACTTCAACCGACAGAAAAAGCAATAAAAATAATAAGAAATAACTCAAAAAAATTATGCGCCTTAACAGACTCATACCGAATACATTCTTTTCATTAAATAGGGAACCATGTGAATAATAATAATAATAATAAAATGTTACACGAAGCGCTTAGTTGTTTCGGCTGTTGTCGCTGACTAACTTCCGTTTTATTTGTTTACGCAAAAACTTCCAGCGAGAAAGCTGTTAAGAAAATACTGAAATTAATTCTGATAGCAGGCAAAGCCTCTTCAGACAACCTCTTTTGGAATGTTTCACAGTTTATATTTGCGCGAATGATTGCGCCCAGCGCATGCTCCAGTGCCGGCTAGTCGGTCGGTTCGTTTACGACTGAGAAACATATTTCCTGTCCTCCACAGAAAAGCTATTTTCAGCTTCTGTAAGAATTATTATTGTCATTGTACACAATGGACCATACATGACAAATTTCGCGAGAAATCTTCAAAAGCAAAGACAAAACGAAAACTAATTTATCAAATATAAGGGACCGATTATACATAGAAATGACTGCCACAAATACCTCCATGTCAGTGTTTGTAATTTATCGAAGATTTTTTTTTTTACTTTACGTATTAGTTATTGGTCATATTCCTTAAAAATACCTTAAAATATCTGCTACAATGATTTTAATTAGGTTTCCAATGCCCAGGTGGCCTGCAGGTTCGCGAATATTACTTCTGTCTGTTAATACACTAATTGCATGATTATGTTCCTGAACATCACCACCTTTAACATTACTCTAATAGGCCTTAAACTAAGGAAATACAACGACCGCGTGCAAAGATACGCATGGACGACCGGCAAAAGCTAATGTGGCAATGTCGCCGGCCCAACCAAGGGACAGAGGGTTGGTGCGGGCAGGGGAGGCAGTGGAGACTACGTGACCTTGGCAGGTCTAATTTCATGCGCCGACTATAGATAAAATAAATTAAGTATAATTGAGCATATTTTGATGTATAATAAATTTAAATGTTTAGTCATATTTGGTTATTTTTAGGTCATGTTTACCCGTTTTTAAGGCCATAATAGCGTGCGCATTTCTCTATTTTTGTTGGTCATTAAGATCCGAATCCTAGTGATAAGCCTGTTTCCAGTGAGCAAGCTGGAGGTTGTACGTAGGTGTGTAATCTTCAGCAACAAAAATAGCACTGTGTTCAGTGTTATACTATCGATGTCCGACCGATCAACGACCAAAACCTTTTACCGTTAAGATGCTGAGCTCACCAATTAAAATTTTCCAAATTTTCTCACGTAACTTTTATTCTGTGAGATAGGTTTCAAGTTCTAAGAACCAATTAAGTCATAATAATTACTGACACAGTTCAGGGTAGATAAAATCAAAATTATTGTACTAAATACATTTAAATTCTCTCTTTGTTTAAAAAAAAAAAAACCAGTTTCTTTATGTACATCCTAAATGAAATAAATGGTATTCAATCGTCAATTTCACTGTAACACCGAATTCTAATTAAAATTAACATTAGTTGAGAGGTTGAGCTACTTATATTTTACAGAAAGTGCTATGAGCCCTTCGCCGTTCTATCACAGAAACGAAGAAAGTTTGCCTTTGTCTTCAACGCGGAAACGTGTCACATTACAAGCTTTTAATTCCCTTATTTACGACACGTTCAGAGCAAACATTTATCTGAAACCTCAAGAGTGTTTCAGTTCTCAGGGAGAAAGGCGGAGGGAACCTACTTTACAACGTTTTTCTGCCATGTGGTGAAGCAGACGTCCGGCTTTGACGTGATCCAGTTAGAAGGCCATTTGGCTCTCACCGCAACCGTTTAGTGCTTCGACCGAACAATGGCGCTTTGTGAGCGTGTGTGACATTCCACAGTGAATGACTTGGAGTGGTTGATCCTTAATCCCAGAGGACAGGGTGCACAAAGGACCCGCGGCACCCTGCGGTGTCGCAGCAGCCGGTGCTACTGGTAACATATTTCGACGGCTGTCACGAGTCTCAAAAATCACCTTTATAAAGTCGATCTAGAAATTATACTCGTACTTACTGCTGGCGGTGTATATATATCCCAGAAAACATTTCAGCGTTTATTATTGAGGTGACCAATCGTCCTTCTTTTGAGGTTCTGTCCTTCCTCTTACCTGTCTTCCTTTTTTAAGTTTAGACAAATGTCTAAAAATTCTGGAATCTTCTTTCAGATATGGATTATCGGAGATATTCATGTATTTTGTTCATAATAAGGCTTCTATTTTCCACAAAATGATTCAAAGATTGAAGGCAAAATTATTTCAGCTACAGAAGTTCGTCTTATTTTGAACGATTTTTTCCTTCATAATAAATCATGATTTGAAGAAAAATTCTTCCCTTTAATAATTAAAAAAAATTGTCAAAGCCGGGCATAATGGAAAAGTTTACCAAATAAGAGCAGAATTTTTACCAAACATGTTTCCAACAGGGCGAATAACGGTCTGAAACAAATATGACAGGAAATAATAGTTTGGTGTTTTTTGACTTCATCGCAAGTAAATTGGGCAGATATTGAAAATTGTGTTGAGTTTTTATCGAATGAAATTCCTGATGCTAAAATCGATGACAATTGTCTGTTTAAAGAAAAGAAAACTGCTAATTTAAATTCTGGTAAATTAGAACAATCAACATGTTGAAATTGATAAATTTTCATTTGGTAATGACGTTTGGACAAGTAATAAATCAATATTGAATGTCGATACTCGAGCTGCAGTACTTACCGCAAAATTAAATATGAAGGATATTTTTTGCTTCGAAATTTCCATTATATTATTATAAAATGGTGTATTGACAAATGGAAAAATACTAGTTCAATTAAATAATCAAAAGGGATGCAACCATTATTAGTGTATTTTTGTTTGAATTAATAAAATGTTTCATTTATTTACGTTGTACTCTTTCCTTAAATTTTCTCGTCCTCCTTTTCTTTGTAAAAAAATTTGTCGCCTTATTATTTTATTATTTATTATTTGCGGATATGCCCCTTAGGATTACGCAAAGTACTCAGAAGCGTTTGTTCGCCTTGAGAATCAAATTGTTTGGACCGAAGCCCAGTCACCTTATTATTATTAACTTTGACATCGTTTAGAAATAACTTTACTGTCAGTTGTTGTTTCACAATTATCATTCTGTCAAGACTGGAATACACGAGAATCAAGCCTGACATTTGGAAGGACGTGGCTTCGAGTTCCTGCCCGGCAACCCGGTTCTCGGTTTTCCATGTTTTCCCAAAATGTTCGAAAACAGTTTTTCTCAACCTTTTCTAGCTAAATGTCAAAAACAATTTTGTGGACCACTGACTTACAAGTATCTAATTGTTTTTTTACGTGTGTGTAAATTGTTAACTAATCCTATCAAATGTTACCTGCACGTATCGAGATCTCGTCAGATCCACACCTACATTAAGGCTATCATAAAATGGTAGGTATCTTAATTCTAAAAAGAAAGCCACCGTCTCTGCCTACGACTAGAAACATATATAGTGAATTAACAATTATAGCAACAATGCAATCATTTCCCGTAATTACTAAATTTTTGTTGCTCGTTAAAATATTTTTTTAAAAAAGTTTTGTTTATATTCCTTATAGCCTTATAAAATATAAGTATCCATTTTATGTGAACGGCTTTTATGCATTTATGTTTTGCTATAAAATCTTCAATTCAGTAAAATTTATATTAATAAAAAAATTCTGCCTGCGTACCAGCTATTCCAACTTGGTGGACCATCTAGGTTAAGAATTACTATTCTAGGCGAATGACAGAATGTTTCCTTGAAAATGCCATGGTATAATTCCTTCCTGTTCCTTCTCCCACAATCCTCTTCCGTTTCTAATGATCTAGACGTCGACAAGACCTAAAGCCAAGGACAACAAAGTCACTAGATGTCGAAAATCTATTCGTTACTCTTATTGAATTTTCAGATCACATTAACTGTTAGTTAGATTTCGTTTGCAGCGTCACCTGAGACTTAAAACCAAGCATGTGGGGTTAACTGTTAACGTTATGGCCAGCTGCTGGTGAAATTGCGGCTTCGATTTCCGATACGGCTGATCTCATTTCGGTTTTCATTATTTTCCTAAATTCGAGGAAGATTCCTTCACGAAGACTGGTATATGTCATTTTCCTTCCTTGTCCACAGTTTCCTCATCGAGAAGTTGAAATTGTACTGTATGATACAGGGCGTTCGCCGGGAAACGCAACCCACTGTTAGCGCTACAAGGAAGAAACTGCTCCCGGCGAGCGAGCGGTCAGTTTCCGGCATTGTTCGACCGTCGGCTGCGGACTATTTCATAATAATTACGCTTCATAAACTTCATAAACTTGTGTGCTAAGCATTTAAATGTGACGTAATTCATTAGCTTACCTTATAAAAGATGCTGGAAGTGTTGACCCTCTTGTGTAATGCACATTTCACATCTTCTGAACATATTTCGAGACACACGCTGCCCTAACTGACTTAATGATTTTTTGGGTGACTGTTCTAGTCGAAAAGCGATATCGTCAATTTTCTCCTCTGTGAGAATACGGTTGACCGACAGTCTCTTTTTGTTAAAAAATGAACCCGTTTCTCTTACTTTTTTAACCAGACGCAGAATTGTTGATTTAGCTGGCAGTAAAGCGCCAGGAAATTCGCGACGAAATTTACTGCGACACTTTTTATACGACTTCTTCTTCACATATGTATCGTAGAGAAATATTCTTTGTTGCAAACTGTAACGTACCATAATTTTACTCACACTCAAACACGGTACAGTTTAATAAGAGTATGAAGCCCCAAACCAGCCAAACCGCAAAGAAACGTTTATTCACAACACTGATTAATAAGAGACTGAAGTCACAAACTATCTACAATGCAAAGAAACCGTTGTTAACAATGTAAGGGTCACTGCACTGCACTGTTAGGGCAGCGGAGGTGTTAAACAGTGCGGTGATTCACGGTGCCGTGTGGCGGAAACTGCTGGCTTGAATGACCGAGCAAGTTGCCGACGGCAACAGACTGGGAGGGTAGCGTTTTCCGGCGAACGCCCTGTAGTTGTGCTTCATAGAAATTCAGAGAGATGGCCTGATGAAAACATTAAAAGTGTAATATAAAATCGAAAGTGCGCGCCAGTGGTCTGCAAGTTGGTACGCCTGTTTGAAATAATGTACCGGATGTCCCCTCAGCACTGTGGCAGCAGTATGAAGCAGCGCCAGCACAGAAATGGTATAAAGATGGCCGCCCTATTATCAATGTGCACCAGAGAAGAACAGATTCTTGAAAATGAAAGTGTATAACCTATAAACATTATCACTGAATGAAAGTATAGTACGGGGATGCCTGTTTATCACATGAATGATATAGAAAGTTTGCAAATGGTGTGACGTCTGTAGTTGATGCTACGTGCCCCGGCCAGGTACATGTTTCGTGACTCCCGAGACCAGAGCAGCAGTTGAAGCCCTCGTATTGGTAAACCACAGAGTGACATTGGATGACTAGCGACAGCTGAAAACATTTGTCATGAGTCATTAAATCACTTTATGCATGATGTGCCCAGATTTCATAAGATGTCTGCATGATGGGTGCCACGACAGCTGACTCTGGAAATGAAGTAGTGGCGTGTTGATTCGTGTGAAGAACTTCTGCGGCACCTTGAACGGGACGGTGACGGCTTCCTTGCACGAATCGTCACCGGTGCCAGAAAGAGAGCGCAACGCGAGATTGTTCCCAAGTGCGGCAACAGCGCGATCAAACACACCCACCAATTTATTTGGCCACAGCTACAGTAGCCGTAAGTGCTAAATATAATTCCACCCTTCTTAGTATACAGTGGAAAAAATAATTATCTTTCCACAACCCTCTTCGGCCAGTCATGAGGGGGGGGAGGGGAGAAACACACAGGCAGCTTAGTTGTGGTCTGTCTCATAAAACACTCCCTGCCCAAAAAACTATTACCTCACATACTTCAAGAACTTGCCATCACAGACCCGGCTAAGCGTTTGAAGAGGGCGGTCTGAGCACACATTAGAAGAGTCGTTCCATCCCAGATGGAGCGAGCACTTCTCCTCATTTGCATCCACGAGTCCGCCGCGCTAGCCCCCGCTTGTGAGCTAAATATTCACTTGCTGCAGACGGGAATGGAGGGGAAAGTGGACGGGCAGGCATCGTTATTATCCGACCGTTGGCGGCCGTCCTGTTAAAAAGCTTATTTACCAGCCGACGGGCCGAGCCCAGCAGAGCGCTTTTCATCTCTTGTTTAACGAGGACCGCGGCCTGAAACAAAAGGCCTGAGCCGAAGCGCAAACAGTCTAATCAAATCACTGTCCGTGTGTGCTCTGCTAAAATAATTGATTTACCGTACGACCCTCCCGCGGCATCTGCCGATCGGCGCTCTTCAGCAAACAGTGACGGACAGCAGCCGTCGGGGGAAATTTCAAAACCCTTCCACGAATTGTGCACTACTGCCCACAGCTTGTAACCAATTTTAAACGATTCGAAAAATCGCTACGCAATTCCCTTACTACAAGCACTATGGTCAATTTCTCAATAACTGCAATAACTGTACTTGGTGTACTTGGCGTTAAATCCGATATGATTATGCTGGAGTACCGATTCTAGGCTTTTTTTTTTTTTTTGCTCTCTGCATCTAGTCTACGTTGAGGTTATTAGAGTCGTCAAAGGACAGGGGGCAATGAGGGGGAAGGAATTCAGCCATTTTTTTTTAAGGGAACCATCCCTTTTTTTTTTTAACTGCTTAACGTCTCCTATAACAACTAGGTCTTTAGAGACGGGAAAGGATGGGGGGCAAGGAATGGGAAGGAATTCGGCCATGGCCTTTTGAAGGAGGCATCCCGGCATTCACCTGGAGTGATTTGGGGCAACCATGGAAAACCCAAATCTGGATGCCCGGACGGGGATTCGAACCGCCGTCCTCCCGAATGCGAGGCCAGAACGCTAGCCGTTACACCACCACGCTCGGTGGAACCATCCCTCCATTCGTCTATAGTGATTTGGGGAAATTATGGAAAACACAAATCTGTACGGCTGGAGAGGGATTCGAACCCGCGTCCTCCCAAATGCGATGCCAGAGCGTTAATGCTCACACAACACGCTAGGTGCAATTATTGGAGAGTTATTTAACATGCTTATTGTTCAAGGTGGAAAACATTAGGGCTCAGCATTCACGATCATCAAATTGTGCATTAGAAATCTGACGGTTAAGAAGATATACGATACAAGTAACGATGAATCGAAAGTCGAACTGGAACGTTATGTCTTGCGGCTCACTTGTCGTTTTGCGTAAACGTTGTAACTAACAATATGCGATCACTTATTTTATAGTGATACAAAACAAATTTCACTTGCGTTTAAGTAGACGCATACACTAAAATTAGACCCTCTGGGCAAAAAGTAAACTGCCCCATATCAGAAATTTGTCATGGAGATTTATATTATTTACTTTCTGTTGTATAAATAGGCTGTTCTGATGTTGCTTTCATTCACTATTCCATTAGTCTCTTGATTGGCTAGCTCTTTTCACTTCTGTATTGTCTTATTTCAATGGCTGCTTTCACCACAGACTCCCAAAATTAAGGGGTCCATGCCGGCACCTTTACATTTGCGAGGACTCAATGACAACACCTTTTACAGAGATACCGGAGACTTTCTGAGAGACGCATGGAAACCGGGGCTTCCATCCTTCAGACAGGAGCGCACCAAGTTTAAGGCCGATAGTGACGATAACGAAGCCTGCTCGAGCAGGGCTGCAAGGCGGAACGGGACGACGCTCATACATAGCGATGACGCTCATTGGCCGGCTGGCATATGACCTGACATTGAAGAATTTATATAAGCCCGTCCACCCGCTGACGAGAATGGCTGAAAAGTAAAAATAATAATTAAATATACGGCGCTTTCTTAATTTCGGTGGCATAAGTTGCGATTACTAAAAATTAATTTTTGTGTTAATTTAGGCGTCAGTATAATTGCACATAAATATAATATTTAATTTTATTAATATAATTTCATTGTTATAACATTAGTGCCTCTCCAGCCAGAGACTTCTGTTACTAGCTGACATTTTTGTTCCCACATTCACTCGAAGTACAGTGCATATTTTTGTATGGTCTCCTATTCGACGGGCATAACGTCACAGGAAATTTTTGAGATTTCTCAAATTACGGATCGTTTGCTGGGAGTGCAGCAAATCGTATTTACTGTCTGCCATTCAAGTCGTCTCCTGGGAGTCGTTAAGTTGTTGACTGACAGCCCCGCCGGCTAGATTCATCACCTCGGTGTCCTGTCTGTAACATATCCGGTACAGATTTCGCTTACTTTGGTTATCCAGAAGTGTACCTTTCACTCAAATTATTTCGATTAATTTTTCGTTTGTCCGTTTAGTTTTCCTGGCCACTCATATAATAATACAATATCAACCAAAGCGTCTAAGATCAGAAATATTCGATTTATCCAGTTCTGATGTACACCAAAAGTTCAATTTAATTTAATTGCGATGGAGCGTACGCTCTGGTAGCAATTTCCCAAGACACTCATTTTTTCCCTTTCCTGAAGCAACCTACTTTTGCCTTCTACAAATTTCAACTGTAAGTTCTTTCAGCATTTTTGTTAAATTTAGTATTCTTTTTCTTGGTAATTTATTCCATCCCTAACCCCTTTAACCACGAAAGGACATCTTAGCACACCCGTTTTCCTGAAATCGTGTGTCATTACCCCTTGCACTTCGTTTATTTCTGAGAGGTGAGAAAAAGGTTAAGAGAATAGTGTATTCATCATGGATTGCCATTCGGTCTGTAATAAGCGATTCGTTACCGGGCGTCAAACTGCTTAAGGCCTCAAAATTGATCATAATTACTGTTAAAGATGTATAATGCACGTGACGTTTAATTTAGGATCACAAAGGTTGAATGAATTGCGTTACAAAATTCACTAACAAGTAGAATTGATGTGGTTCACAAACAATGAATTTATCCGTTCATCAGATTAGTGTTTGTTGAAGTTACAAAAAGACGAGAATCCCTTGAACGATATTTACGGACGAAATTGTTGCGAACGTTTCTCACGTACGATATTTGTTTACTATATATTCTCACTGAGCAGGCGGCATCACTATCCCAGCACACTGTGGTGATCGGCTCAGCGTGGAACTATTGTCGACGGGTCTTCATGTAGTTGGCTCAACACGACAGCCAGGGTCGCATCTGGCGACATAATGCGTTGTCTTGGGCCGATAGATAACTGACCCCGGCTTGCAGTGCTCTGTGCTAAGACAGTGGCTGTGTCGTATCGATAGACCGTAGAGAGGTCAGACGCCTCGTCCTGGGTACTTCAACACGCAAGAAAACGTTACTCCAGGGCCATAGACCGCCCATTAATTTCCCTTGACCAATCTTTGCCGTGGTTTCATCCGCCCCGGTCACGCAATTTTATAACTAAACAGCAGAATCTTACACCAAAAACTGCTTAGTGGCTCGAAACCTCCCGTTCTGTTGCCACGCAGGACTAATACAGGGTGTTTCAAAAATGGCCGGTATATTTAAAAATCAATAAAAACTAAACGTGGCAGCGATAGAAATACACCGTTTGTTGCAATATGCTTGGGATAACAGTAAATTTCAGGCAGACAAACTTTCGAAATTAGTTACAATTTTCAACAGATGGCGCTGCAGTCTGGAAAAATATAAAGTACGATTATTCTAAGGAGTAAACCATTTTTTCACAGCAAACTTGCAATCTGTGAACAGCACACGCTTACAGCAGAGAGACGACTTACAGAATGGCGAACTCACAGACTGCGTTTACTTCTTTATCTTTCAAATCTGTTGTTGAAAATTGTAACTAATTTCGAAAGTTTGTCTGCCTCAAAATTTACTGTTGTCCCAAGCATATTGCAACAAACGGCGTATTTCTATCGCAGCCCGTTTAGTTTTTATTGATTTTTCAAATATACGGTCATTTTTGAAACACCCCGTATTTGGAAGACGGAGATGATTCCCCCAAAAAGCGATTGCATGAGATCCCGGTAAACTTTCAGTTTGCGGCGATTGTCTAGTAAAAGAATTTATTTTGACTTCATTGGCTTATTTTTTTTTTTTTTTTTTTTTTGTTTTGTTTAAGGCTTTACGCCTCGTCGACGTCGAGGTCATTAGAGGTGGAATGGGACTGGTGACAAGGAACGGGAAGGAATTTGGCCATGGCCTTTTTTAAAGGAAGCATCCCGACATTCGCCTGGAGTGATTTGGGTAAACCATGGAAAACCCAAATCTGGATGCCCGGACGGGGATTCGAACCACCGTCCTCCCGAATGCGAGGCCAGAGCGTTAACCACTCACCCAGTACGCTCGGTTTGGCTTATAAAGTTTCCATTGACAGCGGTCTTCAGTTTTCAGCACTAATTTCTGCACACCGAATTCCGACACTATTCATTTCAGATCAGCTGTTTCTACCTGTGCCCTTAAGGATTTTATTATCCCTATGCCGTTCCATTCACAAAACAGTTGGGATACGGATTGCTCTTAGTGAACTTTTTTATACTATCCCTGTGCCTGCGGTTCAAAGCACGTGCGATGTCGCTTCATGAAATGATCCAAAGCTGTTTCCGGTTAGATACAGTTTTGCGCGTAACATACCCAAAAATTTTAATTGGCAAATTACTAAAACTGTTTTGTGGATCGATAAGAAGTGTTGTAGAGTAAGTAGCTCAAGCGGCAAGATAAATGTTGATTAGAATAAATTCTGCAACCAGAATGGAAATAATTTGACAAATTTTGACTTAAAAATTGCTATTACAGTGAGAATAATGCCTTTGGGTTCCAAATAAATAAACGCAAATAAAATTAGAATTGAGGGTGGCAGGGCAGCGGCGTTGGTCGGCCGTCATAAATCTACCGTTTTTCCGCTGCCGTGTCTCCGGCTGATTTCAGGTGTTTGCGGCGGCTGGGGCTCGTAAATCGTGCTTCGGCCGACCAGACGCCTTCACGGCCACTGCGGAGACTAACGGCCTGATTTACGTCCCAAATGCTGCCGCCCCACATGCACACCAAAAACACGTCGTTGAGTGGTTCAGTTTTTTTTGAACTCATCAGGTTTACCTAGAGCCGTCCACCACTGTAGATCAGCGTATTAGTGAATCTTGAGGGGCAGAGGCGCGATGATTCAGATTTTAAATTCTGAGTGCACTTCGTTATTCGTTGTTCCACAGTGTTGACTTAGAACTGGGAGGCAAAAATCAATTTTTTTTTTTTTTTTAATCCTTTTCTTGATGGATTTGTTGCAATCCCCAGCGCTACTTACCCTGCTATAATCCTATCATCTCAACATACCCACTGTAAATTATATCACCCATTATTTGCTATATATAGGCCTTTTACTTACTTCTTCAAGTTAACCATATCAAATGTTCTCTCGATTAACAAATAATTTAGTCCTGCTTGTCTCATGTCTTGTTTATAGTTTTCTAAAACTTCTCCTTAAAACTCTTTCCTCAGCCATCATTCGAAAAAAAAAAAAAAAAAAAAAAAAAAAAAAAAAAAAAAAAAAAAAAAAAAAAAAAAAAAACAACATTTCGCACTTTATTTTCTCACTTACTTTACATCCCTGTATATAGCAAAATTTCAAATGATTGTTTACCATATTTCTCGTATTACGAATTTGTAAATTTCGCTACCATAATGTGCTGTCTCAATGTTTGTAATTAAATTATGCTATTTTAGAAATTCTCTTTTTGTTAGGAGTTTTCTGCTTTTGAAATGGTTTTTGCTTCTGCCATTAACAGGTGGATGAGATATCAGAGCAAACTGTAGGCACAAAAGATGAAATTCTTGGCAGGCAAAGTAAAACCTGATAAGCGAAGAGAAAATAAGTAATAAAAAATTCATAGGGAGCTTAATAGTCCGAGAAGACGAGAATACAGTAATTGCAGCACGCTGATGAGAAAGGTTGAAAAAAGACGGACAAGAGCAATGCTACTGAGTAAGAAACCTATCGGAATAGTGCAAGTAAGGAAGATGATATGAGAGCAGGAAGAGGTAGAGGGGACGGAAGAAAACTATTTACAACATGTGGAGAAAGACTTCTGGCCAGTTCAGCAGAGATGGAAGATGATGTTTTTGGCGAAACACGCGATAAAATGACAATAAACGTAATATTCACTTCGTGTGAACATAAGTAGAATGTACAAAGTGAATAGCATTTTGGTGAATCCCTATTACGACCCACGTCTAACCATACGCAATTTGTTCTATCAAAATCATTCAAAGTGTTGAGATGCTGATTTCCAGAACGGGTTTTATCAGCGCCCCTTTGTAAAAATGTATTAAAACGTTCAGGATCTATTTATTCTTCCTACATGTAGTTCCTGAGAAAAAACGGTGGGATATCTGGGAACCATTTAGGTTATGTTGTTCAGACTCATTCTTTCATAATTTCAGCAGTGGAAATATGGGTTGCCTAATTTCTTCAGGTTTCATTTCTTCAATGAGCGTTCCGTTAGCCCAATGGTAAAGGCGCTCCCTCTGAAAATTTAGGATCCCGGTACGGACATGAATGTTGAAGAGCTCTTATTGACAAAATGAGATACACCTGGAATCTCCATTGTTCGGATTCCACGTTAAGCAATGGAATGTGGAGTATAGTTAAAATCCGTCTAATAGTTTTTATTTGATCTGCTGACATAGACAGTCAAGTTTTATGACTTTGTTATATGTATTTTCAGTAGTGTACATTTTGCAAATACACTTTAAAAAAAAAAAAAAAAGTTATGTATACGTGTATAACGTCTATAGTTAATTATTTAGTATAGATATCTATGAAACTGGCAGTTAAAATGTCTTTGTCTGCTGGATACATGTAAATGTCTATTTGAGAAAAGCTAATTTATGTTTCGACATGAACCACATTATTACCAAAATTCAATACTTTAAATGATTTTCCATATTAAAATTCGAAAAAGAGCTTTTTGTTGTTGTAGAATTTCGAGTACGTGCAGATTTATTTATTTATTTATTTGTCGTATGGCAAGCAACTAATACAATAATAAATATATACAATGACAAGAACGTTGGTAGCGTTCACAAGCTGATGTCTAATTCTTCCAGCCATTCTAAGAAGGAACTTGTAGCTCCTAAAACATCTTCATATGGTCCATCATACTTCCGTAGAGGGCATTCCCTGATATTATGCTCCACACTCTGGGAAGGAGCACCGCAGTCACATGCAGGAGAATCCTGAAGACCCCACTTATACAGCATGGCGTTGCATTTCGCATGGCCTGTTCTTAGGCGATTTAGTTTGACCCACTGGTCTCTATTTAGATGGAATCCTGGAAGTCCAGTTGTGGGATCTTTAATATCTGAATGTTTTACAGATGTGGAGTTCCAGCTTTGTCGCCATTTTTCCATGACATCAAAGTCAAATACATCTTGCCATACCGGATTTCGTGATTTAAGACGAGTGGGTGGTAAGTTATTTAGAACCTCGTGGATTGGGAGATCCTGTGGATGATCAGGATGGTGTAGTTTTATCCACTCACGTGCCGTTGCTTCTTGGCGTCTTATCTCTGGAGGTGGTATTTTGCTGATCAGGTGCAACCAGGGGACTGGGGTGGATTTTAGGGTGCCAGTTATTACTCTCATACACTCATTCAGGTGGACGTCGATTTTTCTAGTATGAGTACTACGTTGCCACACGTGCAGATATTTTTTTTTTTTAATTTTAATCGTTAAGAAAGCATCGACATTATGATGAGATCTATCCTACAATTAGTACACTTTTCCTTGACGGTGACACATTAAAAAAATACTTAAGCAAAAACTCGCCTGCGCAATCCCGGATTCATAACGGTATTCCTTCCATCTTAAGCAATACTTTTTGCTGTCGTTCCATTTGTACCACATCTTGTTTCATGCTCGTAACTGGTAATACTTCGACCTTGTGTATATAACCAATATAACAGTGGACGATGCAGATCTATCGAGTTTACTGTGAACTACTCCCAGCCACATTAATGTCCTTTCTTGTGGCAGTTCCGTCTGAATTGCCCCAGAGTTGAGACTACTGCAGTAAACAGACTATCCAGCGTCCTGCTGGGCTATTTGATTGAGAGATTTAGCTGGTTACGGCCTGTGCCACCGTCACCAGAGACATTTGTCGTAACAAGTCCGATTAACTACACTAGGACGCTAACTTGTAAGCTCCTAACAGGTTGAGTAACATAATACCCCGCAATGCAGATGGGTACTCCAAGGGTCGTACTTCTGCCTTAAACACCTCCGTTAACAACCTAACTTTCTGTAATGTTAGCTACCGTGGATTACGTTATATACTTCTCAGACCACGATATAGCTCATTACATTCTGGAATGTTGTCACTCCAGGAAACATTTTTGATGGGGGTTTAGTTTTTCTCTGTTACCAGTATCTCGATTCAGTACATCTGTCCACCTGTTTTCGGGCGAAGATAATGTTGATAGGCAAATACCAACTGTAACCTACTTCCACAAGTATCTGACTGTTATCTATATATATAAACATGAATGTATGTATGTTTGTTGTTTGTTTGTTTGTTGTTTTTCATACAAATACACAATTCTCATCCGATTTTGATGAAAGTTTGCACACTTGTCCTTTAAAACAAGGAGAAAAGAACATATACATTTGGTTGAAAAATTTTCTATATAAATGATACATGTTGTCTTATAACTTCGAAAAATTACTGAACGATGATAGACAGACGCGTAGGATGTGTAGGTCTCTGTAATGCATTTCCATTTGGCGGTGTGGTAGCTCAGTGGTTATAGCGCTTGCTTACTACTATTTGGATCGTGGTCTCCAGTTCAAATCTCCGTGGAGGAAAAGATTATAAAAAATTATTTTTGATCGTAAGAGTCACGCCTGGACCGTCGGTTATTCGGATTGAATGTTAAATTGTAGATGTCACAAATTTATGGGTTCAATGTGAGACAAATCGTAGGTAGTTTTGCAATGCTGTAGGTGTACACTTTTTTACGTTATAATGATCCCTCAGGGGTTTTTCGAAGTCAGTGTGTGTGTGATCTGCAGTAATAATACTATAAATGCGGAAGTAAGTCTCTGTCTTTTTTACGTTTTGACGACTAAATGGCTATACCGAAATTGATGTAATTTGACAAGAAAACCTGTAGGAGGGGCACAAGACATTTTTTCCGGTATGATTAACAGTTGTAGTCACGAAATTTTGAGAACTTATCGAACGGTGACAGAAATATGTTGGAAATTGATTCTTTTCAAGAGAGAGGTTCGACGGTAGAATGATATTGATAGCTTTCCTGTCATATAATGCCGACTCGGTGTTGTTTGGGACCAATCCTTCGTTACCAACAACTTTCTATATTCAATTCTGGCAAAGAAATTCTTAATCCATGCGTACGAAGTCGCGGGTATCAGCTAGTATTATAATATTTGTCTTCCTCTACCTCTCATCTGTTACCTCTATTAAAAAGTTATATATCTTAGATTGTAACCCATCTCCTTTTTTTAAGTGAAAACTTCTATAGGCGCGTTAGGCAATGCTTGGACGTGAGCAAATCTATGAGTTCGCAACTTTCCGCCACCGACATGCTGTGACATCCCGTCGCCGATGTGCTATGACGTATTATGCGTATGATATGTGCGTTGGACGCTTTATGGATGGGTAAAATCTTATAAGTTAGTATCGCCAACAATATATCTGTAGCTAAAAGTATGATGTGTTACGCTTGGACAGCCATCAAAGAATAGTTTATACTCGTGCCTAATACATTGAAATGAATGTTTGTTTGTTCTTTTTTACAATGTTCTTCATGTAACCACACAATTTTTGACCGATTTTGATGGAACTTTAGATACGTATACAAATAATAGAAAACTGTTTACGTTTGATTTACAAAACCTAAAACCTCTCCTCCTTTCCCCCCCATCACCTTAATTTCTGTCAACGATGTTCCTGCGTTGTAGCTCTGTGGTAAGGGGCTTACTTCTAATAGTTTCTCTCTCTGGTCACTGGTTCAAATCCCGTGGTGAACAGGAGTTTTATTTGATTATATAAGCTACGCCGGGATGACAAGTAGTTCTGATTCCACGTTAAACTGTAGGCACCTGACGAAAGGAATTGCCTTTCTGCCTCTGACAAACCGAGTGTGGTGGGTGAACGGTTGAGGACGCGGGTTCGAATCCCCGTACGGGCATCCAGATTTGGGTTTTCCATGGTTTCCCCAAATCACTCCAGGTGAATGCCGGGATGCTTCCTTCAAAAAGTACATGGCCGAATTCCTTCCCGTTCCTTGTCCTCAGTCCCATCCAACCTCTAATGACCATAGCCGTCGACAAGGCGTAAAGCAGTAAAAAAAAAAAAAAAAAAAAGCCTCTGGCAAAATAGCTTGATAAATCTTCTTCGGGAAGATTCGATCAACCTTCCGGTTGTGGGCTAAGTTACGTTTTTAGTTTTAGAAGAGAAAACTTTTTTAGACGCGTTGGGCGATTTTTGGATGGGTAAAATCTTATGACATCGCGTCACCAACATGCTAATGTTAACAGTTAATTTGTGGAGGGCTTGTGGCTCAGTGGTTAATGTGTCTGACTGCGGAACGAAAGGATTAGGGTTCAAATCCATGTCACAGCGGGGATTTTTACAGACCCGTAATCCGACCTTCACCTTTGTAATGTGAAGTACGCCAGAACGCATACGTGGTTCGGATTCGACGTTAAACTGTAGGCCCATGTTCCTGGTAGCACTACCGGGTTAGTTTACGGCGGCTAAGACAGGGGAGGAATGCGCAGCCATTAGAAACCCTGTCACCAGGTCATTTCTACCACAGGGAATTATTATTATTTGGTATATCTGTAGCTATAAGTATAACGTGTTGCGTGAGAGCAACCCTTTCTGATATACCGGGTGTTTCAAAAATGACCGGTATATTTGAAAAATCAATAAATACTAATTGAGCAACGTAAAAAAATACACCGTTTGTTGCAATATGCTTGGAACAACAGTAACTTTTCAGGCAGACAAACTTTCAAAATTAGTTACAATATTCAACAACAGATGGCGCTGTAGGCGATTTGAAAGATATAGAAGTAAACGCAGTCTGTGAGTTCGCCATTCTGTAAGTCGTCTTTCTGCTGTAAGCGTGTGCTGTTCACAGTTTTCTGTGAAAAAATGGTGTAAAATATCGTACTTTAGATTTTTCCAGACTGCAGCGCCATCTGTTGTTGAAAATTGTAACTAATTTCGAAAGTTTGTCTGCCATAAAATTTACTGTTGTCCCAAGCATATGGCAACAAACGGTGTATTTCTATCGCTTCCCGTTTAGTTTTTATTGATTTTTCAAATATTCCGGTCACTTTTGAAACACCCTGTACTTTTGACACCACTGGTCAAAGGTCGTGATTTTACTTCGCAATTTACGTACTGCCTTAGCTTCTTTCGTAACAACTTTGGATATTTCTATGTATACGACTATGATTATGATATCTCCATCACTCCAAAACATTTGTCTTGTATTTGTTTAGATCACTTAAAATTCCTCCGTTATCGTTTCCTGTTTTGAGTAATTTCTTTTACTATAGTTGGTAACTGGGTAGAAGACAATATTATAAATATTTCTTCATGACACGTTCTTTGATTCAAATTCCTGTTAGCTTTTCTGAATAACCGTGAGTTTCGATACCACAGTACAAAATATAAGCGGCATATAATACTCCAGCTCCTCTCCTTCCGTTGAAGCGGAGGAAAACTGGATCCACTAACCGCAATGAGAAAGTACCATTCATTCACCTACATTCACATGATAAGACATTGACGATTTAAAAAGTCTTCCTTAAAACGTAGTACTACCCAGCAATCTCCTTCAAAGAAGATTTTCATGTTCTACCAAATTAATGTACAAAATCTGCAAAGTTTTTCATTTCATTTGTGAGGTTATGATCCGATAGATAATTCTATTTCTGTTGATGTTAAAAAATTAATTGGAATCTGTTGTAAATTTAAATATAGTTTGATTTAGTAGTAGTAATGTTATCTATTATTACATTATTATTTACATAATTGCACAAATTAAATTAAGATTTTGTTCGATAGTTTGAAATCCAGAGATATCATATGCCTTAAAAGCGCAATAACCAGGAGATATGGGAATAGTACGCAATTAAAGATTATTATAAAGAAAAAATTAGCTGCCTTCAGTCAAAATACTTATAGTTATCCCAAGAATTTAGATTGAAGGAAACTATAAGAAAGGATTTACAAAATATCCTGTTAAAGTACAACGAACTTCAAATTTCCTCCTTCCCTCAGTTCCTGTCGCTATGGTGCACTTAAAAGGTTTATAATGCTGCTGGTATCAGAATATTTGACGTTAATCCACACTTTCACAGCTCCATACGCAGAGCGAGCTCTAGTGTAGTACTCGAAATGCCGGGATGGTTCCTTCAAAAGGCCATGGCCGAATACCTTCCCATTCCTTGTCACCAAGTCTTTTCCCACCTCTAACTATTCGACGTTGACGAGGCGTAAAGCTATTAGTAAACAAAAGTACAGTAGCATCCTCTCTCCACCTTTCGTTGGTCCTGATACACAAGTTTCTATTCAAAACATACACTTAGCTCGAAAACAAGTGATTTAATAATAAGATACAATGTTTGAAGTTTAATTAACTTATTGCTCTCCACATGACGGAAATATAAGAATAGCGATGTATGAATCAACAAGGGATAGTCTGGTGACTTAACCTTAAAGTGCATTGCTAGGTACCAAAATTCTCCTGTTTCATTTTCGACTTCAGCTGAACTTTTACGGAGCTTAAACCTGTACTTTCCGCTGCCAGATATTGTTACATATATAAGCTATTAAAGGAAGCTTTGAAGTGCAGATTCAATATATAACTGTCGCTCTCTTTTACCATGCAGGAAGTTCAGGTTAGGTGGCCATGATATTCCAGTTAAAATGGAACTCTGTATCTAGGCACCTTAACTTCCCTTCGAATTCTCCTAGCTAATAGTGCTATCACGCTCGCTTAATATGGCGTTTAGTTTGAAATATAGACATCGCTCTGCAATAAGCGATACAATACTACCTGATTACGAATCCGTAACAAGCAAACCAAATTTATGTTCTATACTGGAATGAAGCTCCTGGTAATTATAAATTACGCGGTACCTGTGTGGATGTTACATGCGGCCTCTTTGTCAGACCTCTGGTATGAAAGCATCATTAACACCAGTCATCCATCATTTCTCTTCTGGGATGCAAACAGCTAATTTGACATATCATCGTCACTATAGAGGATGTATTCAGGCAGGAAGCCCTGATTTAACGCAAAATCTGGTATCCAGTCGCTAATACGGTAACTGTACTGTCAAACCTCTATTCGTTCTCGGCTCAGAGCTTTGAAATATTTCCTGGACTAACTCTATCCCACAAAAACAATTCCTGCAAAAATAGGCCAAGTCTCGTGCTTGTGTAGTGACAAAAAAATTATGAGATATTGTTTTGAGCCAAGTCTATGCATTGTATATTCACTTCACATTCACAAACATAATGATTTCTCTCGGTGTTATAGGTCGTTTATTTAGAACTAGCTAAAAGCACGGCTTTTTGTTGGCTCGCGAAGATTTTCTATAAGAAATATTATATACAACTAAAGAAATTAATAAATAATCGTAAGAATTTTAATATAAACTTCAAGAACTGTAACAAAAAACCATAGTTTTAGTTTGCTGACAAATAAATTAGACACATTTGTAATAAGACACAATCCTTATGTATTTAAAAAAATCAACTACACAACCACTATTTTGATCAATTAGATGAAAATAATTTTCAAAACGAACAATTATCACTCGTGGCATTTGATCAGGCGGACTTAGATTTCTTCTTATAGAATTCGGCGAAACAAATCATAAAGATATCTCGCTTAATTCTCGAGATACTGTATCTCAAAAGTGAGAAGGTTAAGGTGACAGCCGGCCTTGACCAAAAAAAAATCACCAAAACCACTATATCAACACGGTGGAAATTCACTAAAGATGTTTTATTTCCTTCCCATAGGTTGTTGTTAGATTGAAATAAAGCCTGGACCAGAAGAAACAACACCAAAAGCACAAGAAACTATAACTACAACTGATTTTTGGAATGCTATATCTCGAAGTCTCATCGAGTTACATAAAAATTCATCAAATTGAGGCGTAGAATCCCCACATACACACATTTCTTAGCAATAATACGGAAGAATCTTTAGTTAAAACATTAAAATCTCTCTTTATGGAGTTCAATACTTCAGTTTGTGGCAACGTTATTTCCGATTAAAGTTTGCAGCGTACCGATTAGTTGTACATTCCTTTTATATTTTATTTGATTTTCATTAAACATTGAATCATCATTATAATTGTATAGGTATTTAAATAAGTGATTAACTGTGGCAATGGAATTTCTTTATATAATTACAAAACTGTCACATCTAAATTTACACAAATCACAGACGTATTTACATAGAACATTCAACAACCATAGATCATATTTAATACAAAAAATTAAATTAATATCTCTCTTTCTGGAGCGTAAGTTCTCAGGTCAACATCGGAATCACAAACTACACTTTTAATGAACAGTTTATTTGATTATCTTACCGTAACTGTGAACAGATGGCTGCACTTGAAGTTCAGCGGTAAGTTATTTCATAAATGCCAACAGCGTTTTCAAACTGCGTCCCTCTCAATGGACACACCAAAAGCAAAACTACATTAACACGTTTTCAATATCTTGTGCGTTAATTGATTCACAAATTCTTTACAATAACTGTGTCAAACCACGTGACACGATGACGTGATGCGACCATATAACATGGTCACGTGACGCGATCGCCTCCGGTTTCTCTCAGCATGAATGAATAGAAATATTAAAAAATATAGCTATTTATTTGTGTTTTTTTTACAAAAATAATGATTGATGGCACATTTACAATTTACTTTGAATTAGTATGTTCAATTTCACTTCTTTAGGTGCAGCAGTTTTTTCAAAAAGTGTACCACAAGGTGTGCACAAATCGACCCCTAGTATAAGGGCTCGCTTCACTCGCCCTAATAATAATAAAAAAGGTGTCTTGGCCATTATGCATGCCATGTTTTAGTAAACCTACATAAATTAAATGTGTTGCTTTATCAAACTTACATATACATAAAATCCAAGATTTCCCTCGCACTTTTTCGGGTTTGACAAGTCTTAGAATAAATCATATATATTATGCCTTGAATTTTCGTAAAAATTATGATATTCATAAGTACCAAGTCAAGTGACAATTATAAATAAACGATTTATAACACCGTTCTGTTTCAGAATGTAAAGTGAATAGACACATCAAAGGAAAAATTTACCTGTGTACCAAATTTCAGGTTTCTACGTCATCAGTAGGGTTCGGATCTTTAGGAAAAGTCATATTTTTTTCCTGCCTTCTTTTTGAGCTGAAATGTTGAATCAAACACTGATACAACGTTTCTGATTTTATTTAAATGTATTTTCTATAGCATATAAATGCATATTCAGACCATTTTCCTAGTTTTGGTCATATTTCGATAATATTTATGGTCATATGGTCATATTTTGAGGAAAAATCTGGTAGTTTTTAATAGTACCGGGAATTCATTAAATATAGATGAGAAGTTAAGATTATTATTTATAGAACTGTCCTTCTGCTATATAGGTGGGGAGGAAGGGGAAACTAATTTTTACTGTGGTCAGAATTCATCAGTCAAGAATTAAAGTTATAATTTATTGTCACTCCACCTTTTAATCTCGAAAATACAGCAGAAGAATTCCTGTGTCAACCCTCGTCAATCAAAATCTCAATGAAATATCCTCAGTCATCGTTAAATCTGCAGTGGATCAGTGAGTAGACCTACCGCCATACCGAAACTGAAATTTTCTGATTGCTGTAAGTTACGTAAGGGAATTTGGAGAGGAGTATTTTAGTACAGTTGAAAGAGTTCTTTTCTGTAAATTATCTGAAATTAAAGTGACTTTAACAAACGATTTAAAATTATATTCCCAGTGGTGCAGCGAGTGCAGGGAAGCAAATTATTCTGTCTACACAAAAGCGACACTACTAGATAAAACAAATGATATATAATTGAGCATGTTTTATTGTATAGTAAATTTAAATGTTTGGTCATATTTTGTCACTTTTAGGTCATATTTACCCATTTTTAAGGTCATATTTGCCTGCATATTTCGCTGTTTTTTGTCATAAAGATCCGAAATCTAGTCATCACTGAGTGAGTTAGTGAATGAGTGAGTGAGCAAGTGAGAAAATCCCTGAAATTTGCATATGAATATCATCTGAACTATGAACGGTAACGAAATAGAATTTTGTATGTTTTTTAGGATTGCTGGTATCTACGCTAACAGAAACTTGAGAAATGTACTGCCAATACCACCGAAGAAATTGAGATTTAAAAATGGTCAGAATCGCGTTGAGACTCGGCGAGCAACTAGATTATTACACTGTTGAAACTTTACATTTTGGCCATAATTTTCTTTATCAAATTAAATTTTTCAGTAATAGCACTGTTAGGATCCATATTTTGATGACAGGTGTACTTTCAGCAAGTCTAGCAAGGTCCCTGTTATAACGAGATAAACTGTGGTTTGTTCCAAACTTTCCACTCAGACAATATGGAATATCAGTGATTAGCATCGGCCCCCAGAGAGACTTACAGTGCCTATAGCTTGTTAGAATAGTGAGTAGACTGATATCTAATGTAGATGAACATTACACTTACCTTGCTTATGTCTCAATCTAGTAATGCGGATAAATTTATAACCGCATTAGACCAGTCGTAAATTACCGCAGTGTCTATCTTGGAGAACTGTTATATAATGAAAAATAACCTTCTACTGTCGAATATTGCTGACCATACCTTCTAATTTACTTCACACTACTAATCCGAAACAGTGTCCCAGTTTTCTACACCCCTTCCCGCCAATGGTACTGCGAGTCATCACATTCACATTGACGCATACATAAAACTTGACTCTTATCTATGGTCATCCTTACGCTATTGACACTAAGACATCATAGAGCATAGATCAACATATTATGGTTGGTGGATTTCTCAAACCAACTCCCATTCAAGTGATGGAGGTGGAAACAGCAACCCCGCCTCTTAAACTCAGACGTAAGAAGATAGGACTCCAGTTCTGGACCAGAGCATGCTCCATTAGTCAACATCCGCTGATAAGGAAAGTGAAGACCCTAGCCCACGAGACCGGCCCAAAAAAACGGCAACAACATACATCTGCCTTAGTAGAATACATGCAAATGACTGAAGCGTGGAACATACACAAACTAGAGATAAATAATATGTACCAGGAAGATGAAGTATGGCAAAGATGGAACTTCTCCAAACACATTTATCCCTCCCTCAGGAATGAACTAAGAGGAAAGAAAAATCACATTCCAGAAGAACTCAAACAAAATACGTTAATAACCTTAAATGAAACTTGGAAAGGCTGGAGAAAGGTGTACACCGACGGTTCAAAGTCAAGAGGTCAATACAGCTCAGCAGCATATGTAGACCTGGAATACAAAGCATATCAGGCGTTTAGGGTACCTACCCAATTTTCAACCTTCTCCACGGAGTCTTATGCGATTCTAATGGCACTGGAGTACATACAACAATCTGGTCACGCCAAAACAGTCATATGTACAGACTCCAAAGCGGCCCTCCTTGCACTTTTAACATTACCGAAGGGGAAATGCAAGAACTACTTAACGTTCGAGCTCGCTAAGGAATTCAGGAGCAGCGCAGCAAAAGGGATAGATGTCAAGATACAATGGGTACCGAGTCATGTCGGCATAGTGGGCAATGAAAGCGCGGATACAACGGCAAGGAAACAACTAAATTCCAAAGACAAGGAACACATCCCCATCCCATTTACTGACTATAAGGACATAATATCTTCCTGCGCTAAGTCAGAATGGGAAAAAAGGTGGCGGGAGGACAGGCAGGAAGTGGGAAGATGGTACCGAGCAATAACAAATACAATCGAGGACAAACCTTGGTACGACCGTTTGGACCTCAACAGAAAGGAGATAAACTGCATAAACAGGCTGAGAGCCGGTCATGCCCTACTAAATGACAAAAGATTCATTATGAAACAAGTTGACTCCCAAATGTGTACATCCTGTGCAGAGACGGAGGATATATACCATTTCATGCTGAGGTGTATCAACTACCAAGCCGAAAGACAGGAGTATCCAGAAGAAGGTGTACAGGTTAGAGATATACAATCTCTTATGCAGGTTCTCGCCTACCCCAATAAAAAATCCTGTAAACTACTATACAAGTATGTGTCAAAAACTAAAAATCGTATATAGAAGACATATTTTCAAATAAAGGATAGCCAAATTATTCCTATGTACCTAGCTAAATTAGCCCTAGGCTAAAGCCATAAAAAAAACAACATATTACTTATCTTACTAAATGTTAAACGTATTTGCATTCACATTCTAATAATTACTGTACAAGATACCTCACCCACTTCCGTATTATACATTCGATTATACAAAACCTCTATTACGCAAACTGGAAATGACAACAAGTATCCTTACAATTATCACTGAATTATCGTGAATAATTTTAGTTAATATGCACTACCTAACTTCCAATATGAAATTAACATTATCTACAGAAATGGCGAAGACAACAACCCCTAAGGGAAAAAACTCCTTAATTACTAGTTGAAGTTACGTGTGCAAGATATTCTGAACACTTTCCTCTCACACTTTTAGAAATTTTATCCACGTGTCAGAAAAATAACTTAACCAGTCAGAACATACTTCGGTTATTATTACAGTTTTTCTTTTTTTAGATCGAATTTGCGTAATTAAACAAATGATGTTTCTTTTTCCATTTTACTGCTTTAAATTATACCTTTCACCTTACTTTCTGCAGCAGAGGTGGTTTCATTTGTTTCCTTTTCGAACGGACTTCAATCAGTTCTTCATAAATATCCAACTATTCAAATATACCAAAAAATCTTCCTTAGAAGTAATATACCATCAGAAAAATACACTGCTAGAAATCTATTAAAAGTAGAACGTACTGCACAAATATGTAATACTTACAGAGAACTATTGCGTGAAAATTAGCACTTTATTACATGTATTTACGTAATTCTCTTTCTAAATTCTTGCAGACATTCTAGCTCACTTGACAGTCAAATTCACGAAATTCAAAATGGTAATCTCGGGGAATTTATTTTGGGTACAAGATCAGTTTTTCCATGATTTCATTATTTGTCATAAAAATATTGATTGATTGCTTGGAACTGACACCAGTTGTCGGAGATGTCATAAGAAAATGAAATTCGCTTACAACGATTTTGAGAAACTATTAATAGTGATATCTTTATTTTCCCTATCGGGATGTGAACTTGGTTCTTCTGAATTCAAATCCAACAATTAAAAAAATCAGTCCTTGATAGATTATTAGTTCTATCGATTCTGCCGTCCCTCTATAATTAAGAATTCTGTGGTCTATAAATCTGATTATTCGGTTAGCTGTTTTACATCTTATTGGTCACGTTTATGCTACGATACCATTAATCAGAATTTGTTTGAAACTGAGCTTTGGGTGTCGAAACAGTAATTTGTATCCAAATTATCCAAAAGGCAATATATATATATAATTGATTCAAAAAAAATCTCCAGTTTTATGCGGTGTAAATTTTCAAGTAAATTTTTACTCAAAATCTCAATATTAATGCGAATGTACAGAATATAAATAGATTCAGACGATATATTCCCGTTTGTGGGAGTTAGATATTGTGTTGTGATACTACTGGATTGT
>JARYHS010012519.1:79822377-79846924 GCA_031002005.1 Vandiemenella viatica
AAGGGTAATGACACACGATTTCAGGAAAACTGGTGTGCGAAGATGTCCTTTCGTAGATATAGGGGTTAGGGATGGGAATAAATTACCAAAAGATAGAATACAAAATTTAACAAAAATGCTGAAAGAACTTAAAGTTGAAATTTATATAAGGCAAAAGTAGGTGTGTACAGGAAATGGGAAAAATGAGTGTCTTGGGAAATTGCCACCAGAGCGTACGCTCCATCACAATTAAATTAAATTGAACTTTTGGTGTACATCAGAACTGGATAAATCGAATATTTCTGATCATAGACGCTTTGGTTGACATTGTATTATTATATGAGTGGCCAGGGAAACTAAACGGACAAACGAAAAATTAATAGAAATAATTTGAGTGAAAATTACACTTTTGGGTAACGCAGGTAAGCGAAATCTGTATCGGATATGGTGCAGACAGGACGTCGAGGAGGTGAGAATACCCGGCGGGGCTGTCAGTCAACAACTTAACGATTCCCAGGAGACGAATTGAATGGCAGATAGTAAATACGATTTGCCGCACTGCCAGTAAAGGATCCGTAATTTGAGAAATCTCAAAAATTTACAATGACGTTATGCCCGTAGAATGGGAAAGCATACAATAATATGCACTGTACCTCGAGTGAATATGGGAAGTAAAATGTCAGCTAGTAACAGAAGGCTGTGGCTGAGAGATACTAATGTTAAACAATGAAATTATATTAGTAAAATTAAATATCATCAATTATAGTTATATTTATGTGCGTACAGACTACAGCTACTGATGCCTAAATTAACACAAAAATTATTTCTTAGTAATCGCAACTTATGCCACTGAAATTAAGAAAGCGCCGCATATTTAATTATTATTTTTACTTTTCAGCCATTTTCAATAATAAACTCATGAAGCCTTTTAGGATTCACGAGTACTAATCATCAAGAATCTCCAAGAATGTGAAGCGCAGCCACTACGCCTGCTTCAGTGACGGATTGGCGACACTCCCACATGCCGAAAGCAACTTATACCAGAGGGGTGAGCTTAATTATTGCCATCTATCTGCGATTGGAGTAACTCATGTTCTCCATGATAGGTGTATTTTTGTTTGATGAATGTGTAGTTTATGGGGCAGAAACTGGGAATCGATTACAGACCTGGAAAGTCTTTTTATTTGCTGCTATCGGTCTCTCATCTTATTTGATGCAATCCGCCATCACTTCCTATCGTCTGTAAACTATTGATCTCAACATACCCCTTACAACCGATGTCCTCAATATCAGCCTCCTTCTGCAGTATTATATTTATGTGCATACATACTACAGCTGCTGGCGCCTAAATTAACTCTAAAATTCTTGGTAATCACAACCTATGCCACGGAAACTAAGAAAGCACCGTGTATTTAATTATTATTTTTACTTTTCCTCTCCACTAACAAATTAACTAATCCCACATGTCTGAGAATATGCCCCACGATCCTGTCTTCTCTTTCTGTTACACTCTTGCACAAACTTCTTTCTCACCCACTATTGCCAAAAAACTTTTTACTCTACCTGTCCACTCAATTTTCAGCATCCTCCTGTAGTACCAAATTTCAAATGCTTTAATTTTCATTCTTTCTGGTATTCCTAAAAACCATACTTTGCTACCATACAGTGCTGTGCTCAACTCATATAGAATTCAAAAAGGTTCTTTCTGTTGTCTCTTTTTGCTTTGGCTTTACGCCTCGTCGACGTCAATGTCATTAGAGGCGGGATGGGATTGGGGCAAGGAACGGGAAGGAATTCGGCCATAGCCTTTTTGAAGGAAGCATCTCGGCATTCACCTAGAGTGATTTTGGAAACCATGGAAAACCCAAATCTCTTACCTGGATGGGTATTCAAACCCGCGTCCTCCCGAATGCGACACCGGAACGTTAACAGTTCACCCTCCACACTCGGTGTTCTTTCTGGATCCTAGATTAATATTTGAAACTAAAAGATTTCTTCTTATGAAGGCTCTTATTGCTGGTGTTATTCTGCTTTTACTATGATACCTGCTTTTGTCACCAGTTGTAAGTTTACTTAATAAGTAGTAGAATTCACTTACAGCTCCGTAATTCCAAGTAACATATTGACGATGACTGCGAATGGAAACAGCAATTGCATTAGCATTTCTTATTGACATCAGAGCTGCCCGCCAATCACAGGCGGCTATTACATAACTGCACCACCCAACATTTAATTACTATATGCCTCAGTTCATTGAGTGCTTTCATCGGAGCCAGAGTTTTTATTTTTTTATGAAAGTCCTCTAGAGAAGATAGAAAAATGGCCTGCTTGGAGACAGTTATCTGGCCCCTCATCTGTAAAATATGTTCACAATAATTTTTGAACTACAAGTATTTCGCAGTCAAATGCCAAGTAATGAGATTTGCAGAGAATGGACGTAATGGAACAGCGGTGATGTTCCAGCCAAACGTTCCGGAAGTGCTGGACCTATTCAAATTTAGGTTTTATATGATTTGCTGAAGTCATTTCAAGCCAATTCCTGAATAGCTTCGTTATGACGGAATTTCTTCCCATAACTTGCCCACAATCCTCTTGCAGTTCTAATTGCGTCGACGTACAGAAAAGTAATTTCAACAACAAAAAAAACACACAAAAAACAGGAAAGAGTATTTGAAGATGCTGAGATGCTGTAGAGAAGCTGATGAGAGAACAGCAAAATCACCTCAAGGCAAACCTCAGCAAAGTTCAAGCAAAGAATTAAATCCAATTAACATGTATGTACAGAGATTTTCCCGTTGTGTAAATGCAACATAGTCTTCATGAGTTTGCACTCGGATTGTATCGTAAAAAGACGACGTTTCGACAACATTCTCCGTTGTGTTCATCATGTGTCTTGTTATGGAGTATCGAGAGGTAACTGTCAATCGTCAGCGGGTGAACGGGCTTTATTTAAATTCTTCACTGTCACGTCATACGCCAGCCGACCAATGAGCGTCGCCCCGTTCCGCCTTGCAGCCCTGCTCGAGCAGTCTTCGTTATCATCACTATCGGCCTTAAACTTGGTGCGCTCCTGTCTGAGGGATGAAAGCCCCGGTTTCCATGCGTCTCTCAGAAAGTCTCCGGTATCTCTGTAAAAGTTGTTGTCATTGAGTCCTCGCAAATGTAAAGGTGCTGGCACGGACCCCTTAATTTTGGGAGTCTATGATGAAAGCAGCCATTGAAATTAGACAATACAGAAGTGAAAAGAGCTAGCCAATGAAAGCAATATCAGTTCAGCCTATTAATACAACAGAAAGTAAAAAATATGAATGTCCATTGTAAATTTCTGATGTGGGGCAGTGTTCTGTTTGCCCAGAGGGCCTAATTTTAGTGTATGCGTCTACTTGAACGCAAGTGAACTTTGTATCACTATAAAATAAGTGGTCGCATATAGTTAGTGACAACATTTACACAAAACACCAAGTGAGCCACAAGACATAACGTTCCAGCTTGACTTTCGATTCATCGTTAATTGTATCGCATATCTACTTAACTGTCAGATTTCTAGTGCACAATTTGATGATCGTGAATGCTGAACGCTAATGTTTACCGCCTTGAACAATAAGCATGTTAAATATCTCTCCCAGAATTGCACCAACATTGTTGTGTGAGCATGAACGCTCTGGCCTCGAATTTGGGAGTACGCGGGTTCGAATCCCGTTCCGGCCATACAGATTTGTGATTTCCATAATTTCCCCAAATCACTAGAGACGAATGGAGAGACGGTTCCTTCCAAACACGATGGCTGAATTCCTTCCCCCTCCTTGACCCCAGTCCTTTGACAACGACGTAGACTAGATGTAAAGTAAAAAAAAAAAAGTACAGTTATTGCGAAGTTGACCAGAGTGCTTGTAGTAAGGGAATTGCGTAGCGATTTTTCGAAACGTTTAAAATTGGTTACAAGCTGTGGGCAGTAGTGCACAATTCGTGGAAGGGTTTTGAAATTTCCCCCGACGGCTGCTGTCCGTCACTGTTTGCTGAAGAGCGCCGATCGGCAGATGCCGCGGGAGGGTCGTACGGTAAATCAATTATTTTAGCAGAGCACACACGGACAGTGATTTGATTAGACTGTTTGCGCTTCGGCTCAGGCCTTTTGTTTCAGGCCGCGGTCCTCGTTAAACAAGAAGATGAAAAGCGCTCTGCCGGGCTCGGCCCGTCGGCTGGTAAATAAGCTTTTTAACAGGACGGCCGCCAACGGTCGGATAATAACGATGCCTGCCCGTCCACTTTCCCCTCCATTCCCGTCTGCAGCAAGTGAATATTTAGCCCACAAGCGGGGGCTAGCGCGGCGGACTCGTGGATGCAAATGAGGAGAAGTGCTCGCTCCATCTGGGATGGAACGACTCTTCTAATGAGTGCTCAGTCCGCCCTCTTCAAACGCTTAGCCGGGTCTGTGATGGCAAGTTCTTGAAGCATGTGAGGTAAAAGTATTTTGGGCAGGGAGTGTTTTATGAGACAGACCACAACTACGCTTTCTGCGTGTATCTCCCCTTCATGACTGGCGAAAGAGGGTTGTGGAAGGATAATTATTTTTTCCACTGTATACTAAGAAGGGTGGAATTATATTTACCACTTACGGCTACTGTAGCCGTGGCCAAACGAATTGGCGGGTGTGTTTGATCGCGCTGTTGCCGCACTTGGGAACAATCTCGCGTTGCGCTCTATTTCTGTCACCGGTGACGATTCGTGCAAGGAAGGCGTCACCGTCCCGTTTAAGGCGCCGCAGAAGTTCTTTTCACACGCATCAACACGCCACTGCTTCATTCCCAGAGTCAGCTGTCGTGGCACCCATCGTACAGACACCTTATGAAGCCTGGGCACATCATGCATAAAGTGATTTAATGATTCATGACAAATGTCTTCAGCTGTCGCTAGTCATCCAATGTCACTCTGTGGTTTACCAATACCAGGGCTTCAACTGCTGCTCTGGTCTCGGGAGTCACGAAACATGTGCCTGGCCCGGGCACGTAGCATCAGCTACAGACGTCACATCATTTGCGAACTTTCTATACCATTCATGTGATAAACAGGCATCCCCGTACTATACTTTCATTCTGTGATAAAGTCTATAGGTTTTACACCTTCATTTTGCAAGAATCTGTTCTTCTCTGGTGCACATTGTTAGTAGGGCGGCCATCCTTATACCATTCCTGTGTTGGTGTTTGTGCATCATCACAGTGCTGTGGGGACATCCGGTACATTATTTCTAACAGGTGTACCAAATTGCAGACCAGTGGAGCGCACTTTCGATTTTATACTACACTTTTAATATTTTCATCAGACTATCCCTCTAAATTTCTATGAAACCCAACTATCATACAGTGCAATTTCCAACTCCTCGATGAGGAAACTGTGGGCAAGGAAGAGGAATGAAATATGCCAGTCTTCGTGAAGGAATCTTCCTCGAATTTCGGAAAATAATGAAAACCGAAATGAGATCAGCCGGATCTGAAATCGAAGCCGCAATTTCACCAGTAGCTGGCCATAACGTTAACAGTTCACTCCACATGCTTGGTTTTAAGTCTCAGGTGATGCTGCAAATGTGATCTGATAATTCAATAAGAGTAACGAATAGATTTTCGACATCTAGTGACTTTGTTGTCCAT
Source organism: Vandiemenella viatica (assembly GCA_031002005.1). Taxonomy (NCBI): domain Eukaryota; kingdom Metazoa; phylum Arthropoda; class Insecta; order Orthoptera; family Morabidae; genus Vandiemenella; species Vandiemenella viatica. The sequence goes on from JARYHS010012519.1 coordinate 79,828,002, forward strand.
GGCTTGAGGTCTTGTTGACGTCGAGATCATTAGAGACCGAAGAGGATTTTGGGAGAAGGAACAGGAAGGAATTATAGCATGACATTTTCAAGGTAACATTCCGTCATTCGCCTAGAATAGTAATTCTTAACCTAGATGGTCCACCAAGTTGGGACAGCTGGTACGCAGGCAGAATTTTTTTTTTTAAATAAATTTTACTGAATTGAAGATTTTATAGCAAAACATAAATGAATAAAAGCCGTTCACATAAAATGGATACTTAAATTGTATAAGGCTATAAGGAATATAAACCAAACTTTCTAAAAAAAAAAAAAAATGAATATTTCAACGACCAACTCTAAAATTATTATACCAACGATCAAACACTTCTGCAACAACCAGTACTTACGGGATATGACTGCATTGTTACTATAATCATTAATTCACTAAATATGTTTCTAGTCGTAGGCAGAGGCGGTGGCTTTCTTTTTAGAATTAAGATACCTACCATTTTATGATAGCCTTAATGTAGGTGTGGATCTGACGAGATCGCGATACGTGCAGGTAAAATTTGACAGGATTAGTTAACAATTTACACACTCGTAAAAAAACTATTAGATACTTGTAAGTTAGTGGTCCGCAAAATTGTTTTTGACATTTAGCTAGAAAAGGTTGAGAAAAACTGTTTTCGAATATTTTGGGAAAACATGGAAAACCGGGATCTGGGTTGCCAGACACGAACTCGAAGCCACGTCCTTCCAGATGTCAGGCTTAATTCTCGTGTATTCCAGTCTTGACAGAATGATAATTGTGTAATAACAACTGACAGTAAAGTAATTTCTAAACCATGTCAAAGTTAATAATAATTTTTTTGACTTTTTTTTTTTTTTTACAAAGAAAAGGAGGACGAGAAAATTTAAGAAAAGAGTACAACGTAAATAAATGAAACATTTTATTAATTCAAACAAAAATTCACTGATAATGGTTGCATCCCTTTTGATTAATTAATTGAAATAGTATTTTTCCATTGGATGAACTTTTTTTGTCAATATACCATTTTATAATAATATAATGGAAATTTCGGAGCAAGAAATATCCTTCATATTTAATGCAGCTAGAGTATCGACAGTCAATATTGATTTATTACTTGTCCAAACGTCATTACCAAATGAAAATTTATCAATTTCAACATTTTCCCATTGTTCTAATTTATCAGAATTTAAATTAGCATTCAGTCTTGTTTTCTTTAAACAGACAATTGTCATCGATTTTAGTATCAGGAATTTCATTCGATAAAAACTCAACACAATTTTCAATATCCGCCCAATTTACTTGCGATGAAGTCAAAAAACACCGAACTATTATTTCCTGTCATATTTGTTTCAGACCATTATTCGTCCTGTTGGAAACATGTTTGGTAAAATTTCTGCACTTATTTGGTAAACTTTTCCATTATGCCCGGCTTTGACAATTTTCTTTTTATTATTAAAGGGATGAATTTTTCTTCAAATCATGATTTATTATGAAGGACAAAATCGTTCAAAATAAGACGAACTTCTGTAGCTGAAATAATTTTGCTTTCAATCTTTTGAATCATTTTGTGGAAAATAGAACCCTTATTATGTACAAAATACATGAATATCTCCGATAATTCATAACTGAAAGAAGATTCCAGAATTTTTAGACTCTTGTCTAAACTTAAAAAAGGAGGACAGGTAAGAGGAAGGACAGAACCTCAAAATGAGGACTGTTCTCCCTAAAGGAGGACGATTGGTCACCTCAATAATAAACGCTGAAATGTTTCCTGGGATATATATACACCGCCAGCAGTAAGTACGAGTATAATTTCTAGATCGACTTTATAAAGGTGATTTTTGGGACTCGTGACAGCCGTCGAAATATGTTACCGGTAGCATAGGCTGCTGCGACACCGCAGGGTGCCGTGGGTCCTTTGTGCACCCTGTCCTCTGGGATTAAGGATCAGCCACTCCAAGTCATTCACTGTGGAATGTCACACACGCTCACAAAGCGCCATTGTTCGGTCGAAGCACTAAACGGTTGCGGTGAGAGCCAAATGGCCTTCTAACTGGATCACGTCAAAGCCGGACGTCTGCTTCATCACATGGCAGAAAAACGTTATAAAGAAGATTCCCTCCGTCTTTCTCCCTGTGAACTGAAGCACTCTTGCGGTTTCAGATAAATGTTTGCTCTGAACGTGTCGCAAATAAGTGAATTAAAAGCTTGTAATGTGACACGTTTCCGTGTGATAGAACGGCGAAGGACTGGTAGCACCTTATGTAAAATATAAGTAGCTCAAACCTCTCAACTATTGTTAATTTTAATTAGAATTCGGTGTTACAGTGAAATTAACGATTGAATACCATTTATTTCATTTAGGATGTACATAAAGAAACTGTTTTTTTTTAAAAAATGCATTAAGTACAATCATTTTGAGTTTGTCTACCCTAAACTGTGTTAGTAATTATTATGACTTATTGGTTCTTAGAACAAGAAACCCATCTCACAGAGTAAAAGCTACTTGCGAAAATTTGGAAAATTTTAATTGGTGAGCTCAGCACATTATCGCTAAAACGTATTGATCCTTGATCGACCGGACATGGATAGTATAACACCGAACACAGTACTATTTTTGTAGCTGAAAATAAAACATCCACAACCTCCAGCTTGCTCACTGGAAACAGGCTTATGACCAACAAAAATACAGAAATATGCACGGGTAAATATGACCTAAAAATAACATAACATGTCCAAACACTTAAAATTATTATACATCAAAATATACTCACTTATACATAATTTATTTTATCTAGTAATGTCGCGTTCATGAAGACAGCATAATTTGCTCCCGTTCACTCACTGCACCGTTGGGAAATTAAATTTTCAATCGTTTTGCTGAAGTCAATTTAATTTCACATAATTTACAGAGAAGAACATATTCGTCTGTACTAAAATACCCATCTCCAAATTTTCAGAAAATTTTGTTTTTGGCATGGCGGTACTCACTGATCCACTGTAGATTCAACACTGATTCAGGATTATTTTCAAAAGTATAGGCGACAGTGAGACATTGATTGACGCGGATCGACACAGGCATGCTGATGCTGCATTGTCGAGATTAAAAGCCGGGTGGAAGATTAAGGCCTAAAACAGACGAAGCCCCAACTGTTCACGCCACCTTGAGCGACATGTGGACAGTCGATATGACGAATATAGTTCAATTATATGTGAAAAAATGGATATTGAAGACGAGAGTGAAATGCGTTTACTGTAGGGGCTAGTGATGGTGGAACAGGAGAAGAAAACAGTGCTTCTGAATCAACTTCATTCATTTTTCCCTAGTGAAACTCTAGTCATAAAAAATATGAATGACTCATTCCTTGGAACCAGTCAGACACTCGAATTGTATTTTTTGGTTCAAAAGTACAAATTAATATAAAAGTTAAGGTAAAGTTTCGGTGCCGAATCAATAGAAAATATTAAAATTCAAAGTCTAAGAAGTGTGTTATCAAAAGAATATTAAATCGGAAAATAATTACAAAAAAAAGTAAAAAATAAATTTGAATTTTCATTATTTATTTAATTAAATTGTATATTACGTGTTTTACATTTGAACAATGCAGTGTGATGACAGAAAAATGGAAAAAAATCTCCATCTTTGATTCATTTTCTGCAGTCGGCCGTGTCGTCGCGCCGCCTCCGAATAGACGAGTGCAAAATAGACGAAGCGGCGTCGCGTGTAAGTCGCGGGGAATCCATGCAACGCACGGCGTCGTCTGTATTGTACCATTGAATTACATTCGATCATGCGTCGTATCGACCACCGCGCAGTAGAAAACGCCTCGTCCGTTTTAGACCTAATGTTTAGATAGTGACAATAATGTATAACTTGAATTATTGACTGGTGAATTCTGACCAATTCAGTAACAATTAGTTTTTTTCCCCTCCAGTGTATAAAAGGAGTACAGTTCTCTGAATAATTATCTTAATTTCTTTCTATATATAACTTTAGTGAATTTCCAGTAGGGTCTACTATTAAAAAATTACGAGATATTTTCCGTCAAAATATTACCATATGAACGTAACAAAAATTATCCTAAAATGAACCAAACAAGGAAAATGTAATGAATGAATAAAGTAAAGATAACCACTTGAAAGTGAGTACCTTACGGATAGCTTAAGAAATAAAGTCCTTCAAAACAAAACAGGTGTAAAAGAGAATTTAAGTCAACTGAAATCACTGGAATGATTGCGACATGAATGAATGCGTGAGACAGATACCATTTCCCAACGACGAAAAATTATTCCTAATTAATAATACGTCGCGAATAGGTATAGCAGAAATGGCAGCAGTAATGCACAAAATCGGGACGAATAAACCTTCTTCGTCACCACATTTTCAAAAAATTAGGGATCAGCTGCCATCGATAAGTTTTACTTATTGTTGGCATAGCTAAATTTGGAACTATCGCTTCACAGCCGCATGCCCTAGCTGACGCCAAGAATTTGTACCTCCTGCCAGGTGGTACTAATTACTAATGAGGGAAGTGAAATGTTGCCATCTGTGAAACATGTATGTTCAGCATGTGATAAATCTATTTTTTATTTGTGAAATGTGTAGTTTATAAAGTAGAGATATGAACCTGTCCCTGAATTCACGTTGATGGCTGCGGAAACCGCCTAAAAACTGCAGTTATGACGGGTGGGAAGCGGGTGAATGGCTCGTGCTCGGTCAGTTCTACCTCACTGAGCCATACTGGCAGGTTAAATCGTGACGAAAACTGATTTCTTCTCAACTAACTAGAACCGTGTTTTAAATCACTAATTGGGAATAAAAGATCACTATGTCCAGCTAAGTAACGTCATTTGTCAAACAACCTATACTACGACGTATCATTTACAAAATCAGTCTTTCACAAATATATATCGCACAGTTTCATCATTTTGTCACTATTATCTTGCGATTGCTCGGCATAGCCTCTCATCGAATGCGTACATTCATGCCACTTCTACTACCGAGACTGGTGGTTGAGCGATAACACTGGACCCTCAGTCGGGAATACGCGGGTTCGAATCCGCGTCCGGCCATTCAATTTTCATAGTTTCCATAGTGCTGTCCACTCCTTCTTTCATAACAAGTCGCTCTTACAATGTTAGCCGACTCAAACCCTATTAAATCCAACAAAAAAACCTCACTTAGCACACAAGGTTAGATGGACTCTCCCGAAAGAGGCATTTAAGCCATTGTGTCAGAGGTAGGACTGCCACTTCCTTTCCTCTGGTACCTATAGCAAAACCTGCAATCCGAAACACGGAACTTTCTAGCGTAGCTCATATGATCAAACACAAATCTCTCTTTTTTTTTTTTTGTTATGGCATTACGCCCTATCGACGCCGAGGTCATTAGAGGCGGGATGGGACTGGGGACAAGGAACGAGAAGGAATTCGGCCATGGCCTTATGAAGAAAGCATCCCGGCATTCGCCTGTTAAGATTTGGGGAACCATGGAAAACCCAAATCTGGATGCCAGGACGGGAATTCGAACCCGCGTCCTCCCGAATGCGATTCCAGAGCGTTAACCGCTCACCCACCACGCTCGGTCAAAGACAACTCTTAAAAATTTCTGCTCCCACCTGTATTTAAAGCCGAGACCGAAGCCAGAAAGAATCTTCTGAAAGAAAGCAATGTGAACATTGAGCTACCAGACAGCCCATTACGGTCAAATTAAAATGCTTTTACGAAAACAAAAAATAAAAGATGTGAAGTAACCCTGTTGCCTCGCAATGTGTTGGTTGCTTTATACAAAGTAATTTCATATTTTCTATTCTCTAAAGATATTCATATATTTGTAATTGTAAGAGATCACTAATCATCAAAGCACTTTTGGAGCTTCCATGAACTACGTGGCTCGTTCTAGGGGGGGGGGTTGGCTGGAAAGCTACGCTGCGCTACGTGAGGGTAAAGGGAGAGGGGAGGGGTTCCGATTCAGTCTACGTAGTCTTCCATTCATATTATTTTTCACAGTTAAGATGAGGTACAGAACATACAACAGCATGTGAATATTTATTTCATTCATTTAATTATCTCCGTATGTACTTTACGGTGGTGTGACAAGAGAAAACAGTAAAAAATGTCTTCTGGAATCAAAACGGAAAAAGGGACGTGCCACGAGTGGGGAGGGGGGGGGGGAGTTCACAGTAGGCCAAAAATGGAGCTACTTGGCTTATGAACGTTCCCTTGATAGCGTCGGGCCACATGGGGGAGGGGGGATGGGGAGGGGGTTCACAGGAGGCCAAAATGGACCTACGTGGTTTATGGACAATCCCTTAATAGTTGCGTTGGTTCACTGGCGTTAGCATTTCATTGTAAAAAGGTCTCGTTTCACCCTCCTTTATATCCCCCTCTTCCAACGGTTGTTACTAAATTCTATATTAAACACACGTTAGAGGAATTTTACTGCATTGCGTGTCTGTTTTACTATTTCGTTTAAAAATGTGATTTCTGTCGTTGCCAGTGTGCACTATTGTTCACTGCTATGCATTCTTTGATTGCCAGAGTCAACAGTATCTGCTGTTACTTGAGATCAGAGCATGAGATAATCAGTTGGAGCATACACGCTCGGTTAAATTACAGGTGGTATGGAATTGAAAAGAATCGCAATTCCAACTGCCGGTCCTGTCTTCCTCTCTCGACTAATGGTATTATGTCGAAAACTAGGGAAAGTGCCAGATTTGCATTACTGCGTTTGATTTAGCGGTCTCTCTGCAGCTATCAAGAGCGATAAGCCAATTTATTTGTGTAGGAAAATTCTCATCACCGCTTTGATTCCGGGAACATGGATACAAGTAAACTGCATTACAGCCGGACCTCCACAATGGGAGTTGGGCACAAACACGATTACCATAAGGCCGTTACCGCTAGCTACGGAAGTCCCCCTAATGCTGGAAATTGCGTATCTATCACGTACACTTGATCCAATAATAAAAACGCGGCTCGCAGAAATGGATGGCAATGGTTGGCGTAGTTAATGAAGCAGACGTAACGCGGTGCAGTTTCTCGCTTCTGTTCTCCTTGGGGCTGTCTGATGAGTGGGATTTGGAGGGGTGTCGGGTGGGGGGAGTCAGAAGAAAGGGAGCCTCGGTGAGGGGAGGGGCGCGTGACCAATCTGTAATCCGCCAGAGGTCCATTGTGTCGTGCGAATTATTACTGACGCAGCCCGAGTGAGTGACTCGGCAGACATCGGCAGCTTTCGCGGTGGACGAGCATTTGGTTGATTTACTGCCACGGGAAACAGGGGCGCACACACTCGCACAAGCCTTTTGTTGTTGATATTTGGGCTTCGAAGAACGTCAGCACCGGTGATAATTAACAGTTTAACAATGATCTGATAGTATTATATTGGTTCTCCGGGTGGAGCCACGTCGATTTATTAAAACCTAACGTTTCTGCCATAGTGCTGTGGCTTTCATCAGAGCACTGCACGATGACAGAAAAGTTAAGTTTTAATAAATCGACACGGCTCCACCCGGAGAACCAAGATAACACAAGGGCAATTCGGAAAGTAACCTCCGTTTGGCTATAAAGAAAAAACTTGGATAGTAAAAAATATTTTATTATGTACACCTTCAAACTACAACTTTTTACTACTTTACAACATAGTCTCCATATAAATTTAAACATTTGTCTTAGTGTTTCACTAATTTACAAATTTCTTCTTTATAAAATTTAGCCGCCTGGGCACGTAGCCAATCTTTCACATCATTCTGAAGTTCGTCGTCGGCATCGAAGTGCTGCGATGCAAGCCTCTTCTTGATGTGAGTGAAGAGATGAAAATCACTAGTCGCCAAGTCGGGGCTGTAAGGGGGATGATCGAACACGTCCCATTTGAATTGCTTAAGAAACTCTTGAGTCTTACGGGCACCGTGAGGATGAGCGTCGTCATGCAAAAACACAACACCGAATGACAGCTTACAGCGATCTTTACTTTGAATGGCTCGCTTAAGTTTCTTCAAAGTTTCACAGTAGATATCTGAAGTGATTGTGGTGTCACGTTCATTAAATTCAACTAGCAAAACTCCCTCGGTATCCCAAAAAACTGTAGACATAACCTTCCTCCTTGAAAACGTTTGGCGGGCTTATCTTCAGCTTGCATGGAGAATTGTTTTGGCCCCAGGCCATCGACTGTTGTTTTGTTTCGGCGTTTACGTACGCCACCCACGTTTCGTCACCAGTCACAATCCTCTTCAAAAAAATCTTCTCCTTTCGCTTTCTAACGTGAAAGGAAGTTTAAGGCAGAGACCATTCGTTTGTTTTTGTGGACCTTTGTAAGCAATTTTGATACCCACCTAGCATAGAACTTCCGGTAGCCTAATTTATCGGTGACAACATTGTACGAGAAATTTTCGGGAATTGTTCAGAAGGCTCAGAGATTGTGAATCTTTCATTTTCAAGAACTTTTTCGTCAAGTTCCTTGAGAAGATCATTACTCACAACAGAAGGTCTACCACTCGTCTCTTAACACCTTCACTCATAACGTTCAGACCGTATTCAGTACACAATTGACGACGAATTTCTGCTGCTAAAACGTTTTGCGCCAAAAGAAATCTTATTATAGCACGTACTTCGCATTTCGCGGGATTTTCTATTGCAACGCTGATGTTTTAAGGTTATAACAAGACAATGCGCAAAAGAACGAGGTTCGTACTGTCACAGTTGGATGCTTGCTGAATCGGGGAACACGCAGATGTAAAAATGGAGGCGCTCTGCGTACGACTATTAGCGCCACGCTAGAACGGAGGTTATTTTCCGAATTACCCTCGTACTGACAGTGACTGCAGAAGCATTCGTAATCAAATGATCTGACAGTTTCGTCACATATCGATAGCGTAAATTTCCCGTTCTCAGGAGGCATCAGCATATTACAAGAACTATTTCAGTCCGCGACGCGAAATCAGTCTTGTCAAGGTCATAGGGTTCCGAACAGTATTGAAAATGGAGCGTCCATAAACTACGTGACTCGGTCTGAGTGGGAGGGGGTTGGGTAGAGAGCAACGCTGGGCTACATGTGGGTGGGGGGGGGTGAGGGGGGTTCCGAGCCACGTAGCTGTTCATTCATTTTGACAGAATTAAAATAAGTTACAGAACACACAACAGCACGTGAATATATATTTCCGTCATTTAATTATCTCCGTATGTAATTTATGATTGTCTGACAACAGAAATCAGTACAAAATGTCTTCTGAACTCAATATGGGAAAAAAGCTACGTACTACGCAGGCAAAAGGGGAGGGGGGGGGTAGAGTCAAAACTAATTCCCATGGAAATTTAGAATCAAATTCCTTTCTACACTTCATCCAACAGAAAAAGCAAAACTAATAACAACAAAAAGCTGGAAATAACTATGTGACTTCCTGAAAGTTAACAGACTAATGCCGAATATATTGTACCCACTAAACAGGGACGCATTTCAGTACAAAAATTAAAATGTTGACGAATCGCTTGGTTGATTCAGCTGTGTAATTTAAAATGTTGTAGCTAACTAAGCTCCGTTATAGTTGTTCACGTAAAAACTTCCAGCGAGAAAGTTTGTAAGATAATATTGAAATTATTTCTGTCAGACAACCCCTCTTGATTGTTTCACAGTTTATTTGCGAAAATGGTTGTGCGCAGCACCCGCTATCAACGCAGGCTGGACGCTAGGTTCGTGCCTCACTGAGAAAATTTTCTTCAGGTCTTATAGGAACCATTATTTTCATTGTACACTGTGAACCATGTATGACAAAGGTCATCAGAAAACTTTAGAAGCGATATCAAAACAAAAAACGATGTATCGATTATAAGGGACCGGTCATATTTTGAAATGACTGCTCAGAAATTCTTTCATTTAAGTACTTGTAACTGACTGAAGGTAATGTTTTTGGGCCTTTTTTTTGGCTTTTGGCTTTACGCCTCGTCGACGTTGAGGTCATTAGAGGCAGGATTACATTGGGGACAAGGAACGAGAAGGAATTCGGCCTTGGTCTTCTGAAGGAAGTACCCTGGCATTCGCCTGGAGTGATTTGGAGAAACCATAGAAAACCCAAATCTGGATGCCCGGATTGGGATTCGAACCCCTGTCCTTCCGAATGCGAGGCCAGAGCGTTAACTTTTCACTCATTACGCTCTGGCTTGTTCCTTATAAGTAGTATTTATTTAAAATAAAAAAAAACTTGAAAAGATCTGTTGAAATGAATTTTATTTAGTTTCCAATGTCCAGGCTGCCTGCAGGTTCGTGAATATTACTTCTGACCGTTAATGCACTAATTGTATGATTCTGTTTCTGAACGTAACCACCGTTAACATTACCCAAATAGGCCTTAAACTAACGAAATAAAGCGACTGCGTACATAGATATGCATGGACGACCGGCAAAAATACATGTGGGAATCCCGCCGTCTGAACGTTTGAACAAGGGGGTGGTGCGGGCAGGGGAAACAGCCAAGACCGCGTGACCTTGGCAGGACTATTTGCATGATGTGGAATATAGTCCTCTAGCCCCTCCTGGTCCCACTGGATAAAACGATTGATGAGCTTTTTCGCTTCATCTCTTAGGCTCCCATGTAACATACATTGTAAACAACGCTTACATAAAAAGCTGAATGAATTTAGATCCGTCTTCTTTCACATTTACTACATAGTTGCGACCACTCCGGTTTGCCGTCAGAGCATGTACTGATGCTGGGAGAACATAGGAGTTGTAATCTGTCTGTGAACAATGTCATTTATTTTTTGCATGATTAGTGGTAACGTTTTGTGAACTTTGTCGTTATTCGTACTAAATGGAGAAGCGCTCATCATTGACCTAAAGCAGGAACAAACTGGAGCGTAAATCAATTTAAATACGTATGAGGCACTAAAGAAACTCGCCACAAATTGTAAAAGCTACTAACAATACCAACACTTGTTACGAGACTAATATGATTTTTCAATGATCAGTAATGGGCTCCAATAGATTCTATCTTTCCAGCAGTCAGAATGTACGTACAGAACGTGATGCTACAGGTATTGTGGATGTTTATGAAAGATGTGTTTAGGTGAATATCCAATAAGGACATATGAATAGAGACTCCCGAAAATAGCTTTTAATCACTACCCTATTTTACAACAATAACGAAGAACACCAAAAAATTTCTCTTACGTTACATCGGAGCAGATATGATAGAAAAATACACTTTTTTTTCTAAACGTCTTTTTTTTTTATATTCACAGTTCCCACAGCTAGTCTCGATGTCACTATGAGTTTCCAGTCAACTGAAAGAAATGTAAATTTACTGTCCTCTTTTTCGGCTCTGAAATAATACTATAAAACAGTAATCTTGAATCTCATCTAGAATTTTTGTATGTCCTTTTTAGTGTGAACTTTCGTTTCAGGACTCGATCTAGCCAAGAAACATGATTCATCCGACAAGGTTACATGGTTCCATTTATCTACGATCCAATCCGATGATCTCTTGCCCATTGAAGTTTTAAATGACGATGCCGTTGGCTCAGAATGGTAAACCAATGGGGGTGTCTGCTGCTGAACCCCTTGTTCAATAATTTGTGCTGAACGGTCTGTTCCAAAAACGTGTGCCTGCATCAGAATTGTAGACTGCTGTCAGATCTGCCCCATATCGCACCCTAGCATGCTTTAAGCAGAATGGGGAAACCCAGCGACATCTACTTTCTGTGATGAGGCGTGGACGTCCACCACCTTGTAGCCTACTCGTGGCTTTCACCTTCCTTCAACCACATTTCATAGGTGCTCATTACAGTAACACCCCAAGCCTCATGGTTTCCGAATTGAACGTTCCCAGGCCATAACAGTCTGCCCTTATTAAAAGTAGCTTTGATCATTGGATTTTTTAATTTGCCACATGCATCGTCGTTATAATGACTCGCCATGCGTCTCTGTCCACTTATATACTTCCCTTACCAGACGGCTTTTAATCTGATGGTGGCCTGTGGGTTTAGGCTCATCAGTGCATAGTGTTATCTTTCTCAATAGTTCTATCCTTCTATCATGCCCTTTGAAACTAATGCTTACCATTATCATATGCCGTAGAGTTAGAACCTAACATCCCATATATTTATACTTTATTCATTTATTGTTTTAAAAAGTATCATAAATTTCCCAACACTTTCGCCACTTTTCGTTGCGAAAACTGCAATTTTAGCATTTAATTTTTCCGTTGTCTCCAGTGTCGGTGGATGTACTGGAATCAGTTCCAAATACTAGTTTACAATTTTTCATTTAGGAATTCCAGATCTGGGTTCTCCGTTTTTTTTCCATGGGTGTGAAAGCTGGACCTTATACCAAAATCTAGAGAAAATAATTGAAGCATTTGAAATGTATCTGTATCGTCGTCTCCTATGCATTTCCTGGGTGCTGAAAATCTCAAACGAACAAGTACTTCACCGGGTGGAGAAACAAAAAAAAAAAAAAACTGCAAATGAAAACACAATATCTAGGACACATTATGAGAGGCGAGAGGTACCAGCTACTGCAACTAATCATTGAAGGGAAGATACAGGAAAATGATCTGTTGGATTGAGATCTGTAGCTGAAGGACACTCGGAGATGGTACAACTGCACGTCAGAAGAGGCTTTTCCATGCTGCAATGTCACTTGCAGAGCTGGCTATGTGGACTGTCAACATCCGATTGGAGAAGACGACATAAGAAGAAGAACATCTGGGAAGTAGAGTTCAGTGTTCTCCAGGAAATGACGGTATTTCATCACTGTACAATTGAAATCAGGAGGAACAAAAAAATTATACCAGCAACTTCACCATACCTGTCAAGGGAGTCGCGAATTTCGAGGTGTACCGGAGCCGTCCTGGTTAGCCATGTAATATTAAAGTCTGTTATTAGTATGAGCTGGCGGCTGCAGGGGCGTCCACAATAAGACTGGCGCACCATCTGTTCACGCTCCATTGTGTGCCACCGGGAGGGGATTTACATTAATGATAAACCAAGGTGGGCAGAGCTGAGCCAGTCTGTATCATGGCGCCCTCCCGTCACTCCTGTTTTCCTTCTTTTTTATCAGTTCGCAGCTCCGTGTAAGAGGCTTACTGCAGGCCACCCAGTCGTGGGGCACGAGTCACTCCATCAAGTCTGCCCACACCCATTGTTACATGCTCGCTGATTGGTTCATGACGCAGGATAATATTGTGCGACCTATGAGGGGTTTGTTTATCCATCGTGGGAACGACTGACCTCCAATGCGAAAAGACCGCAGCTAGAGATTTGTGAGTTCGTCGTACACTGAAAGTTAGATCAACATTTCATGTAGTTAAGGATATTACGTTAATTTCATCAGGATACTTTTGAAATAGCTAAAAATTTGATAACTATTAAGATCAGTGATCGGTTAAAGTAACTTCGCATCATTTTGTAGAAATTAATGTGATTATTCGATGCAATATTACCAGCGAAGTAACATTCTGTAAACTGGTGGCAGATCAAGCAGAATACCCAAGCAAACATACCATTCAATCAGCCTGTAAAGTGAGCGGATCTGTTTACTTCTCGATAGCTGTGAAATATATCTTTTTGCACTATCGGGAAGACCTTTTTCTGTTCATCTAGATTCAAAACTTCTAAATTTTGAGAACAGTGACACTAAAATGAGAAATTTATTAAACAATTACAAAACCTATAACTTGTATCGCGGCTTCATTATCTACTATTCTGCTATAGTAGCTCCGTCGCAGATACTACCTGCTGTAGAACCATGGAATGAGGACGTCATATAGACAATCTGGTGAGAGCGCAGGAATTTTCCAAGTGGAGTTGGCTGGATTAGAGGAGGGGTACATGTCACTCTATCTGTGACATATGCCCCTGCTTTCACAATTGGTTGCATTAACATTTACATTTCTGGTATTAACATTTCATTTATTAATATATTTCTAATTACTGAACTGGCAATACATTTTAGGTAACAGTATATTAGTCCACGTCCAGTGGATGTACCGGTGTGTATATATATATATTTCTTTCCTTTTTTATTTGTTTATTTACTTGTTTGTATTTACTTTTTAGTTTTATTATTAATATTTGGTCCACGTAGACAGACCATCTGGTGACAAAAAACATGGGACTTAATCACGTCGGTGTGAGGTTAAACGAATGAGCGCTTTCCTTCAACATCGGTCCCTAGTCTGCAAAGATTCTTAACAACGCCTGTACGGAGAATTACTCAAAAAATCCAACTTGTCTCAACAGAATATTGTAACAGTTCTTAGACTCAGCTTTTTTTTTAAAATTTAATCTTAGTTAAAAGATTACTAAATATTAATCTGTAAATTTTTTCATGCGAATGATATTACTTTTATGGAAGGATATTCTGTAACTGATGTGTAATATCATCAGAAACAGTATGATATATGAAATATTAATTGAAAATTTGTAATTATAATTGTTGATGTAAGTATTGGTGTTTGAAGACAATATTCAGATATTTTGAGTGTTTTATGTTGCCAATTTTATGTTTAAATGTTTGTAAATACTTTTAATTTTTAAGTGTTTCTAATTATTATAAGTGATTCTGTACCAGTTCTAATTGTTTTCATATAATTTTTATTGCAAGTGGGATTTTTAGCGTTATAGTAACGTCTGTCAGCGCTCTTTTTTTGTGTTTGGGATGTTTCTATGGCGCTTATTTAAATGCGCGGAGATTGTGAGCAGAGTCAGTCGTCGTCAGTGCTAAGTCCACGTACCGATGGTCGCCGGTTCGAGTCCGGCAGAGGGCATGGGTGTTTACGTTAAGTTTGTGTCGTGTGTGCCCTGTGTTGTCCCACAAATTGAGCTGTCCGTTTGGAAGTCCGCTGTTCAAATCCCTCTCAAACAATCTAGATATCGCTTTCCGTGGTTTCTCTAAATTACCGCAGATGAATGCCGGGAAGGCTCCTTCAAATGGTCATACCCGAATGTATATATATATATATATATATATATATATATAAAAAAAACAAAAACAAAAAAAAACACTGCGATATAACGAGAGGCGAACTGTTTGTAATACAATTAATTCTGATAATAGTATTGGAAAATTTAGTAATAGATACTCCTCTCAATTTCATTTAAAGCAGCACAAACGTAATTTTGATCACATTGCAAAACGAGTGGTACTTGACCTTTTTTATTTTAATGATTTAATTGGTCCTAAAACTCCGACATTAGTTTTAAATAAGGAATCACAACTTTAATTGAATGCTAGCACTATCCAAATAACGTGTTGAACAATGATGAAGCATACATCATATTACCTTAGAGACAAATTAAAAGTAATATATATAGAAGCCATTAGCCCAACGATTCATAATAACGATCCAGTTTAATCATGCGTATTGAGTAATGGTCCTGTTAAATCAAAGCACCTGCGGTATATTTTATTACGATTAATTCATTTTATAGCAGTTCCAATTTTGTTTATTGAATTCATTTAGTTATTGAGAATAATGTAAGCATCAAATTTCCCTGTCGTTGTTTTCCCAAATACAATCACGAATGTAGAATTATTTATAATCGAGTTTACAAATTTAAATTGTGTATCATGTGACATTGCAACTATTTGGAAAATTAATTGACGAGTCGTTATTGAAATCAGTGGGGCTATGATAGTCCATCAAACAGGTTGATTGGATTACTTCCAAGTGGCACTGACTTTTAAAGCCTTGCAGTTCACGGAACAGAGATGATTAAGAGCTGTTGCTGACAGCCTGTAAAAAACTACCAATACTTTCCTTCATACACAGCCATTGATTCAATATCCGTGACGGTTTGCACCTACTTTCATATAATTTTGTTTTCAACCTTTTGTTGTTGTAACACTCAATGATACTTTGTTTACATACAGTTCTTGTAGCAGTTACATGTTAACTTGTAATACCTCATTGTAGGTAATCGTTTCCTAAAGTTAGTTATGTGTCTGTATGTATGTAACAGATTTGTGCGTGCATGGTGATAAAAAATATTTAAAATGAGGTATAATCTGGCCTAACTAGAGTTTTGCACTGATTGCTTAAATTCCATTTATTTATAATACGCAGGCTTAAATCCCATTCTTCGTTGTTTCTGCTATACATAGCAGTTTTAAAGGACGCTTTTTATTTTATTTTATTTTTGGTCAAACTAAAGTTACGTCGTAATGGTTGATGATGTAGTTACGCTAACTTCTTATGGTACTACCATGCTCATATTAATCCGAACGACCTGAATTGCACATCGCTACATTTCCTCCTGGGACTTATTCAACCCATTATACACATCTACGAAGACAGTACTATACCCTGGAGGTGGTACAGTCTTACGACTATTAAAATTGAGCCACATCCACCTCCCATAAAACGAAACACATTTCCGCTTTTTTGTTTCATAAACCGAAAATAGTGATTATATTTCGGCAATAAAAGAGTTATAGGAACATCGAATACGTTTCATTTACTGTTTTAAAGGACATTTTACAGTTATTAAGTGTTCACACATAACACGAAAGTTACCAATCTCAAACAAAATGCTGTTTTAGCAAGTACTGGATAACATCAAAATGCAGATTTTATACCCGTCTACAACAACTTAAAATAATTCGAAATTTACGATAATATTCAACGTTTGCTGTGTATTATAATTTTTGGAAACAGTACACACTTATCTAAGAGTTTCAGTCCAAATATATAACACGTAACTAGATTTCGGATTTAATAATTTCGGCAGTGGTCTTGTAAGAATGCTTGCCTGTAAAGTAATTCTTTTAGTTCTGTCGTTTCTCGAACATACTTAGCGTGGAAAAATAGAAAAGAATCATAACATTAATGTTCTGACTGACGTGAGACACTGTCAACGCAGCATTCGTGAGTAGGATTTGAAAGACACTTTTCTATTAAATTTAACTTCTGTCACTCAACATTCCCCATTTTTTCTAGTGCTCATAACAAAGTCGGGCGATTGATCATTGATGTAATACGTAATGATAACTGTTTAAAAATAATCAAGGAACTAAATCAAACTAATGTGTCTATTGTGCGAAAAAGTTTTTATAGCTAATGTCCTTATTGTGCGACAACGATAATTTCTAGCCTGTGGTATTGGGAAGCAAATCAGAAATGAAATGGAAAGTGGCTGTTCTTACGAAAAAAATTCTCATCAAAGAAGAACATAAAATTCAAAGCTTCCGTATTTAAAAACATGCTGCTCCGACTAGTGATAGCTAATGATATAATTGATGCATAAACCAAACTGGGTCATTATTCGTGGCATGGAGTTAGTCTTTCCCTGTCCTATCGCGTTGACCGCTATCTCCGGGAGTCCGTAAAAATAGTCGGTTTGCGGTAAGGGGCAAAATCGTTAACCGTAGCACAAAAAGAAATTACGGTTATTAAAGAAGTGCACCGAAATTTTTAAAAGTTAATTCTGACGCATATCACCTTTGATGAAAAGTTTCTTTAATTTAATTTCCTAGATTTAAAATTCCAAGAAATAAACAGTAAATTCCAGGAACGAGGAAAGATAATGCCTGGCTCGTTATTAGTTTCTCCTACCTCACCTTCCGTCTCTGGTAAGGCCTGCCGCTATGGTGCTGTAATTGGCTCAGGTTCGGGGATGCTGATTGCTGATCCCCGGAAGCTACGAGGTGCGATGTCTTGCTACCCACGGTTCGAGTCAGCCGAGGGAAAAAGTGGTTAAATGATGCCGTTATGTTTTTCCTTGTGTTACCAGTACACTGAGACAGTAAAAAACGTATTATACACCTATTTATACGTTAAAATTACAGATTTTCTGCCTGTATCTATTGAGCAATCCAAATTCATCATTTTTCTGTAAAGTCATTATTATTGCAAAGGCCTGGAATAAATTAGTTGTTTTTTTTTTTTTTGGAAAATGTAAACGAATTGGTCCACGGTCGTTGAGAAGTGGCAATTCCCCATTCCTATGAGTATTTTGGAATTTTGTTTTATTTAAACCGAAACTTTTTTGGCTGGAACGTGAATGTGACTTGACTACTGTCTAATGCCGCTGAAGAACTTTGCCTATTTGTTTGATGAACATTAACACAATCAAAATTTAATTTAAAACTGCTGGTATCCTGTATGTATTGACGTATTACTCATTGTATGCTGAATTGACACTAAATTAAATACAAATCATGTTCTGGATACTGAAATTTGTAACAATCTAGTCTTAAAGTATAATTGTTCGCGATCATTCATTTCGCCAAAGTGTAAAGTAAAAGGTTTGTTTCCTCAAAGTTGTGGAAAAATGATTAGCCAGTATATAGACGTCATAACATCCACGAGGACTATGAGAAAGAAGAGTGGTTTTATAAATATCCTACGTTTCATTTATTCTAAACAAAAATCTATCAGTTTCTAAATTTTTTAAATTTTTTATCCCAAGATAAATATTATAACAAAAGAAATAGTGCCACTTATTTTTTCGTAATGTTTTGTTAATAGAAAAACTTTAAAAAATTACGTGTCAGCTGATAGATGACGATAGCACTATCAAAGCACCACATTGTATTATTATAAGGATTTATAGTATGTCTCAGTTACACTCGGCAAGTGATGTGTGGTAGTATCATCATGAGGAAATAGGGCTGTTTACACACAGCGTTGAACGCGCAACCTTTCCGTGAACGGCTCGTATGGAATATCCATTCCCAGGATATTCCTACATCTTAAAGAATGCATAATCATTAATTTTCTATATATACTTGTACAGTCTTTGCATTAAATGTGGACAGCGCTGTCATGTTCTATCAGTCTTTTTGCACAATCTGGCAGCAATCTCATCCCAGGAAAGAGTAAGGCAATGCTGGCTCCGCCTTTTGGCAATATCATTGGGGGATATTTCATTCAGAGCCATCTATATTTCAGATTATTCATTTCCGTAAGTCAATGCAT
>JARYHS010012519.1:79847924-79960341 GCA_031002005.1 Vandiemenella viatica
AGCGCGTTTTTTCAACACCGGGGGATATGTGACGGGACGTCATTTATTATAATATTTTAATACAGAAATCATGTAAGTTTCGAAGTTTCACTGCAGCCAGACGTCGAGTAAGCACGTCCTGTTGTTCGACTTTCTGCCGATCGACAGTTCGGGTTACAAGCTACACGTGCAGTGCTGAGCATGCAAGCCAATACTTTTCCAGCAAGCTAGAATACATTGATCACTCTCACTTCTTGACTGACGATCTACAAGATAACACCTAGGCCTCGGAGATAGATATTCGCTGCACCAACCTCACCATTCTCTGTTAGTTGTGAACTGTAGGGCTAAGTTTCATCCCTAGGTTCAGTATTGCGGGTTACGGGATACCTCTTAATTTGTACAACATCGACTGTAGTTGATTTATGGTCCAGTGCAATTAAATGGGGTTTCCATAGACATTGTTTTATTTCAAGTAGCTCGTAGCTGCCCGCTCCCTCTCCTATTTACAAGTTATCCCCGATGCTCATGTTTATTTGCTAGCGCAAGAGAAGAAGAGGATAGGCTCAAGAGAGAAGAAGTCAAGAGCAGAAGATACGAAGAAAGTCGGCGCAAGTCATAGGGCATCGTAGGGTAACCATTTAGAACCCACGTGTCAGTCATCCTGGCACACTCTTTCAATAGGCATAGCACGATCCTATATAAATACATATAGGGTCAGCCACACCGAAAATAAATTTTTATTCTCACTTAAGATCCAATTCCATATAGAATTTTCACAATATTAACATTATGGAACTGACGAATTTTTGTTAATGATAATTCTAAATTTGCACCTCTGTGTAATGAGCCGAATGGTTTGATTAATGATTGAATATGTTTGTGGGCGTTTTGTGGAGTAACCATAAGAATTTCTAATAATTCTCTTCGTGTTCTGTCTTCTATGTCGATTGAATCTAACCTCTCATCTTGCTGCTTCTTCAATCTTCTTGTCTTCAGGGATATCTAATGTTAGTATTAAGTCAGGCTGACACCATCTGATACGAAACTGTTGATTGTAATGATTAGTATTTTTTCAAGGCAATACCATAGTGGATGCAAGTGGAGATGATAACTAAATCTAGCAACGGAACGAAGACTTCTAACTGGTAAAAGCTTTTTTAAGAGATCACTAACAGTTGCATGATACATCCAATTGTTGACTCTTACAAGGACGAGTTCCGAGCAAGCGTCGATTGTGCCTAAGTACCAATAGTGATAAGATGGATAAAATCTGTCAATCCCTGGCTGGCAATGATTGCTGGCACGCTAAATTAACCGGTGAGAGCGGCTGAAAATGTTACTCAAACCATGATTATTATTATTATTATTATTATTTTGTAACGCTTTACGTCTCTCAACAGCTAGGTCTTTAGAGACGGGAAAGGATGTGGGGCAAGGAATGGGAAGGAATTCGGCCATGGCCTTTTGAAGGAAGCATCCCGACATTTGCCTGGAGTGATTTGGGAAACCATGGAAAACCCAAATCTGAATGCCCGGACGGGGATTCGAACCGCCGTCCTCCCGAATGCGAGGCGAGAACGCTAACCGTTACACCGCCACGCTCGGTCCAACCCATGTCTGTCGCTGTGAGAGCAAGAGTTGGTCCTGAAGCTCTGAGGATGACTTGTATTTACATCAGTGATTGGCATTTCGTACTCAGCATATCAACGGTTTGATAAACAAACGACCTCAGCCGACATTGGAACGCGTGCCTATTAAGTTGTCTCAATGTATAGCTTAATATCTTAGAGTATGACAATTCACCAAAATCTCCAATATTTCCAATAAGCTTATTCCGGCCTTGACAACTGAAACTTATTTCTTGATATTAGCTGAGTTTAAGTCAAATATGACGACTGAAACAACAGGCAACGTGAAAACTTGCTCATGGAGAGATGGACAGAAAAATGTATTCTTCACCTCACCTAATAGTGAGAACGAGTCATCCCATCAAACACTTGGAGAAATATAAAATTGTGCACATTGTAGGTACAATTGTTATAGAGTTGTTCTGAACAAACGCCGAAGGAGTGGAAGGAAAATTGTTAACTCACCCTTTTCGTAATGTTTTTTTTTTTTTTTTTTTTTTTTTTTTTTTTTTTTTTTTTAGCGGTTTCAACAATTTTTGTTAAAAATAGATACAAATGCCTTTAGTCTTTAGCATTCAGATTATAAAAGGATCATATCTCTTGTTTGCAGCCGAACACTAATGCACATGTGTTAAAATAAATGTTATAGTCAATTTTTAAGAATCATACATACTCCAACGCCATTCCGACTCTTTTATACTATCTGTAAAGACAGGTTTCTGAAAGGAGTCTTTTCATCCTGATGATTGGTTGTATTAGCTTCGAACGATTATATTTCTGAGACTGAATCACCCTTTTCAAGAAATCTGTACACACCACGCACTCAAAATTTCAAAAAAGAAAAAGCACACCACCGTTTTCCGAACTGGGTGGTGCAACTGACTTAAATCGACTACGTTGAAGGTTGTTTAGATGCGGGGGTAAAGTGATGGGGCCTAGTCTCATGTATAGCCACAAGTCATTCATCAGAATCTACTGCAAACGCTTTAAACATGACAAGATCCTCCACAGGCAGCTACTTCCTCAGCGCCTGTTGATCTGCTGTCAAGCATTTCGGCATCCAACAAGCGAAAACATTTCTGACTTCCAAAGACTTCGTCCGATTGCATCCTACTGTTGTTCTTGAAATTTTAGGTATCTCCCCAAGTGTTAATCTTCTCTGTGTCATCAGGCATTAATTTTCTGGTACATATTTTCTTGGTAAATTGCCTATACTAGCCTTCTTTTTTTTATCTGCTTAACGTCTTTCTAACAGCGAGGTCTTTTAGAGACGGGAAAGCATGGGGGGCAAGGAATGGGAAGGAATTCATCCATGGCCTTTTGAAGGAAGCATCCCGGAATTTGCCTGGAGTGATTTGGGAAACCATGGAAAACCCAAATCTGGATGCCCGGACGGGGATTCAAACCACCGTCTTCCCGAATGCGAGGACAGAACGCTAGCCGTTACACCACCACGCTCGGTCCTAGCTTTCTTCTTTGTGGATCTTCTTCATGGTTCGGTCTCTTTCGTTTAAATTCAGATTCTCACTTCTTAATTATGATGTTGGCTTTGGCTACACACATTTGCTAAACAATGATTTCTTCTTAATTCCAGATTGCACTTACGACTCATCCACTTTCAGCATATATAACAAAATAACGATTTGTAACTTCGGAATTATACTACTAGACTAAAGAGTTACTCGTAGTTTTCATCAAGTTGTTGGATTTTGTTTTCATAGTAAGACTACCAATGTATGGGACGAGCTTAGTATTATATATGTTTTAAATGTTCAAACAACGTTTTACCCTTTTTATTGCAGATTGGTTAATAGCTCTGTAATGTGTGGTTGATCCTGGAGTCGCAAATTTTTTAGTTCTAAGTTTTTTTTTTTTTTTTTTTTTTTTTTTTTTTGCTGTCGTCAGTTTTTTTTACTGATTTGATGCAATCCTCCATCCCTTCCTATCCTGTGCTAACCTATTCATTTCTACATACCCCTTACAACCCACGTCCTCAATTATCTGCTTCATATATTCTAATCTCTGTCTTCCTCTACAGTTCTTACCTTCGACTGTTCCCTCCACTAACAAATTAACCAATCCTGCTTGTCTCAAAATATGACCTACCAGCCTGTCTCTTCTTTCTGTAAGCTTCTTCCACAAACTTCTTTTCTCACCCATCATTTCCAAAACTCGTTCATTTCTTACTTTGTCTGTCCACTTAATTTTCAGCATTCTTCTGTAACACCACATTTCAAATGCTTCAATTTTGTTTCTTTCTGGTATTCCTAAAGTCCATGTTTCACTACCATAAAGTGCTGTGCTCCACACATAGAGTTTTAAAAAGTTCTCTCTAGTTCCTAGATCAATATTTGAAACTAAAAGATTTCTCTTTTTCATGAAGGATCTTTTTGCTAGTGCTATTCTGCTTTTAACATCATTCTTGCTTCGGCCATCGGTTGTAATTTTACTTCCCAAGTAACAGAATTCGCTTCCTTCTCCTCTTGCATCCGATCCTATTTTCATATTTAATCCACTAGTATTGGTATAATTTCTGCTAGATTTCATCACTTTTGTCTTGCTTTGATTTATATTCAGTCCAAGATCTTCCTTCAATATTTTGTTCATGCCGTTCAGTAACTTCTCAATATCCTCAGCCCTCTCTGCTAACAAGACAATGTCGTCAGCAAATCGTAGAATACTGATTTTTTCACCCTGAAAATTTATGTTACATGAAAATTTTCTTTGACTTTCTTCATTGTTTCTTCTACATACAAGTTGAATAATAAGGGGAATAGCCTACAACCTTGTCTCACACCCTTTTTTACTGATGCATGTCTCTCGTGATTCTCTACTTTTATTATAGCCACCTGATTCTTATATAGTTTATAGAGTATTGATCTATCTCAATACTTTAGACCTGGCTTCTTTAAAATTATGAACATCTTGTCCCACCTAACATTATCAAAAGATTTTTCTAAATCAACAAATACCATAAAATTATCTTTGTTTTTCTTGATCCGCCCTTCAAGTATTAATTTTAAAGACAGAATTGCTTTCCTTGTACCGAGATTGTTCCTAAACCCAAACTGATCTTCACCTACTATCCTTTCCATCCTTCTGTATATTATCCTGGTCAATAATTTTTTTGACCGAGCCTGGCGGTGTAACGGTTAGCGTTCTCGCCTCGCATTCGGGAGGACAGCAGTTCGAATCCCCGTCCGGGCATCCAGATTTGGGTTTTCCATGATTTCCCCAAATCACTCCAGGCAAATGCCGGGATGCTTCCTTCAAAAAGGCCATGGCCGAATTCCTTCCCATTCCTTGCCCCCCATCCTTTCTCGTCTCTAAAGACCTCGATGTAAAAAAGAGACGTAAAGCAGTTACAAAAAAAAAAAATATAATAATAATAATTTTGAAGCATGTGTTGTTAGACTAATGGTGCGATAATTCTCACATTTGTCGGCTTGTGCTTTCTTTGGAAGTGTGAAGATGATATTTTTATTGAAATCAGTTGGAATTTCTCCTGTTTCATAACATTTTGATATCTGCTTAAATAGTATTTCGATTCCTTCCTCTCCTGGGGATTTAAGAAGTTCTGCAGGGATCTCATCAATTCCAATGGCCTTATTTGCTTTCAAGTCATTCAGAGCTTTATTAAATTCTGTCCTCAAAACGGGATCTCCTAAGTCATCAATGACGACATCGCCTTCCTTTTCCATTACACTATTGTTCAAGTCGTCCCCAACATATAGTTTCTCAATGTATTCTTTCCATCGGTTAGCTCTATCTTCTGAGCTTAAAAGAGGTTTCCCATCGGCAGCTTTAATGTTCATACCTCTTTTCTTCACTTCTCCAAAATTCTGTTTGATCTTTCTATATGCAACATCTACTTTTCCTACGACCATTTCCTTTTCTACTTCTTCACACTTTTCTTGTAGCCATTTTTCTTTTGCTATTTTGCATTTCCTATTTATTTGATTTCTAAATTGCCTGTACTGCTCTCTTCCTACTTCATCCTGAGCATGTTTGTACCTTCTTCTCTGATCCATCAGCTGCAAAATTTCTTCTGTGATCCAAGGTTTTCGGGCAGCTTGTTCCCTAAAGCCTAATGTTTCTTTACCAGCTTTCATTATTTCGGTCTTTAAAGCATTCCATTCGGCCTCAGTTGAACTCCTTTCAGAGTTATGTCTTAGACCTAAGTCTACCATTTCTACAAATTTTGCTCTTGTGCTAGATTGTTTCAATTTATTCACTTCCAGTCTGTTCTGTTTATACTGCTTCCTTATTCGTTTAAATTTTAGCCTGCACTTCATTATTATCAAATTATGGTCAGAGTCTACGTCTGCTCCTGGGTACGCTTTACAGTCTAGAACTTGATTTCTGAATCGCTTTTTGACCATGATATAATCTAGCTGATATCTGCGTGTATCCCCAGGACGTTTCCAGGTGTATATTCTTCTTGCATGGTTTTTAAACAGTGTGTTTACCACTACTAGCTTATATATTTCACAAAATTCTAGTAACCTGCTTCCTCGCTCATTTCTTTCTCCTAGACCAAAACTTCCTTCAGTAATCCCCTCTTTTCCTTCTCCCACTATCGCATTCCAATCACCCATGATTATTAGATTTTCCTCCCCCTTCACATATTGGATTAATTCTTCAATTTCAGCGTATATTTTTTCTATTTCTTCGTCATCTTCCTGTGACGTTGGCATATACACTTGTACTAATGTGGTTGGGACGGGCTTAGTTTCTAACCTCATCAAAATAATCCTGTCACTAAACTGTTCATAATAACTCACCCGTTTCCCTACTTTCTTGTTCATTACAAATCCTACACCAGCGACTCCATTGACTGCTTGTGTGCTAATTATCCTGTGTTCCCCAGACCAGAAATCCTGTGCGTCCTTCAATTTAATCTCACTAATCCCAACAACATCTAACTTAAGTTGTTCCATCTCCCTTTTTAAGTTTTCTAACCTACCTGCCCTATTCTGACTTCTAACATTCCACGCTCCGACTCGTAGAATGTTTGTATCCATTCTGATGACTCCTCCTTGAGCAGTCCCCACCCGGAGATCCGATTGGGGAACTATTTTACCTCAGGAATATTTTACCCAAGAAGAAGCCATCATGATATATGTAATTTGAGATGATTACATGTCCTAGGGATATCCTTTGGGTCTTTAATGCAGTGGTTTCCCGTTGCCTTCTGCATCCCCATGCCGTTGATCATTTCTGATTCATCCGCCTTTAGGGGCCGTTTCCAACCCCAAGGGCAAGAGGGTGCCCTGAACCACTCCTCACTCTTCCGCCCTCCTTTCGGAGGCCGTTGGCAAGCAGTGGATGACTCCTTATACCGGGAATCTTTCCGTCGCCAGAGCCTCGTCCGTGCAAACATTTTGCACCACGTGAAGGAGAGGTCGACATTTGGTTGGAAAAAGCTAGTATAGCCTCTCCCAAACCCTTACACCCCAGTTTTTAGTTAAGAATTTAATGAAGTTGATTTCCCCATTCTACCATTACTAATTATGAAATTAATTAATAAATTTAAATTTGCATATTTAATATTTCATATCAATTGTGAATTGCAAAATTATTATATCAAAGAGAAAAGGGTGAAAAGCTAAAATTGCTTTTTCCTTACGATACTGTCATATATAGACAGTATTGGTCACTCATAAGATTACAGAATGAGGCGCATTTACAGCTAATATGAGTACACATATTCAAGAAAGCAATGTCCTGTCGTTCACTGAACTGACAAATACAAAAATTTTTAAGAGAACATGACAAATTGACAGAAGTGATCTGTCAAATTGACTTGTTATAAGCGTAGATCGATCATTACTGCATGCCGTTACGTTACACTGATTAAACAAGCGTGAAATAAAGGGCGTCAGAATGTTTCAAAGTTTACATTCACCACTAAAGTGACTGAAAGTTGTATGGAATATGGTGAAATAAAGGGCGTCGGAATGTTTCAAAGTTTACATTCACCAATAAGGTGACTAAAAGTTGTATAGGACATGGTACGTCTTTCGACATCATTAGTTCTCTTGGTTTTAAATTTTAGCTAAGTTAATGCTTGGAGGAGAGGCTCGTAACCAAGGTCGTTAAAGGGTGTGAACTCAATGAACCGAAAGTGTACATACTATCTTTGATGGTAGAAATGCGTTCACTACCATTTCATGATGAGATTAATTGCACTGGCGAAGACTTATATGATGTGGCTTGTCAGTGGTTGTGTAGAAACACAGTCAGACAGTTCCATATTGTCCGCTTAGGTTGGTATACCTGTACACTAGTTTCTACTCCTGATTGGAAGGCGGCTGCCCTCTTTAGAGGCTGGCAACGTAAGACTTCATCTCCCAAACGTCGTTCTTGCAGCTTGTCCGTCTGTCTCCCGCCATTTTTCAATACAAGCCGTTTCATCAGTACTCAGTGACATGCGAAACAAAATTCCAAAATTTTAGATCATATGACATTTTTAGCGTCGTTAATTGGCTCGCATAGAGATATCCTCCGTCACCAGGCCATCTTTATAGGATGATGCTGAATATCGCTCTCGGAAAAAGGCGGTATATCTCAAGACTCTTCGGCGTTCCCCTATTTGAAGCCTTCCCAACTTTTGAAAGACAATGTCCAAAGGCGAGACTGGCGTATTGTTTATCTATAAAGCGCATGACCTCGAAGTTATGTTTCTCCAGGGAATACACTGTCGCGGACCAGCTGACCCCTCACTCTTTATTATTTCGGACAAGCATTCCTCGAGCGGTGATAGGCAGCTGTGAATTCCCCACACTCGTCCAATGATCCATCGTATCAAGATTTTACACACGCGACTATTTTGTATAAATTCACAGTTACCAGTATTTTAATACATTAAAATTGTGTAGATGGCCCATTTCGGTCATCTTACTACAATTTCTTGCAGTCTAAAGTTTCCGCTGCAGGAATAAATAGTTTCTACACACATTTTCAATTGTTATGAAGTCTTCAAGTTATGATTAATAAGATGGAGACTGTTCTCATTTCTTTTTATTATGTTATTCCTTAAGTGATCTGCAAGTCTGTACGCGTATTGGAAACATTAACAAATTCCGAAAACTACAAATCTTCAGCCAGCTTCTGTTTTAGTGATTTCGTTTGTCGTGATATATTATCGTGAATTGTAGTCGTACCATCCTTGGAACTTGCGTCTGTCATGGAACTCCCCTTGCAGGTACCTCAAAATTATTGTCTAATGCAGCAAGTTACAAACATCTGCTGACTAGTTCCTTATTTTTTCTGCCAATAACACCGGTTTTGCCACTTGATGGTCGTACCACACTGTAGATCGGTTTCATGAAATATATATGACAGTTTTTCATGTCTTTGAGTAGAGGGTACCCTCATCTCACTATGCCATCATTCTTTGGAAATTTGTTTTTAATTGTATAGAGTGAACTTTTATTTTCAATGACGGGCATAAATTAGAAATACTAGTACGAATTAGCTGTAATAAACGATTACCTGTAATGATAACGTGTCACTCCACTAAATTTTATTATTCTTATTTTGGGTCAAAAACCCAACAACAGGTAGTTCGATGCACTTTTCAGTTTTCCAACAACAGGCTTCAAACAGATTCATACAAATTTGGTACTACTTTAATCAATATTTCCAAAAAGGCTGCATTTATTGAGACTGTACTACCAGAGGTGTTTGGAGAACGTTCGTTGGATGAACGACTGCCGTACCATTGAGCATTTCATCTCAAAACTGCTGTAGCCACCATTTTGCTACAACTTAGTAAACTTTAGTCCCCTTGTCTTAGTAAATCTTCAGAGGTTGTTGTTGCTAAGCCCCACTGCTAATTTTTACATTAACCAGCAGTAAGTAGATATCCCGCTCCTCGCAACATATGGCCCTACTGTTGGTTTTGGCGGTAGTGATATCACTTAGCGTTTTATTACTACTATTCAACAAACCACTTTACAAGATATACATGTTAGCGCAACGGGTATTATAGTCAAATAATTCAATTACTCCACTCATTCATTTGAGAAACTTTATTCTATATTTCAAACGTTCGCTGCTACAAAATACTGCCAACACACACTTCTATCTATACAAGCTCTCTCCTAGTACTCTCTCGCCATATTGCCATCTTCACTCTCTCTCCATACACAATCACAGTAGTACCAACTACAACAAACTAAATTCTAAAAAACTTAAAATTACCCAAATGTCTACACAAACTACTCATGCTGTGAAGTCTATTTAAAACTATTTTATTTACAATTATTTTTTATTACAATGATTTTGTGAGTGGGATCTCACATATGCCCCCACTTTATAACAAACAAGCATATTTTAACAAAATTGGTTGGCTTGTTATAAAGTCCAACCTTTTTCACAAATCATTGTCTTTATATACATTTCCACAATTCTGTCCTTATTTATAACAATTATCACTCACTGTCTCTATCAGTCTGCATCTTTACCAGTCAACGTTATACAAAACCACCAAATTTCACAAGAACACAATATGTCACTTATCTCTTCTGACCTTGTACATTTTCAAGTCTGTTATGTTTCTTAACCCAAATTTCTTACCAGACTTAGGATACACTAGCCAGTATGCGTTCCTATGTGGCTTCCCTTCTACCTTAAATGGTCCGTGGTACACGTCAAAGAATTTCTTAATCTCCGCATTTAATTCGCATGACCTCTCCTGAGTCTTACCAGTACCAAATCTCCCAAATTAAATTCGACAGGTTTATATCTTCGATCGTGCCGGTTTCTTCTCTCTTCTTATCTTTTCTTCATTCTTTTATCAGCTCAATGTTATGCCCCCACAACGTAAGGTTTTATTTTTTTCCTTTTCCTCCAATCTTTTAGTGCCTCCTCCTTTAAAAACTCTTCTTGCAATAAGTCTTTTTCAAGTTCTTCCTGCGACCACTTCAACAATTCAACTTTGCTTCCATCTTTTAGGCACAATTGCTGTAAATCTAATTCTCTGCTACTACATTGGCTATCGTCTTCCGTGTTCCATCTACTGTTGTTTCCTACTGGATCTCTTTCTTCTTCTATTTTACCAGACAAATTATTCACCACATTGGATTCACTGTTTCCCATAACTAAGCTCATATCATGACCACATTCTTCTGAAACTTGAACATTTGCCCCCTCTAGCATTATACTTTCTTCTTCATCATTGACGGCGTATTTCTTCACCAAGAAAAATCTCACTTCTTCTGTTTCATCATTGTTTAATATTCCATTTTCTTCTTCTATTTCACTATTTTCTTCCTCTTCGCTACTATAATCTTTTTCGCTGCATAATTTCTCACTTCCTTCTTCTTCGTTGTCATTAGTACTATCACTATCCACTGATGTAGTTTCATACAGATCTTCGTCCACCCTTTCTGATATAAGCTCATTTGGTAACATTTCTTCCTCTGCAGTGTATTTCTTTATATTCTCCTCACAGTTCTTTTGATTATCATGATTTCCCACGTCGATTCTAGCCAATTCTTGTACCTCTTCTTCGTGCCAATTATATTCACACATCCTTGTAATGTTCTGCGGCTCATCCTCATTTAACAAGTTTAAACATTCCCACCATTTTAGCGGCTCCTCCTCCTCAAAAACTCGGACATCTTCTTCTTCTATTGTTCTCTCATGATTATATGTTCCGTTTTTGTAGTTCACATTTTGCACATCACATTCAGTTGTTTTCTCCCGTATGCTTTTAGTTCTACCTTGATTATTATTGTCGTCATCCAGTTTGGTCATCTTCTCTCGATCCTTTGGTCCTGTTTTGACTTCTTCCGCTACTGTTCGGACCGCCCCAGTTGCGGCACTGAGTTTCCCATCATTCTCTCATGATCATGGTGCCTTACTTCCTCCCTTCTTACTGCCTGGCCATTATTGTGATGCGACCACTGATTGTCATGGATTCTGTTTTCATATTCCCTTCTCCTATTATCACCCGAATTCCTGTTGAACTGATCTCCTCGGTTATATCCGTTCATACGGCCTCTGTCTCTCGTAAAATTATCTTGCGATGGCACTTGGTTTGACCTGTTATAATTTCTGAAATCATTCCTCCTATCCTCCCTTGGTCCATGCTCATTTGTACTACTCCAACGATCTAGTCTTTCAACTGCTTCGAGAAATTCTTCTATACTATTCCATTGATTTATTATAAGCTTCTCTTGAACAGGTCTGGGCAACTTTTGTAATAATACTTCTATCTTTTCATCATCATCTATTTCTTGGTCCAGATAACGCAATTCCTTCATAACTGCTTCACAAAAGTATTTCATACTGCCATCACGCCGACTATAATATCTACAATTCCAAAAATCCCTTCTCACTCTTCTTTGCCTCCGTTGTGACCAATACTTGCTCAAAAATACTCTCAAAAATTCTTCATAGTTGTTACACTCCTCGTCACTCTCGCAACTCCATGCAAAAGCATCCCCTCGTAACATGTTCTTAACATACCTTATTTTGTCAACATCAGACCACTCGTAAGGTAAGCCATTTTTATAAGCTCTAACAAATTCTACAGGATGAACTTCTCCTTCGGGTTCAAATTTTACTTCCGGTAACTTGAAATGATTCGTAATGATGTTACCGCTTCCCATAGTAGTCACACCTCGCCGTTCTGCTTCCTTGACTCTTTGAGTTAATTGTAATATCTCTTCTCTCACATCTTCTTTAACTAAGTCGACCTGGTTAGCTACTTCCGCCACCTTGCATGTCACTCCTTTTGCCTCCTTGTCCATAACCATTAATCTCTCCCTAATCGAGAAATCCTTTTGGAGTTAGTTTCCGCCTTCTCTTTCAACTCTTCAATCCCTTTAGCACATTCCCTCTGATTTTCATAGATTACTTTATTTTCTTCCCGCATGGCCATTTGCTCTTCTTGTATTATATTGCTACTTTTCCTCACTTCCTCCTCAACTTTCTGTTGCACTAAACATTCTACATTCTTTTTAGTAGTCTCCCCAAGCTTTTCCACATAATCATACACCATCGTTATTTCCTTTTCCATTCTTGTGTCCACTTCCTCTTTTAATTTTTGCCTCATATTTTCTATCTTCTTGTCACACCTGTCTTCTGATTGCCGAATACACTCATCCATTTTCAACAACATATCCTGCTTCATCATTCGCATTTCGTCCGAAATTCGTTCACAATTATCGGCTGTTCGTTTTGATTCCTCTCTCATCTCTTCTGTCATCCTCTGACTTAATACAATTTTTCTTTCCATATTTTCTGCTGTTCGTTTTGATTCCTCCCTCATACACTCCATTAAAGAAATTAACATTGATATTTCGCCACCTTTCTGTTTCTGGGCATCAATCATTTCATTACCTCCTTCTTTTTCTCGTATTTTAACTTGATCGACTGGTACTGGTGTCGACGTAACATTTGTCATGAAATTCTCTGACTCATGGTCACCGATATAGCTACTTTTAATATCTACACTAATATCACCACTGGTCAGCGACTCAAATCCGCTTCCCCCCATGCGATCAGAGATATCTACGCTACTAACTTCTGCTACACTACATGCGCTAAATCCATTTCCCTCCCTTACCGTCGAGCGCTCACCGAAACCAGAATCTTCATTGTTGACATTAGCATTATTATTATTATTCCCCTCTTTAATATTTAATTCAGCATCGCGGTTGACTAATTTTTCACTAATTGCTGCCATGTTAATTACAAATTTTAATCAAACACAGTACCACGGGCTAAGTCTGCTACAAAAATTATTCCGCCAAATCACAAGACAATATTACACATACAAAATCACTTCACAATTTTACAACGCCGTATTACAACGCAGCTAGACTTTCAAACGGGTTACAGAAACCCTTTCCACAATTACTTACTGTACCAAAAAACAGCTGCACCCCTGTAAAAAATAAATTTTGCAACACAAAATATACACAACATGTTATTACATCGAAAGTTACAATGACTGACATACATGCATATACATAAGTTGCTTTATATTCGTCTACTTAAAAAAAATCTTCCCCCCTGTATTTAATTATTTTCTTTATTACTTTAATTAAGACTTTCACAGCATGTAAATTTAGCTTAAACAGTTTTTTACGGACCAAAATTATTCTTACGACAATTTTACAAATTTAAACTTTCAATTCTTACAAACAGTACTCCGTTACTTTATGCTTGTTTTCAAATAGTTCTGCTTAATTCAACCGTTTCAATTGCTGCTATTTACACCACTTCTTTTTTCAATCAAGCAACAAAATTGTTCCGCAAAAGTTACAACGTTAATTTCCGTCAGTCTTTTCTGTAATTACTGCTACTTTGATTACGCTGAAATTCTTCCAAGAAAATTAAATTGTCTTTGTACTTGCCACATCTGCGCCGTTATTTCTTCTTTCTTGAAAATACCTGCTACCAGTCGCCGATGTTTTCCTCACGTCGTCTGCTTCCGATGAAATTATTCCAGCTCGTAAGCAATGCGATACATTGCCTAATCCTGGCTTAAGGGTCTCCAATTTGCTAAGCCCCACTGCTAATTTTTACATTAACCAGCAGTAAGTAGATATCCCGCTCCTCGCAACATATGGCCCTACTGTTGGTTTTGGCGGTAGTGATATCACTTAGCGTTTTATTACTACTATTCAACAAACCACTTTACAAGATATACATGTTAGCGCAACGGGTATTATAGTCAAATAAATTCAATTACTCCACTCATTCATTTGAGAAACTTTATTCTATATTTCAAACGTTCGCTGCTACAAAATACTGCCAACACACACTTCTATCTATACAAGCTCTCTCCTAGTACTCTCTCGCCATATTGCCATCTTCACTCTCTCTCCATACACAATCACAGTAGTACCAACTACAACAAACTAAATTCTAAAAAAACTTAAAATTACCCCAAATGTCTACACAAACTACTCATGCTGTGAAGTCTATTTAAACTATTTTATTTACAATTATTTTTTATTACAATGATTTTGTGAGTGGGATCTCACATTGTGCAATGTCTTCATTAAATAAGACGTGAGGTAATGAACCTCTCGTTTTCAGCTAATAACTGTAATTTAATGAATGTCTCATGAGCTGGGTATCAGAAAACATGCAAGTTTTATCAAAGAACTAGCCCTAAAGTCTGTAAAAATGACTGGTTGAATGGAGTGTTCGGGAAATTCATTTTTTTTTAAAAAATTGCTTAGCTAAATAGAATTGTTATAAAATAAAGCTCAGTGTAATTCTTCGTCCCTTTTGCTGTGGCAAAACAGTTGTCAGCTTGGTCCACAAACTCCGCTAATATTGCTTCTAGAAAATCATAGCTGCAATCACACGTGGATTAATACGTTCCTTGTATCGCATGTTAATGTTATCATGCATTGCGATATAAACTTTATTCAAAATTTTCACAGGATCTTATATCTTAATTTTTTGTTATTTGTGATGCAAATCAATGTTTTAACGGGTGATAGAGCTTACGTGTGCCTAAAATAATGACACCAGTTATATGAAGTAGGTGAAAACGAAACTTACTAAAAATAAATCTTAACTACTTCCCTTAAGCCATGTAATATTAGTTTCAATTGTGGTGTAGGGCGCATAGATATCCGTTCAATTTGGAATTAATTTTATTCAAATCAAGTAATTATTTCAGTAAAACGTAGCAAATAATAATTAATATGCCGGTTTAAACGAAATACATACTTTTCTTTCATTGTGCTGGCAATACATTTATTGTCAGTTGGTTAAATAAGTAAAAATATTTCAAAATAAAGTTCAATGTAATTCCTCGTGCCTTGCGCTTTGCTAAAAACTTTCGGTTGTCATCTTGGTCCAGGTAGCATTTCAACCTAACCACAAACTACACAAAAATTGCAGCTAGAAAACAATACTTCAATCACATGCATATTAATACATGGCGACATAAACTTTATTAAAAACATCACTGATTCTGACACCTTCCTGTTTTGTATATTCGTGATTCATATCAATACTACCACAATGTTTGAATGGCTGACAGTTATATGCGGTTGAAATAAGGCATCAGTAAAAGCAACGGAAATTTAAAATAAATCTTAACTTATTTCATTCCCCGTAATATTAGTTTCAATTGTAATCTATGATGTATAGATCGCGATCAGTGTGGAACTACTTTAGTTAAAACAAAGTAATGATTTAAGTAACAGAACGCTCATGAAAACAATTTTAAAAATTTTAAAAAAAACTTATGGCCTCCGCTGTCTGGGTTTAATGGAGTGTTATGACAATTCATTTCTTATTCTGTAATTTGTACAAATTTCGGCTGTATTTTACACAGCGACACAGATGTAAGATCTATTGAATGAAGTCAGAATTAGGTTACCAATTAAATTAATAATAACTCAGGTATCCAGAAACCTTATGTTGTAGCACCTGTCATTGGTTTTATTCCTGTTCCAGGTCTCATTCACCACAATAAATAAGGAACTACTTCCATCCGTATAAAAACACCGTAACTTTTGTAACTCGGAGCTTATGAAAGCAGCTTAAATTATTTATAAAAAAAATTCATCGTGGTTTAGTCTATAAAAATTTGTGTCATTTGTCTGGTCCTATTTGCATTTTGACATAACCACAACTTCTGTCTGATCCTATCTGCATTTTGATATAACCACTACTTCTACTAATATTGCTGTTCAAAACTCATAGATGCTATTACCCGCGTACGAATAAATTAATTGTATTGCGATCTAAATATGACGAACTGGAAATATTTACACGTGTCTTATATAGTTACATCAGTAACAAAAGCAACTAATAATTAGTATATTAATTTGAACGCAGTACATACTTTTATTTCAGTGTTTAGGCAAATCATTCCTTCCAGTATACTATAACTGTAACTTAAAATATCTTCAATGGATACAAATATCTTGTAAACCCGTCAAAAATGACGTGTTGAATGCAGTATTTTAGCAATTCGTTTCTTCGCTGGCTAAGTACAATTTTCGTCAAATTACGTACATTATCTTGTAAATGATGTAATGTTAGCTTACTGTAACAACAATATCACTGTCCAGAGTATATAAGAAAAAACTACATCAAACGAATTTTATTAATTAAGAAAAAGGAACTAATAATTAATATGCCGTTTTAAACGGAATACGTACTTTTCTTTCAGTGTTTTGACTGTTAATTTATTTACTGATGCTTAGCTAAGCAGAACTGAACTTGGAACATATCTGATCGTAAGTTAAACATAAAAAGATGAAAAGCGTGACGCCGTAGGGCGACCTCATAGAGTGACGTCACGGCATGACAGACAACGTCATAGATGACACAGATAGAGTTGCTTATTATCATATTAGATGGTGTCAGTCCGATGGCACGGCTCATCGTGAAAAGTTTCACTCAATTACATCTCCGAGAAGATGCTTATAATGTTGCGTCTTAACGCAAATATCAGTTGATACAGATCATATTCTTCATATTAGAACTGATGTAGAGTTCCTCATTTTACTTATAGCAAGAAGATACTAATTAGTAAAAAGCAGTGTACTTGTACTCATGGAGAAAGACGCAGTAGTACAAATATGACAGCAGTTCCGCGTCTGTAACTTTCTCGGTAACAACTGACGATAAACAATTTCCTCCTCTAACGTTGGTTTTTATTTCAAAGGGATACAAAGAGAAGTACAGTGAACTGCTCGACGTCTCTCAGCCGAGGGCGCCTTTTTATGTTCGAGCAGCTTTTCTGGTTTGGCGACTCATCTGCAGATGAAACATTTCAGAGATTACAGTCTGTGTCACTGTCGGTGGACCTCATAGTAACGCATGTCACGTCTGGTGGTCCCAACATATGGAAAGATATTATCTCGTGAGGAGAGTTAATGCAACTTTTGGAAACAGTCCTAAACTCTCTGTGCTCTGATTAAGGCAGATTAACACTGTCTCAAGACTTCTTATATGAAATACTTTCTTAAAACAAAAGCTATTAAATCTGTTTTCTGATAAATTGTTTACGTCACAATAGTTCCGAAGCTGAAACACTCTACTTTTTGATAATTACATTACTGTTTGCAAAAATTGCAGAAGAAATGATCTGAATCACTCCAAAATCAGCTGATGTGTAGAACGGTGAATAAATTATTATTGTTGTATAGAGAGGGTGTGCACGTAGACCTAGCAGCATCCTCTTGTGTGTGAGTGGAGAGGTCATTTTACGCCACGCTTAGCAGCTGTAGGGGCCGTCAAACGAAGTGGAAATTTGAAAACTAGTGCTGATTTTCACCGTTGTCGGCAAAGGCACAATATCAGCATGCGAGTACGTGGCGGAATGATTGGTCTCCCGGAAACGGGTTTGTCATACCACGACACTGCATCTCGTCCGGTTGTAGAGGGTAGTACACAGTGAGGAGCGGGTATTGGATAACCATCTTGACCACATGGCCGTAAACGACAGAACAGAATCGTTTACGGCAGTGCTTTTTCAATCTTTCCGAATGCGTGACCCCTTTATAAGTAAATAAAATTTGGCGACCTCTTGTATTCGTAAAAGACCTTCGCAATCCTCTAGGTTCGTAATAAAACTATGTCAGTGATTTTAAAAACGGCATGTTTATTCTTTCTATTGAGGCTATACCTACTGATCGAAAAATCAAATGATGTGCAAGGTAGTCACAAACTCTACGGGCAGTGATATATTCTTTGCCGTGGTGGCGGCGCGGGAGGCGGGAAGGTACAGTTTTTTGGTTCATTGCAACCAGTTGCCCAAGCGCGTCAGCGAGTGCGGGCTAGCTTCGCTGCGAGCGAGGATAATGTGAGTGCTCAGAAGATTTGTGCAGCTCTCCACGTCAGCAACAAGTGACAGTGGCGGAAGCAAATGAAACAAAAACAAAAATAGACTCCAATTAGAAAATGATTTCGTTATTTGCGTCTCAAAAATGCAACCAAGATTCGACAATTCTCACTGAAAATTTTTCTATTTTTATTGTATTGTAAGAGATACAACCCATGCTTACTACTGGCACGTGACCGCTACCCCCTGAGCAAGACATGGTGACCCTCAGGTTGAAAAACACTGGTCTACAGCATTGTATCGATGTTGGAACACCACAACCTGTAGCGAATGATGAAAACTTAATTCACCAGTTGCGATTAGACCAGCTAACCTTGTATGTAGCGTCAGAATCACTCAGAATGTCTTAGACTGGTTAGTTATTATCTGCTGTGATTTTCATTTTCGCCCGGGGTCTTCGAGCTGCCGGCTCTGCAGGTTCCCATCCCCCGTTGAGTCAACGGCCGGTTTGACGCAGACCAACCACACAACGAGCGCGGCTGCCGTTGTTTGCCTTGGCGGCCACTTGTGATTCCCTCCGCGCTGTCGCTGCGCTCCAGACAATGGACCACCGACTGTTTTTATTTGCTATATTTAAACAGCAGTCGCGCGTGCGCCGCGTAGCAAAGTACCGCGCAGGCGCCACGTGCGTTCGTGGGAGTGCGCGTACAGACGGGTGCGCTATTTCTAGAAGGTGCTCCCCGCAGGTGGAAATCTTCAGGCGGTAATCACGCAGAACTCTGTCTCTCGGAATAGTTTTTATTAGCAAACACTACTTCCTATAAAAACTGTTGCCCCACGCTTCTTAAGACATTCTAATCGTCCTGCTGATTAATTTTAAGTTCCATTACTCTTAACAACAACAACAATAGAGGTTCAAAACCGACTGCAACTAGTCTTTTACAGTTTGCAGCCAGTAATGGATAGCTTCGTATATAACTCAGGTGGCGGAAGGACTGAACACGAAGTGTAGGGCTGGAATATCTCGGTTCACAATATGAAGAGTCCTGTCAGTGACTAACTCTGAATGCAAACTCGCATAACGCGGACGTCTCTAGACCTCCGCCGTCACGCTATTGACCATCTTACCTGAGACGGCAGATGATTTTAATTTTCTGACCTCTTATGCTGTTTATTTTATTTTTAATTGAAAAAATACAATTAGACTAATTAAATATAATAAATAAGAGTTTAGGGAAAAAATCAATAGGCGATTATCGTATACTTTAATTTTATTAAATAAAATTGCTGTAAGGAAACAATTTTTCAACAAATTGCGAACTAAACCCTCAAATAAATTTGATTTAAAAAAGAATGAAAGTTGTACGTAATTTACTCGAGGTAAGAGCTTACAAATATTTCAACTTCGTTTATATATATATAAAAATATATATTTAATTAAAAATAACAAAAAAAAAGTTGTCAGCAAATATAGTTTAAACATTTATTATTATAAAAAGGAAAGTTAATCTTGAATGGAATTGCGAAACATAATAATTAATGTTGTCATGTCTCGTTTCATTTATTTTATACATGTAGGTCGGTGGTATAGTGTAGCCTCCAGCCTAGTGTAACATTATTGTTCATTTGGTTATTAAATCAAAAACAAAGATATGGTGATTGATAGAGGAAGAAAACTAATAAATATTAAGACAGGACAAGCTGATACCAGCCAAGTAGGAGCCTTCAAATATATGAGAAGTACAATCACTGAGGACTTGAGGTGCAAACAAGAGGTGAAAACTTGTGTTGTTATAGCGAAGGAAGCGTTTAGCAGGTAGAGGCGTTTATTAACTGGGAGAGTAAATAAAGCACCGAGGAAAAGACTTAGCAAATATTTGTTTGGAGTGTTGCTCTTTATGGGGAGGAGACGTGGACACTGAGGCGATAAAATAAAATAAAAAAATGTTAGAAACTTTTAAGATGTGGATGTGGAAGAGAATGAAGAGAATAAGCAGGATGGAAAAAGTGAGTAATGTTGAAGCACAGGAAAGAGTAGGTGATAGGAGGAAACTACAACAAACCTTAACAGAAAGAAAGAAGAACTGAATGGGACACTTGCTGAGAGGGAAGTGATTGTTAATAGACGCTTTGGAAGAACTAGTTTGAGGGATGAGAATGAGAGGAAGAAAGAGATATAAGATCACAGATAACATGAAAAGAAACGGAAACTACATGAAGAGAAGGGCAGAAAACAATAGAGAGGGAGAGCAGCCACGTTAAAACCTGCCCTATGGCACAACGGTGGTTATTAAGAGTCTGTTAAATATGTAATTAACTTTAAGTAATTCACTTCCATTTTCGAAACTGTGTTACCATAGGAATTCAAAACATGCTTTCAAATTTATTATATTACAATGGTACAATACGAAATATCCCAGATGACAAGAAGATACACACAGTCCAAAAATTGAGCCCGCATAAATTAGTGGTCGACAGCATTATTTTTATCAATTTACTGAGAGTGAAAGAGTTTGAGAAACGCTGATTTAGACTAAGGATTCTGACTGCGAAGGAAAATTTTATCAGCAATTTATTTCGGCGACGAGGGCGGAAGGTACAACTATCAGAGTAATAAGAAACCATATGAATAGTCGTAAGTATTAGCTCATGGCGTAACAGATTGTATTGGGTACAGTGAAAGAAGAAATTTATAAACGTCTTAAAATAGCTGAGAGGCGAAAATGTATCTGATGCTTAACTTGATACTTCTTATTAACTACATCTTTATGTCATCAGAAATATCTCTTGAGTAAAGTACACACGGGAAACAATAACATAAAAAAGTTATGTTGCAGTAATTGGGGAGTGAATCCGCCGGTCTTGCGCACATCTAAAGCACTCTGCTTTTCCACTGCACAGAATGCAAACCTTGTTTGGGACCAATCAGCACATTCAAAGAAAGTAGATTTAGCCTTGAACGAAACTTACCGGATAGTTACTGGCTGCATGAAACAAACCCAAAACACCTGTTGTACAAAACAGATAGATTTGCTGAACCAAAATTACGCCGTAACCCATGGGTACACAGAGCGATTCAAACAAAAATTCGATGAGAGGCACGTAATGTTTGGAATACCAAGCCCTCTACATTGAAGGCTAATCTTAAGAACTCCTTTTGTATATCGCACAAATGTCGATCCTCCAAACTAGTATCCAATCTCTCAGGGAGAAGCTTCTGGCATTAAACTGGACTGAGTAAAATGAAGAACCCTCAACCGTATAAGAACAGTAGTGGCTCCAGTAAAAGCAGACATGTATAAAGTGGGGTCTGACACCAGACGATCGATGTGAATATGAAGAACAGTAGACCATGCATCACCTCTATGCTTGTAAGCAGTACCAGTTTTCAACAACACTCGAAGACCTATGGACAGAAAGAGAGATTGACAACTTTGTCCAACATTTTTTTTTTTTTTTTTTTACTTATGGCTTTACGTCTCGTCGAGGTCATTAGAGGCGGGATGGGACTGGGGACAAGGAACGGGAAGGAATTCGGCCATGGCCTTTTTGAAGGAAACATCCCGCCATTCGCCCGGAGTGATTTGGGCAAACCATGGAAAATCCAAATCTGGATGCCCGAATGCGAGGCCAGAAAGTTAACCGTTCACCCACCACGCTCGGTTTGGACAAAACCATTAGGATGTCTGGATACGAAAAATTAAGTAAAGTATCTCTTGAATTGGCAAGAACTGTGCACACCCCAACGGGCAAATACAGTTTTCCGTAGTTGGAACCAGAAATTCCTTGCGTATGAAACTTATGAAATCTTCGCGTGTATGTAACATCAGGTGTTATATTCTAATAGG
Organism: Vandiemenella viatica; assembly: GCA_031002005.1. Lineage (NCBI taxonomy): Eukaryota > Metazoa > Arthropoda > Insecta > Orthoptera > Morabidae > Vandiemenella > Vandiemenella viatica. The sequence goes on from JARYHS010012519.1 coordinate 79,870,163, forward strand.
CAAAATAGGCGATTTAAAAGGAATTATCAGTATAATTTTCATATTAAATGTGGAGGTAATCATTCTGACTGCTTACTGGATGGTTCTATTTTGCCTTAACATCTCCTTTAAAACGAGCTTCTACGACGCAGCACTGTAATTAACCAGTGATCTGGATGACCGCGTGTGCCCCCAGAGTATAAATTTCCAGCGGGCAGGCGTTTAGATGGCGAATAAAAAGTGAAGAGTGCAGGGAATTTGACTGGGTGGCCATATTTGGCGCACAAGGACGCCGCAGAGGCCAGGCGTGGGAACGCAAAGGGAACACGTTGGACGAGCTGCCTTAAGCGGGCATCCAGCGCAGACTCTGCGCCATCTAGGGAGAAGGAATCTTGCTGCGAGTTCACGGGATGGGTCATCAGCACAGGCGGATACTACGTCAACGTAGCAACGATTAATTCTGCAATTAGCATAAAATGAATATTCCATACTGTTCTGTAAAATAGAACAGTCTACGTGGTTCATAAAGCTAAAGATGTGTGTACATAAAAGTATATGACCGAAGTACATGGCTTGTGATTAATCGCCTGGTACTTTTGCACGTTAACACGAAGATTCTTTTTGACTTTTTGGCCATAAATAGAAGTTTAGAAGGAAATATGATATTCATTTTTCACTATGTATGATTTTTTTTTCTTTTTCAGTTTCTTTCGACATCTGAGGCCATACAGCCAACTCGATAGTAATTATGTCACTCAGTATCTCCAGTATGAAATTTTTCCAGTTAATTAGACACACCTCACGACGGACATTATATTCACAGACACAACTCTTAAACACCCATTCCCGCGGCCGGACTCAAACCGGTGACCTTCGACACGTAGAGCTAGCACTTTAGCCCCCACGCTAACGAGGCCGGCATTATGTATGATTAACGTTAAACATATTTGTTCCGTGAGGAAAATGTGAAAACAATGATAAAGACACAGCGTTATTTAATCATTGTACTGATACCTGGTAGTAAATAAAGTATAAAATAACTGTCATGAAAGATATGAGTAAATCTATCTTTCTTAATAACATACTGTATTAGCAAAAAAAAGTATCCCAGCAGAGGCTTTTGAGCTTTCATTCTTTTCTAACCATTTTTAGCCCTTTACTGATCCATGTGGTGACGGAAAAACATTCTTCGAGAAAGCTCATTTCGAGGAATCCATGCGGCATATTGACGTTGTGTTTCCAGTGCTATTCCACGTCTCATTTTACCCTCCTTCCCAGAACTTAAGTAACTTTTAGTGACCTTGCAACCTGGCGGCAGAGTTTCGATTTGCATAGCATTCCACCTCTGCCGTGCTGGATCTACAGTTTAACGTAGATCTACATCTACATCTACATATATACACTGCAATTCACAAAATTGTGGGTGGCAGAGGGTGCTCAGTACCAAAGCTAATCTCTTTGTTGTGCATTCCAATCCCTAATGGTACGCGAATGGAACATTCTGGCGGTCCTTATATGATCAAGCGCAATCCTTAAAAATTTCTGACCTATCCGAGAATAGAACACGGACACCGAGACTTCGAAAGCAAGCGTTTGTCGAAGATCGAAATCTAGCCATCCATGCCATATGATATTCCTCTGGCGACTGAACATGCTATTCTTGGAGCAGAAGCAGTAGCGGGTGTTTTCCTGTGTCCTAAATAAGAGCTTCATTTTTCGTTTACAAAACTGGAAAGCTTGATATAAAAAAAATTCACATTTGACATAAGCATTTAAGTTCTGTGTAGCGTAACTGATGAGTGATTCGCATTTTATCCTAATGTTCTGTTTGAAGATCTGAAATATATGTGAGCACAGTGAAGTAAATTGGACACTAGTAATTAGCCCAGTACTTTGTTATTATTACTGCATACTATTATTTCGAACAATTTTAGAAATATTCCAAATGCACCATGTAATCATTCGCATTCTGAAGCATGCGAATTCCAATCCAAGTCCGGTCATCCATTAAGGTTTTGCACGGTTGCCCTAAACCCCGCCAGGCGAATATCGAGATGGTTCCTTCAAATATGACATGGCCGATTCTTTCCCCTTCATCACATTTTCATTCACCAAATCTGGTATTCAGGAAGCACATTAGATAGAGATACAATTTAACCTCTTCAGTCCCGAGCTCATAATAAACATGCAAGTGTACCTTTGTGTTATTTACTTTATGTTAATGCTAGTTAACAATGAATGACCCTGAAAAAAATAATTGTAAACCATAATTAATTTTTTATAGATGGTATCATATATGATACCTTGGGACTCAAACAGGAAAATTGTTACACAAGTTTACTGCTTTATGTTGTTTTATTACAAATAAATAAGTCCTAAACAATACACACATTCTTCACATTTGTTGTAAATCTGTAGGTAGACCAACATACAAATGTCATATAAAAATTTTCAACAATTAGTATCATATCATATGATACCTCAGGCATAAAGTTTTTAAATTCGTTATAACATTAATTTATAGTTTGATTTTAACTGAGAAATGTCTGTACTGATTTAATAAGTCATTAAAGCAGTGAAAACACATGTAACAGTTATTACGACATGCTGTACAGCTGCAGAATCCCAAATTTCGAATCAGTGCTGCCAACTTGTGACAATCGGCAGAGATCAAACAAATGAGCTGTGAGAAGCACGGTGTGTGTTGTAGATGATACCACAGGACAGAAAAAGTTCAGCCGCGCACAAGCCCGAGAAAAAAATAATACCTGAAGGTAACATGTATGATACCTCGGGACTGAAGAGGTTAAGAGCAGATGAGAAACATCAAAATGATTCAGAATTACATAGGAAAGCATGACCGGAAACGTCTTGGAAAAGTAATAGTAGAGGTACAAGAAATGAAATCACAGAAGGCAGAAACTAGGGGAAAAACATTTATTCAATTTCATAATGTTAGAGGAGATGTTTAAAGTTTTCTGTACTACTTTAGATGTATGCATTACAGCGCCAGGCCGTAGATTGCCGGACAACGTTGAAATCACCAGGATTTTGTTGGATATCAGCAACAGGGCAGACGATTCTTGCAAACCAGATCAATTTCGGAATCAACAGTTGTTTCATACCTGACATATTTTAGTTCCCTCCAAGAATGAAATCCAGGCTGCTTAAATGTGTATAGAGTAGGGGTCAGGCAACCTTTCCAGCAAACGCAATCCATCATTGATCAAACGCCACAGTGGTATGTAGTCGGGCTCGCAATTCATGGGAGGCGCTCCATCAGTTTGAAATCTCACATTTTGTGGTAAATGCTAATGGAGATAAAATAATGTGGTCTAAACGGCGAACGGTTACGTTTCCAGTCATGGATCCGTATGGGATTCTAAATCGTTTCGATGCTGTACGTCTCCTCTTAAAGTATGAACCTCTGCTTAGGGGGCATGCTATATATGAAACATTATGTATCAGTAATATCCACTCTATCTAGTTCGTGATTTTTTTTTAACTGCTTAACGTCTCTTAACAGCGAGGTCTTTAGAGACGTGAAAGGATGGGGGGCAAGGAATGGGAAGGAATTCGGTCATGGCCTTTTTGCAGGAAGCATCCCGGCATTCACCAGGAGTAATTTGGGGAAACCATGGAAAACCCAAATCTGGATGACCGGACGGGTATTCGAACCGCCGTCCTCCCGAATGCGAGGCGAGAACGCTAGCCGTTACACCACCCGTGATAGGTAATCAAATTCGAGTGCGGTGATTAAAAGAATCGTTATGGGCCCAGTTTTCTGGAGGACGAGATTTCTATTTCCGGTCCAGTCTTCCAGAATATGGTTTTCCACGTGATTTCAGGAATGACTCCACCGTAAGCGCTATACCCCATTTAATTCCCACCCCTTTTGAATATTACCTTCTTAGCTCTAACGACAGCAATAGAAAAAGTCAACACTAGTTCAGAAAAAACCAACCGATTGAATAAAATTGACACCGTCGAAGGCACCATGCTTATTATGCGATTCATTTAGTTATAAGTTACATTTTTTTTTCATTTTTGTCACTCACCTGCTTTTAATTTCTCCATCGCTTATCGTACTCACTAGTAGAAAAGTTTTCAGATACGTCACTGTTGTTGATATCCTTTAGGTTACACGCTACCGCATACTTTTCTAATATTCTAGATATTGACGAATTCTTCCATAAAAGAACAATTTCCGTGAAAGATCTTTAATTAATAAGATAAACCTAAAATTGTATGTAATCGATACCCCAAAAGAAAAACTGAATAAAAAATAATCTAAAAACGAAGATTTTCTTTACTATTGCAAACGTAGTCTTGATGATATCAATAATTATACAATTGTAGATCAATATTTCTCCGTAAATATTCAAACTGTTTTACTGTAAATATTAAAAATCACTGTAATATCTATATCGACTACTTAAACTATGACGTACACATTACCTGGAATTTTTTCTGTAGTTCGCGGAATAAGACTAACAGAAATGCACGACAGAGCGAATCTAGTTTGCGTTGATATTGACTGCTGTGGGGTTGCCATCAGAATATCTGCTTTGCAGGGAAGTTTCAGTCACTCCCAATCGCCTCCCCCCCCGCCCTCCGTCCAACCCTTCCGAACATATTGACTGCCGGTTATTAACGATGTGTCTTGATTAATGGGCCTCGTAGAGGACAAAAGAGAGGATCCCGGAAGCGCCTACACAGTAGCACGGTCCGGACCCTGTGCACACCGTACTGGGCGTTCATTTCCTCTGCACTATGCACCCTCCACCAGGTCATGACCACTTAGAGTAAATATATATCATGATTTCCTTGTTACCTGTTGTGACCCTACACTGTATTCTTTAAATGCTATCAGCATGAATAAAAGGAGCATTTCCAAATACGAGGGGGTACCCAAAAGAAACCAGAATTATTTTTTTTTAAACTACACATTTTCAAATGTTTTACAAAACAACCTTATCCCCTTCAAAATACTCTCCACTACAACTAATACATTTGTCCCACCGGTGCTTCCACAGTTCGAAATATTTTCTGTAGTCATCTCTAGAAATGACTGACAGCTCCTCGATAGTTTTTTCCTTGACTTCTTCAATGTTGTCAAATCGGTATTCTTTCATGCCCCTTTTCATGAGTGGAAATAAGATAAAGTCACACGGAGTCAGGTCAGGCGAGTAAGGTGCGTGGAGCAGAGGAACCATGCCATTTTTAGCTAAAAGCTGCCTAACAGAGACAGATGTCAGTGCAGGTGCATTGTCGTGGTGGAATAACCAGTCTCCTGTCCGCCACAAATCGTTTTTTTTTTTTTTTTTTTTTTTTTATGAGCACCGTTGCGTAATCTTTTTAAAACTTCCAAACAAACGGTTTAATTGACAGTCTGATGAGGGGGTACAAATTCTGAATGAACTTTGCCCTTGGCATCAAAAAAACAAATGAGCATTATTTTGATGTTTGATTTGACGAAATTTTTTTAGACGGGGTGTCAATGACGTTTTTCATTGACTTGGCTGTTACTTTGTTTCTGGATCGTTTCCAAAGCACCATGACTCATCACTAGTAACGGCCTTTGACAGAAAATCTGGATAAATTTATAGCTGTTGTATCAAAGCACGAGATGTATCAACTCGGCGTTCTTTTTGTCTTTCAGAGCCCGAGGAACAAACTTAGCAGCAACCCTTTCCATTCCCAAATCTTTGATTAAAATTCGCTGAACCGAGCTCCAAGATAACCCTCTAATCTCTGACAGTTGATCAAGTGTCTGTCTATCGAATTTTTCAACATTGTCGTCGATTCGGGCAGTTGATGGACGTACAGAACGAGGTTTGCCATATTTGCTATTTTTAAACCCAGCGAAACACTCGTACATTTGAGTTTTTACCATAGCGTCATCTTTGTAACCTGTTTTCAACGTTACAACAGTTTCAGCATCATTTTTACTGAGTAGAAAACAAAATTTCACAGTTGCACGTTATTCACTTAAACTTGCCATCGCCAACAACGAAACAACAACAAAACAGAGCTAGCAAAATAAATCACTGCAAATTAACAGAACAAGCCAGGTCAACAACACAGGCGGCAGGCGCTAGGCGTTTATAGCGCAACTCATTGCTCCGGCCACGGCAATGTTATTCCAGTTATTTTTGGGTATCCACCTCGTGTACTTTGTTATGTTCGAGATACCTCTTTGTTCCGTTCCATCCTAGGCATAAATTAAAGTTGCGCAAGTTTTGTCTGGCTCAGTCGTATGATCGAATCGGCTGAAGCTCGAAATGTGCAACCGAAAGTCAGGTTATGACAAAATCGTACACTCATGGAGTATAATAAATGTACTGACAAATTGGGGGACACCTGATGAGGACTATGGAAATTGATGTGCGATTAGACATTTTCGAAAAAATCTCGAAATTTCTATGGAACAAATAATATCAAATTGAGTTGTCATGAAACCAGAATTTGTAACGCTATACGACTTTCATCAATTTTGATAGGACATACGATTCAATCAACTCAGTTTTATATATGACGTAAATAATTTATCGCACTATGAAATATTATATGCAACTCCAACTTTCCGGTTCCTTTTCATCCTCCGTATGCGTATAAGAGATTATTTTTGTTATGGACCAGAACTCTTCCTTCAACCCGTCGACTGGTTATTAACGAACATCGTGAGATAATGTTATCCGGGTGGTTCTCTCATCTAAAAGGTGTAAACGAAAAATACTTATTAAGGCTCATTGCAGTACTCTATAATCTAGTGCAGCGGTTTCCATCATATGGGTCGCGACCCACTGGTGGGTCGCGGCGTGTGTTTTGGTGGGTCACGGAAAAATCGAGGTTATTGCCACCAAAATATATCTTAATGTTTTTGAAAAAAAAAAAAAAATACTGAAATAAACTATGTACAGAAAGTGACTTAAGGTTAAAATTAACCATTGTTAACCCTGATATCGATGCCATCATCAGCAAACACCAGTGCCAGAAATCTCACTGATTGTAAAGTTAATGTTGTGTTTTTATAACAATTAAACGTATTTTTCATTATCTTTGTAAAAAAGTGGGAGGCGTATGCACAAACGCATCGCCTCATCGAGTTGAAGGCTGAAATTCCAAGATTAATTAAAACTGAACTTGCAAATTAAAATGACACGGATGTGCCAAGTCATATCATGGTGGGAAACACCTACAAAACCCTTTTTAGTGGTTGGCTCACAAGTTTACCATTGTGTTTTCCTGCTACCAGTTTTCCATATTTTCATAAAGTTGGGTGCAGTAAAACACAATGATAAAGCTACCAATCAACCACTAAAATCAGGTCTGCAGGTGGTTTCCACCAAAAAGCCACTTGGATAACCAGCTGCATTTTAATATGCTGATCGCGTTAATTCCAATCGTGGAATTTGAGCAGTCAACTAGACAAGATGATGGTCTATGCAGCCGCCTCCCGGTCTATAGTATGTTTGTTGTTTTATGTATTATCAACCCTTGTTTTAGTTGATAATATATCCTTTGTACTAAAATTTGCCTTTTAGTAGGATGGTGTGACAGCCCTCAAACCTAAACTTTAAATGGAATTGAATTTCATGAAGCATTTGTAGCAAACTAGACTTTGACTGATTATGACTTTTGTACGATTGTCTTGTAATTTATTGTAAATCAGTGTAAATAGACATTGTCTGATGAAAAGAAATGATGTAAATACCATTTAATATCCTCAAGAACAGAACTCTGCCAGAGAATTGTTTAAATGTTGGTAATTTTACATTTTAAGGTGAGTTAAGATGTCTAAAAGACAAATTACTACAGTTTAAAATGATTTCTGTGGATAATTTTGTGTTTAAGTATCTTTAATTATCATTTATAAGCATTTTGTAATGATTGTAAATGATTATATACTAATTCTGATTGTTTTTAATATGTTTTCAATTGTTTAAGTATTGTTAATGTTCGAGAAATATCTGTCGGAAGCCTAGTGTTCTAGAACTTTCGAGAGATCTTATATAATGTGATCAGCAGAGACTAAGAGACAGTTTTTAAACAGAGTTTTACAGACTCAGTTTACGTCGGCCAAGGAGAGTTTTGAACGAACAGTTTTGGTAGTATTGTCTATGGAAGAAGTGTCGACATTAATCGTTGGAGTGTTGTGTCTATATGTGAACTGTATTTTGAAGTCCGATGGCTTACTAGCAATAAAACAAGTTAAATTTTGAAACTGGATCTTGGTCTAGTTTTTTGTTATATGTAACTAGCCTCGTAGCGGCGACTTCATACGCGTGGATTAAGATTTTTTTTTGCCAGGATTAAATATAGAAAGTTGTAGGTAACGAAGGATTGGTCCCAAACAATATCGAGTCGGAATAATATGACAGGAAAGCTATCACTATATCATTCTACCGTCGAACCTGCCTCTTGAAGAGAATCAATTTCCAACATATTTCTGTCACTATTCGATAAGATCTCAAAATTTCGTGACTACAACTGTTAATCATACTGGAAAAAATATCCTGTGACCTTCATACAGCTTTCCTTACAAAATTCCATCACAAAGATATAGCCATTTAGTCGTCAAAACGTAACAAAAATACAGAGACTTACTTCTGTATTTATATTAGTATTACTGTGGTTCTCACTCACACACTGACTGCGAACAACACCTGAAACGTAAAAAAGTGTACACCTACAAAATTGCAAGACTACCTACGATTTGCCTCGCATTGCACCCCTAACTTCCTATTACTTACAGTTTAACATTTAATCCGAATAACCTACGGCCCAGGCCTGACTCTTACAATGAAAAACAATTTTTTTAAATCTTAGCTTCCACGGAGATTGGAACCGGAGACCACGACGTTGGTAAACAAGCTCTTTAACCACTGAGCTGCCGGTCTGGAGACGTCCACATCCAACGTGTCTGTCTATCGCCGTATTTCGAAGTTATGAGACAACATGTATTATTTATACAGATAATTTTTCAACCAAATGTAGACAGTATTTTTCTCCTTGTTTCAAAGGATAAGTGTGCAAAGTTTCATCGAGATCGGATGAAAACTGTGGATTTGTATGAAGAACAAACAAACCAACAAACAAACATACATTCATCTTTATATATAAAGATTAAAACCGCGAGCAATATAATAATAGGAAAGTCGATAGCGAATCGAGGTCATACAACATTTCCCATTCTGATATTAGATAGACCCCCTTATTATGTTGGTAGTGAAATTTTTTTTACTTAAAAGTGGGTAGTATACCAATAAAGGTTGGGAACCACTGATCTAGTGTATTGTCCAGCCTCTGCTGTAATTGATTTTAGTGGCTTTTAGATATATTTTAAGACATTTCAGATGACGCCCCGCGGTTGTGTGGCGGTGGAATTCTGGAATGCTGCCGATTTGCAGGCGTAGTGGACAATAGGGCTGCTGTCTTTGTTAGTTTTGCCTGCACGTGGACGTAATAGTGCCTGGAAATTTGCGCGTGCGGCTGCAAGAAGACGAGAGGCACTTTCGGGTGGTATCCAGATTAAAGAGAGGACACATAGGTGTCTCCTGCGAATAGGTGCCAAGTTTCAACGACATTGTCCAGTTGTTTGTGTTCTGCCTCAGTGTGGAACAACCTCGTTATTACGTTCTGGTCTAACTTGAGACATCAGATTTTTTATATGTGTTGTGAGTGTTCTCTGTGTGAGAAGATAGCATCAAGAGGTTTTTTTCCGGCGCAGAGAGCTGTCACCGTCTTTACCTTCTACAAAAGTAGATAATTGACAATTCTTATACTTATATATATTAGCCTTTTCGCCCAGTTTACAACTACCAAACTGATGGACAAAATAGATTCTTTTGCTGTCCCTTGCTGGGAATATTTTAGACACTGATAGAATTTTATTTATGGCTGAGTTCCTTGGTGTTTTGTATTATCAATTAACATTTTCTAGGATTCATTTCCATGAGCCATTTATCATGTATTTTTCTGAATGGTAAATTTGCTATAAAGTTAGAACTTTTTTTGTGGGCGGGGGGGGGGGGGGGGGGGTTATGTTTCCGACTTGCAACTAAACAAATGTTTTTGAAGGCATACGCGTTTCGCCTTTATTCAAGACATCTTCAGTGCCAGTTTTTATCTATTCATTAACTCGCGCAAGTTCGTGTTTCCATACCAGCTACAGTATGTTAGAATTTTTCCCACCACATTCAAATTTTTTTTTTTTATTTTTTTTATGTAATTAGGCCTATAGTGTGTAAACTTAATTACGACCTTCCCATTTGCATAAAAAATTAATTATTCAGTAACCAAATAACTATATCTTTTGACCGAATGACCACTAACTTAAATAAAATTATTCTCATTCAGAGATTAATAATAAAATGTTTCCTGTAACTTGGGGATAGTAAATCATAAAGTACCAAGACATTTCACTAGGGAAGCGAGATTTAAATTTTTTATGATTTTCATTTGCATAGGAGAGTAACATGGATTATGTTCGTATTCACTGTACAAATGCGATAAGGAAAGCTATTGTTCCTCCACTTGAGCGAGCAAAAATATAAAAAATACACAGAGAAATACATAGGCTATAACTTTCATTTCTTGCGCGTGCACACACTGGTACACATAACAGTTTTTTTTTATAAAGATACTGAATTTAAATCAGAAATTCATTCGCAAGGACGATTTAACCCATAATTTTCATTCAACGCACTGTGAAGAAGTTCGCAAATACCGTTAGAAACACAAACGATTTAAATGACTGATAATAATTTGCGTTCACTTTTACAGAAAGAAACATACCCTGTTTTCCTCCTGGTTTCGCTGGTTGTACTACATTGTTCGAAACTCCACCAAAATCCGACAGTCAGTTTTGCGTTTTGCGTAATCAATATATACTGTATATATAGAAAAGCAAGTGTGTGTGCATAAAGACACACTTTTCTCCATGGCCACCGACTGACAGTCATTCGCCTTTGTAATTGTAGATAGCCCTTCGTCTCGTGCTGTTAGTTAGGGAGTTTGGTCGCGGTGGGTGGAAGAGGGTGGGTGAGGATGGCAAAAATCTGTAATCTTTATACATAAAAGTTCAGCCTCCATCTATTTGTGCTCGTAAAACTCGAAAAGTCGTCGCTCGATTGAATTGAAATTTTGAAGGAATGTGGTGGGCGGCACGAAGAAGGTTTCTAAAACCAAAAATTTATAAACCAGCCCTCTCACCTTTTGCAAATCTTAATTATTATACAAACCTACATATTTCATCCGAATTCAATGGAACTTTGCATCCTAAAACGAAAAAGTAAGGGAAAAAATACTCTTTACATTTGGTTTTCAGAAATCCAACCGCTCTCGCTCTTTCCCCCCTCCCTCTCAATTTTTGTTAATATTGTTTATAGAAAACTATATTTTCTACCCGATTTTGAAGGATCTTTGCACACGTATACTTTAAAGCAAACACACTGTCTATATTTGGTTTGTAAAACCCCTATCTCTTTTCCTCTTTCCACCCCCTTTGTTAATGTTCTTTGAGGTATCCACAGTTTTTATCTCATATCGATGGAACCTTGCAAACATATACTTTAAAACAAACAGAAAAATACTGGATACATTTGGTTTTCAGAAACCCAACCCCTCTCAATGTTTCCACCCTCCTAAATTTTTTCAGTGTACTTTTTAAGTATCCACAGTTTTTATCTCATATCGATGGAACCTTGCAAACATATACTTTAAAACAAACAGAAAAATACTGGATACATTTGGTTTTCAGAAACCCAACCCCTCTCAATGTTTCCACCCTCCTAAATTTTTTCAGTGTACTTTTTAAGTAACCACAGTTTTTATCCGTTATCGATGGAACTTTGCACACACATATTTTAAAACAAACAGCAAAATATTCAACATTTGGCTTAAAAATAACCTAATTCCCACCTCTTAATTTTTGTCAATGTTCGCTATACAAACCTGCAGTTTTTATCAAATATCTATGGAACTTTGCACACGAATACTTTAAAACCAACAGAAGAAGCCCAACCCACTCTTAATTTCCAATGTAGTTTATAGAAATCTATAGTTTTTATCAGATTTCGATGTAACACTGCTAACGTATACTTTAAAACAAAGAGAAAAATATTGTCTATATTCTGTTTAAAAAAAAAACCGATCCCTTACCCCTTTACCGGCTATAATTTTTACAAATGTTCTTTAAACAAAGCTACAGTTTTTATCTGATTATAATGGTACTTTACACACGTATACTTCAAAACAAATAGAAAAACACGGTCTACATTAGGTTTACAAAAACTCACCCGTTCTCCCCCATCAATCGGCCAAAGTGGATAGCGATATTCTGATATTTCCTGCCTATCGGTGTTGGACCGATTCCGATCGGACAGTTGCTTACCAACAAATTGGAATTTGGAATTTAAAAATTGTATTAAAATTTTAGTGGTGACATACAAATCTACAAGTTTTTATCCGATCTCGAAGGTACTTTACGCACATATGACTGAGCCACAGCGATGCGTGGCCGGGTTTAACTAGTCTTTAAATAAAGATTTTGTTCAACAACCATAGGATGTCCCACAATTCAGTATGACTTAATTTCTTGAAAAAGCTAAAAATAAGAATAAAGTCACTGACCAAAAAAATTACCGTTAATCTAAAAATATATGAAGTGCTAGATATCAATTGCATTAAATTTTTGTGTCGCTAGCTACACGAAAAGTTAGAGTCATTACGAAAGTAACCAGAGAGCTCCCCACGCTTTTCGTTACATTAATTTTTTGGGCAGTGGTTATATTCTTATTTTATGCTTAGAAACGATATTAAGTGATACTGGATTGAGGGATATGCTATCGCTGCTAAGCAAAATCTTTATTTACAGATTAGGTCACATTCACATGAAAAATCGTGTTTTTCAGTTTTTTAAACCATATTTTCCTCTAACTAAAAATAGAGAAAAATATAGTTTAAAAAACTCATTGCTAAAAAAGCGCGTTTCTTAATTTATATAAGTAGGACATACCTGTAGCTATGAAATGATTATATTGTTATTAGTATTTAATACGTGTGAAAAATGTCAAACAATTCGGACAACTGGAAGTGAGTATAAATTTAATTCGAAGATTTCGTTACACTTTTCTGTTGTTATTGACAAAGTAATGAGAATACCAAGACTTAGCTATGAAATTATTGTATTGTCACCCGATCTTAATACGTATGGAAAATATCAAACAATTCCGAAATGGGTGCAAATTGAATTCAAAGATTCCGTTACATTCATCCACTTTACTGCTATTAATGTTAAAATTAATTACAGTAGCAGGACTTAGTTTTGAAATTATTGTATTTTCGTCAAACTTAATACGTGTGAAAAATTTCAAACAATTCCGACGTTTGGAAGTGGATAAAAATTAAAACCGTTACATTCTTACAGGTCAAACTAATATAAGGAGTTTAAAAACATAGAAAACCAGATACATTTTTTTTTCTCAGCTTCCCATGACACGTTCAGTTAAAATCTATATAATTTTCGTCCAGAGCCACTGGGCTGCACAATGTTTGAAACGCTATGAAAATTCATCCAACTACATTTGCGTAAGTCGTGTTTAAAACCATAAATTTCTTCTCGCAGTCGATTATATGCATCTAGTTTTATAATAAAGTCTACCTAACGCATTTAGTATGTGAGGATACCTTACTGTGACTAGAAAGCTTTCGAGCTTCGAGGCCGTCAATAATGACAGTTTGAACGTAAAATTCTGGCGTTTCATTTTTTTGCAGTTGGTTAATTGTAGGGAATTGATATTACTTAATGCAAATGGCCTTGATATTTCATTTGCAGTTCACATTAGGGGTGTCCACTTAAAAAATACATCGATGTTGTTATTCGATGTAAAACATCGGAACCCTGCATCGATGTTTTGCGATACATCGCATAAAAACATCGATTTTTTTTCAACATCGAATACTTTTATGTTTTTCTTAGCTCAACAAATACAAACCAACAATATTCGTCGGCAAATGTTGTTTCATTTATCTCTTAACTGTAGCTTTAATCTCGCCAGGACAAAATGTGACGATAGTTTGATATTGACCATTGCCAGTTGAGTGCAGACTGCAGATAGTTCGTTGTCTTTCGTTTAGTCCGTGTGACCACAGGGCAATAGTATATCAGCAGTGTTGATATACAGCTGTAATGATGCGTTTAATTTGATTCTTTTTTATTTATGGGTTTACGCCTCGTCGACGTCAAGGCCATTAGAGAAGGAGTAGGACTGGGGGCAAGGAGCGGGAAGGAATTTGACCAAAGCCTTATGAAAGAAGCATCCCCGGCATTCGCCTGAAGTGATTTTGGGAAACTATGGAAAATTTAGATCTGGATGCCTGGACGACGATTTGAACCCGCTTCCTCCCGAATGCCAGGCCGAAGCGTTACTGTTCACCCAACATGAAAAATTAATTTTCTTATATCGTGTGTTGGTTAAGTTTAAGTAGTGTTATAGGAGTGAGATTTTGCTTTGTAAGTCAGCCCCATTGCTAGCTGTTTGAACGCCCTTGTGCAATACCAATTAAGCCGCCCCCTGTCTAGTAGTGGATTTAGGAATTTTCCCAACGGGGTCAAAAGACTGTGAGATTGCCGTCCCTTTGAACATTACTTTGCCAACCCCGTTGTTGTTGCTGCCTCAAGCAGCAGTTGAGCTTAAAATAAAATAATGGTTTAAAAAACTAAGAACACGCTTTTGTAGCAATGTGAACTATAAGGTTAAAAATCATCTTTAAATATAAAGATTTTGTTTAACAGCGATACGGCATCCCACAATTCAGTACATATTATATTTATGAATAAGCAAGATTAAAGTAAGAATAACGTCACTGATTAAATGTAATGTAAAAATCGTGGGGTGCTCAATATGTGTTGTCTTCTATTTTTTGTCGCTTGCTTGTTGTAAAGGTAGTCATTGTAAAAAAATATGTAGAGAGCACTCCATTCTTTTTTACTTTAAATTTATGTTTTTAATCAGTGACTTTATTCTTACTTCTATTCATAAAAATAATTTGTTTTGAATTGTGGGACGCCCTATCGCTGTTATATTTACAGATTATTTTTAACCTTTTAATTCACTTTGTTACAAAAACGTGTGTTTAGTTTTTTTAAACTATAATTTTATTTTTAACTTTTTAGTTTAGATTGTTACAAAAGTATCTTTCAAGCTGTTTTCTTTTTCTTTGCACATCTTTCCGTTCTTTGTGTTGTAGTATCGTCTACGGACAATTAAATGGACAACCCAGCAGAGGTCTAATTGCAGGGTAAATAGTACGAACTAATTCAAAATGATGTTTCGAATAGTCATTGCTTAGCATCACTTTAAGAAATTGCAGACATTATCGCTTATTGCTTACATCAAGGTGTCAAGTGCGGATGTGCCGAAGGTTGCGCAGCAAAATCACTTTTCTGGTTTTACTGTTAAAGTAACGAGAATACCGCATTATAGCTGTGAAATTATTGTAGTGTTAAACGTTCATAATACATGCACAAAATTACGAAAAATTAAAACGTCTGGAGGTGGGTAATTACCTAAATGCATATGGCGATGCTGACAGCGGAATCTTCGAAGGGCTTGGCCACCAAATTACGAAGGTTTCTGGAATTGCCGTGCACGTGCATTAATCTCACGGCTGTATTTGCATTTTGCATAACTCGGGAACCCCATTAGGTATAGGTTACCTGCAGTTAAAGTTAAATTTGAACCAAGGGATAACAAACGCACTACATCTTTGCCAGAGGTGAAAGTCGCTTCTAAAGGCCGTATAAGATTCAACCAAAACCGAGATTTGAGCGAGTATCATTTGCGCGCCTGCCACGCGCCTTTTCCAACTGACGATTGAGCCACCAAGGGGATTCGAAGTGTTTGTGAAAATGAGCCACATTTGTCATAAGACGGTTAAGTCCACTTTTATGTTCTGACTGCCAAAGTAATGAAAATACCGAGATTAGATATGATTTTGGTTCATCGGTTCTTAATACAAAATATCACATTATTCCGGATTTTTGAAGTAGATGAAAACTGAGTTGAAATTTTTCACTACTTTTAAGTTTTTACTGTCATCGTAGTGACAGTAAAATTATTGTATATTCATCGTTTCTCAATAAGCGTGCAAGATTTCAAATAATTCGGACGTCACGAATCAGATGAACACTGAAATGAAAGATTCCTTTGCATACAACCATTTTTCTATTGTTACTATCAATATAACAGCAGATAACTGTATTGTCCATGTTTCTTAATACGTGTGCAAAATGTTTCTATTATTACTCCCAAAATAATGAGAATATAGATATGAAAATATTGTATTGTAATGGGTTTTTAATATATGAGCAAAATTTCAAACAATACTGAGATCCGGAAGTAGGTTAAAATTCAACTACAAACTTCCATCACATTCATTCATTTTTCTATTGTTACTGTTAAAGTAATAATTATAGCCGGACATCGGTATGAAATTATTGTATTGTCTTCAGTTAATACGGATGCGAGATTTCAAACAGCTCGGATATTTGGAAGTGGGTGAAAACTGAGATGAAAGATTCCATATCGTGGGTACATACATATAGGTCACGATGATTGAACGCGTGTAAAAAATGTCGCAGCTACATAAATTTGCCGCACGGCGTGCATATCCCGCACTACGGCAATGTTGTTTTTAGCTCTGCTATTGCCCCGGCGGTGGCGACAATGGTGCGGAAACTATCGGGGTAGCGACAATCGATTTGCCCCCCCCCCCTCCCCCGTGGACGTGCCATCCTGTTGTGAGTGAAACAAAAGCTACAGATTAACAGAAATATTTAATTACGGTACTAGACAATTACTATTTAAAAAAAAAACATTAAATACTAAATCTGCCTAAAAATATTGATTTTAAAGTCTTTAAACAGTTAACACCAGTGATGTTTGGGCAAACTTTGTAGAAACAGAAGTTTACTAAGTCGCTTGCCTTTCAATCTATTTCTTTGTTGATTGACTATCTGAGCTGCCTTCGAAAACAAACGTTCTGATGGAACAGAAGTCCCGACAATAGTCAAGTACTTGAAGGCAATTTTATGAAGCTTAGGAAACTGATCTTTTATTTCACTCCATATTTCCAAAGGATTCTCATTGAGTCTTCCTACTGGACTGCGCAAGTAAATAGATAATTCATCAGAAATTGCATTCTCAGACTGTGTTAATTTCCAGCTCTTGTTTACTAGTTTGTGATGATCTTCCCATAAAGAAAAATTCTCTTCTGGTTTTTTCAGATTGATCTGAATCAGATCCCGAAATTTCAAAATTTTTGTGTACTATTCGTCATTAAGTCTTTGATTTTTGCAACTGCCGTAGAGCAAGCAAGTGCGTCCCTGAAGTGCATTTTTTTAAATCTCGGATCCAATACAGTGGCTATGGCGAGTGGAGTCACTCTCTCAATAGCACCCATTCTTTTATCAATTTCTTTAAAGCCAAACGATTTCAATTCTTTGGAGAGTGAGTCTTCCAGTCTGAGGGATTGGATTTTTAAAACTAAGCAATGGGTTAACGGAATCACCTTGCTGCTAGTGCAGTACCTATCAGCAGATACCTCTTTGGTTGGAGCTTCTAGCGGTTGTAAAACTTGTAAAACGGAAGAGAGATTTGACAGTTCTGACGCAGTGAGCATAAGTGATGCATTTTTATGCTGAATAATTATATTATTGACGACAATGCGTAACTCTAAAAACCTCTCAATCATATAGTATGTGCTGTTCCATCTTGTCGGAACTTCTTGAATCAGTTTTGTTTCTCGATCCGTTGCATTTCTTAATTCATTGCTTGCTGTATTACTTTGTTTAAACCATGTTACAATTTCCTTGATCTTACTTATTAGTTTTTGTAACTCTGAACACTGCTGTACCGCATTTTGTGCAACTAAATTTAGAGTGTGCGCAAAACACGGTATATGTTTTTTACCGAAAGCCAATTCGACAGCTTTAATCATTGTTGCTGCGTTGTCAGTCACTACAGCCGAAACTTTATCAATGTCAATATCCCATTCAGCGCAAGTATTCAGAAGCATCTCAGCAATGTGATCTGAAGTACTGCGTTCAAATGACTGATATACTCCAAGAGTTATTGAAAAGAATTCAGTACCAACACCGAAATGTGCTGTAATTCCAAGAAAGCTTCTCATGCTCATAGTTTCTGTCCACATGTCGGTCGTAAGTGTTAGGTTTTCCACATTTTTTAATACATTCTTGAAAACAGCCGACAATGCATCATATTTGTCATCAACCCAGCGAGTCAATGTCGTCTTACTGGGAAGCTTGTAATGCGGTGCTATCACTTTCATCAGGTTACGAAAGCCCTCATTTTCAACAATCGTAAATGGTTGATTGTCCTTCCAAAGCATATAAATCAAAGCATTATTAATTTTCAAAGTTTTATCACCACCTTCCGAAAATGCGTGTATATTTTCCAAAATGTCCACAATTGACTTTTGACGCTTCAGAGATGGAGGGACAGGATTATCGAGATGGATATCTGTTGATGAGCACGTCAAAGCTATATTTTCCGATTCTATCACATAAGTTGTAGGCTTACTTGTTGACGGCAGTGACACAGAGTAGGGGACAGTAGGTATGGAGACAGTTTCAATTTTTTTCACAGTTTTTTTGCTGTCGACATTGTGCAAGCCTACATTAGACGTCACTTGAGATTTTTCTCTGTTTTCTTGTAAAAACGCAGCCTTGTGTATATTTCTTAGGTGGCCAATCAAGTTTGATGTATTTCCACAAGTTTTAATAGTTTTTTGACAAAGTTTGCATTTTGCAATTCTTCCATTTCCTTCAATTTTGGAGAAAAATTTCCAAGCATTACTTTTCTTCGGAGGTGGCATCTTGTTATAAACTAAAAAAAGAGAGAGAGAGAACACGTGTCTCAGTATTTATCGATAAATTCACCACGCTGTAGTTTCACATTTAAGTAAATCACACCTTAGCTACAGATTTAAAAAGGCGAAAGAAAGCAACTTATTAATACAATGATTCAGTGCAATTAACGTAAGTATCCATATTATGCAAAAATTATAGAAAACCGCTTGTTTGTCACACGTGAGTGATTAGGCTCATAAGAATTACTACTTACCTTTTCAACTTTGAACATGCAATCCGATGTTACGCCAACACAGCTTATACGAAGGTATCACTCAGTTATTTTGAAACACGACAATCACCGGCAACTAAGGAAATCGATCTTTTTTCCGTTTGCTCATACGTACAGGATAGCCAACCTCAAGAAAAATTAATCTTTACCATTGTTCACATTTGCTCACAGGTGTTATCTGATAATGACAATTACAGTACTTCAAATTGAAATAATCTATTTCAATCTTGATTAAATGATGTAATCTTAAAATTTATTTCTATTATTCTTTGTCATTAGCAGCCGAAGTTAGTTTTTTCATTCATTCGATGTTTTTATAAAAAAGAATCGATGCATCGAATAGAAATTATTTTGTCAAAACATCGAATCAATCCGATGTATCGCATGGTAAACATCGAATGGATTCGATGCATCGATGTTTAGTGAATATCCCTAGTTCACATAGCCATACAGTAGTAACTTCTACTGAGTTAATGACGCCGGAAGTAAAGAACCAATGAAATTAAATCAAATTAGGAATCCCAAAAACTTTAGCTATCCATGTAATATCACTTTTATTCCTGGTCCAGGCACAATTCAGCACGTTAAATATGAAACTACTTCCACCTCATTAATTAATACCTTTAGTAACATGGCGCGTAGGAAAGCAGTTTAATTTGTTTGTAAAACTTATTTCAGAGTGAATTATGCTGTAAGAAAATGTGTTAATAGCGGTCCTCCACTAATATTGCGTTCGAAAATCATAGCTTCTATTACCCTCATATGAATAATGATGGGTATCACCTATGATGGTAGTAGGAATTTATTCAGGAAAAGCTTGTAGGGAAAAATTAATAACGATCGGGACTACTGGATATCGCGATTCCGCCAAAATAACATTCAGTAATGGCGTAATAAAACTACTGTAGTCAATCGCAAGACAAATCATTTTCAAGCAGTAATTCCGTTGTATACAGCCTGTACCATTATTTTCAAACAGGAATCAGGTTGTATTACAGCCTGGACCAGCATAATACAGTTAAATGTATTTCGGAAAGTATTTCTAGAGGAGTCTAGCGTTTTACCACGGCAATTCCTGGCGGAATCGCGATCCCCAGTAATCACGATTTATTTACTTTATTTCACTTTAAATGGCGGAAAGTATAATATCAAAAACGGATAAACGTGATCAAATACCACTAACGAAAGTGTTCAGTAAAATATGCAAAAAGGAAATAAACCGTAATAAATAAACTTTAATCAAGCAGCAACATTAGCGAAAGTTTTAATCAAATTAAAATCGAGCATAGGCTAGAATGAGATTTGGAATTTACCAATAGCAGAGACCTTGCGGTTGCGTATTTGTTAATACTGTGTAAATAATGTCTAATATCTCTGCTCGGCACTAATTAACTGCAAGAATATCATTGTAGAATTGCCATTTATAAATTGAGCTGATAAAAAGGTTATCTTACATCTCATTTAATAGCTAACTCGTTTATCAAATACTAAGGGTATCATCTATAATGGTAGAAGGAATTTATTCTGGAAAAGCTTGTAAGGAAAAGAATCATTTTTAATTATATCTTTAGTTATATGAATACGTTACTCTGGTTAGGGATCAGAGAACTTGGTTAGGATTTGACGTAAATAAATGCATTTTACGTTATATGACCGAGACTACAATTTCGAAAACGAATAACTGTTATTAATTTGACTGATACATTTCGCGATTGCGTATGTACAATTCTCTGAGTTTTTAATAAACTTCATTGTTTCTTATCGTCTGCCAAAAAAATTCTTAGGTGATGGTTTAACCTAGTCCTTATAACTGATACAGATAAAATAGCGCTAATATTGAATCCCCTTCTCCTCACATGAATTTCCGCGTCTAACTGATACAGATAAAATAGCGTAAATATTGAATCTCCTTCTCCTTACATGAATTTATGTGCCTATCTGTAAATAAACTAAAAGCAAGATGATGGAAGGAATGTAATATGGTGTATGTTGATTGGCGAGTAAAAGCTGGCACGTTACCGTTCTCTAGCCAATAGCTGTAGTAGCTATAGACGACGTACCCAGACTCCAGATTAGCGTTTTATATAATAGGATACGCCACCTATTAGAACTTAATTCTTGAGTAGAATTTATGAAGAAATTAAGTATATAAAAATATTAAGTTTTATGTCATAGTTTGTACCAAAAGATCATAACTGGAGTAAGACATGGAGATGGCTTCTCACCCATTATATTCAGTCTGCTGCATCCAATTCTACGGATTTATCCGTAGATATACGGATTTTTGTAAAAAGTTTGGATTTTCGAATTTTGTTAAAATATCCATGGATTTTTCATGCTTTTTACCATTTGTTGATTTTCCTTATATTGTTGTTTTGTTAAACTTTGAACGTATAGTGTTATTGCTTAACAGAATTGTCAATAATTGTGAATCGTTTCCTTGTAACCAATCGTGTGAGCCATCGATTAAAAAAAAAAAATAAATACAATCCCAAGTTAAGTTTTTAGGAGAACTGTCAGATCCCTTTGAGATCAAAACTGGAGGAAGACAAGGTGACGGACTATACCCGCTATTGTTCGACTGCGTCTTGGAAAAGGCCATCAGGGAATGGCGGAAAGTGATGCGTCAGTCAAACATCCCAAACAGAATTAGACTAGGACATCAGAAGAATAGCTTGACATTTGAATGTCTTTCTTTTGCGGATGACATTGTGTTCTCTGCAAGAGATCTGTAGACTGCAATCAAACAGATAGATGTCTTGAAGGAAACAGCTGAGAAAGCAGGAATACAAATATCGTTTGAGAAAACGAAATACTTGAACATAAACGCCAAAGATCAGACATTGACAATGAAACCTAAATATGGTGATATTAAAAGAAATACCTTGGTGAAAGTTTCTGACTCCCAATGTTAATGAAAAGGCTGCAGTTGAAGATAGGACGAGAAAGATGGAAACAGCTTTCAGGATTTGTCAAACGACATTGCAAATCAAAATTACTCACCCATCAGGCGAAATACAAGCACTATAGTACGGTAGTGAAGCCAGAATGTTTATACGCAGCAGAAACACTCGCCAGAAAGAGATTAACGGAAATAGAAAAGAAAGAAAGAAAGTTTCTAAGGAAAATCTTGAGGACCAGGAAAAGTGAAAGGAAGCGAATTAAATTTCCGTTTGAGATCGAACCAAGAATTATATGACAAGTTTGAAAATGTTTCAAACACAATTAAGAAAAGGAGATTAGCTTTCTATCGGCACATTCAAGAGAATAAAATCAGAAAGAAAGGTAAAGAAAATAGTCAACTCTAGAACAGGAAGACTCAAGTTCCATGGGTGAATGAGGTCTATCAGGATCTGAAAAGATGTGCGATCAGCATGGAAGACCTCCAAGGCAGTGAATTATTCCGAGGAAAAATTTCGGAGGTACAGAATCTGACTGAAGAAAAACCAATCAGGAAAAGGAGGGCATTTTCAGAGGAAGAAAAAGCAAGAGTGAGCCAGAGAATGAAAGAGTACTGGCGACGGAGGAAGGAAACTCAGAAGAGGAAATGAAGTTGCGTAGTCCATAGATGGCTGAAACTAAAAGGAAAAATAATAATAAATTAGGTACAGCAGCAGCAGTGATGAAACTGACGATGTATAATACATTTTCAGAGATATTTCTTATTTTCAATGTGGAATATTAATTTGTATTTCGAATTTTAAAGACCTGCTAAACAGTAACTATTCTCAATTTTGACTCTCTTCAATAATTATTGTTTCAATTAGCGAGTCTCCGGATTTTTGTACCCAATCTACGAAAATTTCAGCGGCCATCTACGGATTAAATCATTAAAACATTGAGTGTAAATCGAAGAATGCTAAATAAAATCTGTCATTACAAAACTGTTGTCACACCTCAGTTCTTACATGCTGCGCAGACTTTGTTGATGGCCAATGAAGGCACCAAGGATGATCCGGAAAAAGCTGAAAGACGTATCCTGAGGAAAATTCATGGGCCAAGAGTGCTCCCGGATGGAACTTATCGACTGAAAGCGAACTGAGAATTGTACCAACAATTGGATGCGGTTAAAACCAGCATGGGACGGCTGCGGTTTTAAGGGCACCTTCTGAGAATGGACAGCAACAGGATTATCAAGGTGGTCTTCTCACTTAAAGCTATAAGTGAGGTACAAAAATATTTGGACTCCGCTGGGATTTCCGACACTGATGTTGCAGATCGCTCCAAATTTTGAATATGATTAACTCCTGTTCCTCTCCCCCAAAAATTACTAAACCTCGGAAACTCTTCTCATAGGAGAGAAAGGGAAATTTTTTATCTGGACTTGAAAGGTATTGGGAAAAAAGACGAGCATCATGAAAGAAATAGTTAAAAGCGCTTCATAGTGAGCTTGAATCAGTAATAAATAATAAGTTTTATATGATTCATAATCAGTTAAGGCAATTTACAAGAGCCAACCATTGTGGCTGCGTGTGTTAAAGCCGCACAACACTACAGGTATAGTCACTCAGGTTGCAAGCGACGGCGATAATCGATACTTTTCTCATCGCGATGACAAGCGGTATTGGTACTACAGCTGAAGAAATTTATAGTTTCTTTGTTTACTTCAATAAATATTCTTTGATTAGTAAATAAGTATAAAACATGTCAATTGATGAGGAGATTCTGCTTCTTGTGCTTGCAGGAAGCAGAAAGAAAAAACGATACTGGTTTCATAACATTAGTAATTAGTGAGAAAACCTTGGTGACTATTAACGTCTTTGCCGGAAACTGGAATCACAAGATTTTTTTTTTTCACATTTTCTTTTGTCTGATAAATGCTTTGAGTAATTACACAATCTCTTAAAATTAACTATATTGAAGTGCACCACGAACTAAAGAAAACGAACTGGTAGAAGAGAAAGATTAGCCATTTTAATGAGGCAGTTCTGTTCAGTTAATATATATTCTTAAAAAGAAACAATTCCACTGTCCCAAACTTATCAGATACACTGCGGTCTCAAAAACAGCCAAATCATTACAAAGCGAAATAGGTACAGGAAAAAAGAAACAATTTACTATTGAAACTTTGTTTTATAATCGAGAAAAATAACAGGAGGCTCTATTAGGAATCTATATATATAAAAATCAATGCCACTTTTCGTTGTAATTTTATAACTCAAGAACGGGCTCACGTATCCAAACCAAATGTTTAGGCTTTGTTCGGACTATTTAGTAGATGGTTTATGTGAAGTTTGCACAAAATCGGTCGAGCGGTTCTTCATTTATCACATTTTTTGTAACAAATGAATTCAATAAATGGCGGATCATTTTGTTAATGGGTATTTTGCTGTCAAATTGAAACTTTTTTCAGTGTTGACAGGCAAGCATGTTATTATGTCATTCATGTGGTCATTTCATTTTGGACATGCTTCGATTAAAGCAAATTGTCAGCAATAATTATTGCTTTGTGTTTATATTTTTAAACATATTGTTGAGTGCATTCATACAAACGGTGAGTCTTGAATTGTTCAAATGTACTATGTATATGTGTGCGTGTACTTTTCTCAGTTTTTTAGCGAGCCGTCGGTGTTTCACATCGTTTACAGGTTTTATTTGAATTAAATTGTCAAACGCATTTACACAAACGGTAAGTTTTGAACTGTTGAATTGAATTACATGTATGTAAACATATTGTGTGCATATGGGTGTTTTATTCTTTTGTAACAGATGGAAGCACGTCGATTTAAAAATGAATTATTTAATGACATTTTTATATACATTGAAGTATGCAGTCATACATATTTCCATACACACATATACGCACATGTATAAATACTGATACACCACTATTAATGTAGCAATTTGTTTTTAATTTGATTTATTCTTTTTTATATGAAGGAAAAATGCCATGAGCCAGAAGAGCAAATATAGGTCGGTGAACGCGTAATGCAAATGATGTGGCATTACTAAGACGATCGCAGACTGCAGATGAACGCGCACGTATAGTGATGTTCCGATACCATCAAAGTATCGATACCTACTCAAATGAGTAGTACTCAAATTGTCTTACGATACTTACTCATATGAGTACTACAGAAGTATCGATACTTACTCATATCGATACTTTTTTTAAATTAATGTCGAAATGTAAGAATATATGTCACATTTTGCTTAATTATTTATTTTATTTTCCTAGTGTAATAAAATCAAATAAATTATAATAAAGCACACGTAGTAAGCAAACTTTGAAGATTTTTCATATCTTTAAATATTTATTTATTATAATTTTAACACTTTTAAACAAAAAAGTTCGATTTTTGAAGGTTTCCCAAAAAAGCAATTGTTCCAAATATTTTGGGGACAGCTTGTTTGTTTTGTTTTTCATTGTTTCACCCGCATTAGAAAACAAACATTCACTCGGTACTGACGTTGATAAGATACTGTTGTATACAGACAAGAAAATATAAGTTTAATTTCTTCCCATTCTGTAAACGAATTGCTTTTTAGAGACGTTACCGTGTTTGTCAAGGAAACGTCCATAAACTGCGTAGCTCGGTCTAGGGGGGAGGGAGAGGGGTTTGCTGGAGACTATGTGAGGGGAGGGGGGGGGGGTTTCCGAGCCAGGCCACGTAGTTTTTCATTCATATTATTTGTCACATTTAAAATGAGGTACAGAACACTCAACAGAATATAAATATTTATTTCAGTAATTTAATTACCTCCATATGTAATTTACGATAGTCTGACAAGAGAAAACAGTACAAAATGTCTTCTGGAATCAATAGCGGAAAAAGCTACGTGCTACATGGGGAGGGGGAGGGTAGAGACAAAAGCCACCATGGGCTACGCAGGGGGGAGGGGGGGTTTCAAAGAGGCCAAAATGGAGCTACGTGGTTTATGAACGCGCCCCAAGTAGAGAGACACTTTGTCACTGCAGTGCGTCTTCTTTTTGTGACAGTGGGATAGCTCTTTGTGATGTTAAAAAGATAGCTGAAGCAGCTTCTACTTCCGATTCACATGGGCTACTTAGTTACTCTGAACCATATCTTTTAGATTTTGTGTGGGGCTGCGCGGGAGCGACCATAGGCCAGGCATAGCGAAGTACGACTTTATTACAATGTAATAGGGACCTAAAACAAACTCTTTGAGATTAGATTGTCGTTCAGTTACCTATTCTAAGACTGATTTTGTTTGATTTTCAATGCTACCGACTTGACGTTAGAGGGAAATTAATTTGGTAGGCGCGGCTGAGTAACGTAGAAGGGTTGATGCGTTTAGAATTTAACACCGGGTGCGTTTCGATACTTTCGATTCGATACAAGTACTTTTCTTCCGATACCGAGTAAGTATCGAATGAACTAATTCGAATACGAAATGTACTCGGTATCGAAACAAAGTATCGAGTACTTACTCGTATTTACTTGTATCGGAACATCACTACGCACGTAATGCACGAAATAGATCTGTTGACCCTGTACCTGTACTGAATCTTGCACGGCGATCACGAATACGTCGTGCTGTTTTGGCTGAAATGATGCGTTCTGCTTTTAATTACTACAGTCAGATTAATTATAGTATGTACCGATACATTGGAATGATGGACGCAATATGTCCACATTGTGATGCGGCTAACTTTCCAGGTGAAACGCCCAACATGTGTTGTGCTAATGGCAAAGTGAGATTGCCAGCATTAGAAACTCCACCCGAACCATTGTATTCATTTATTTTTGGGACATCTCAAATGTCGAAGCACTTTTTGAGTCATATTCAACAATACAATTCGGCATTGCTCTCGATCGTATGCCATATGATAATTTTTTTTTTTTTTTTTTTTTTTTTTTTTTTTTTTTTTTTTTTTTTTTTTTTTTTGCTGTCGTCAGTCTTTAGACTGGTTTTATGCAATCCTCCATCCCTTCCTATCCTGTGCTGATAATCACAAAATCGTAATAAGGGCTGATAGAACACACCTTTTGGAGAGCATGCAAGGCAATTCAATGCACCGACAATTGATGGGGTTGCAATTGTAATTCTTGGTGATCAGTTTCAATCCCGTGATATTCTACTTCATCGCAGAAATGAGCAATTGCAACGTGTTTCGGAACTTCATCGTAGTTACGATGCATTACAATACCCAATATTGCATTGGAAAGGTGACGATGGCTACCATATCAATATACCAATGATTGATCGACGAACAGGTAAATAAGTGACCTATTTTCACTGTGTTGACATTTCATTTGCATAATTTTCTAAAGTCACATTTTATACTTATTTTCAGGTCTACCTGTACAGAAAAAAGTTAGTGCCATGAATTTTTATTCGTATCGATTGATGGTTCATCCACAAGAACAAAATTATATCTTGAGATGTGGTAAAATATATCATCAGTACATCGTTGATATGTAGGCCCTATGCCAAAATAGAAACTGAACGTCTTAATTTTATTCGTTTCAACCAAGCAAAATTAAGATCCGAAGAATATATTCATTTGCAAGATGCGATAGCGAATGATGCTAATGTTAATGACATCGGAGGTTTAACTATATTGCCATCTTTGTATATTGGTAGCCCACGGCATATGAACGAATATGCACAAGACGCAATGTCTTATGTACGAAAATACGGTCAACCAGATCTGTTCATTACATTTACATGTAATCCGCAGTGGGATGACATCAAAAACAATTTATTTGAAGGACAGTTGACAACTGATCATCATGACATTACAGCATGTGTTTTTCGGAAAAAATTGAAAGCACTTATGGATTTAATTGTGAAATTATGTGTATTTGGAGAGGTGTGTTACCATATGTACTCCATCGAATGGCAAAAAAGGGGATTGCCGCACGCACATATATTAATTTGGCTGGTACATAAAATAACTCCGGATCAAATCGATGACGTTTTATCAGCTGAAATTCCTGATCAAACTGTTAATCCTAAGTTATTTCACGTTGTCGTTAAAAACATGATACATGGTCTGTGCGGTGAACTAAATATGAATTCGCCATGTATGATTGATGGAAAGTGTTCGAAACGATACCCAAGGCAATTGACTTCAGTCTCAATAACGGGCAATGACGGATATCCATTGTATCGACGTAGATCACCCAATGATAATGGCAAAATGGCAACCATTAGAATGCGTAACCAGGACGTTGAAGTTGATAATCGTTGGGTGGTTCCGTATTGTCCATTATTATCGAAAATATACAATGCTCATATAAATGTGGAGTATTGTAATTCAGTCAAATCCATTAAATATATTTGCAAGTATGTAAATAAAGGGAGCGATATGGCTATTTTCAGTGTTGCTGGTGATAATAGAAATGATGAAATTGCTCAGTATCAAATGGGGCGCTATATTAGTAGTAATGAAGCTGTCTGGAGGATTAGGTCGTTTCCAATGCACGAAAGACATCCTGTGGTTGTTCACTTGGCTGTGCATCTTGAGAATGGCCAACGTGTTTATTTTAATGAAGCAAAGGTATTGGAAAGAGCAGCACAACCACCAGTGACTACGTTGACTGCTTTTTTCAAATTATGCGAAACTGATACATTTGCGATAAATTTGTTATATTCTGAAGTGTCTCAGTATTACACATGGGATGTGTCTTCGAAAAAATTTCAAAGACGTAAACAAGGAACAGCAGTCGATGGGCATCCAGGCATTTTCTAAACAGACTCAATTGGGAGAATATATACAGTACATCCAAACAATGCTGAGTGTTTTTATTTGCGATTGTTATTAGTTAACGTCAATGGCCGAAAATCATTTCAAGAATTGAGAACAGTCAACGGTCATTTGTGTCAAACATATCGTGAAGCATGTCAACTCTTGCATTTGTTGGAGGATGATGCACATTGGGATTCAACACTTCATGATGCATCTACTTCAGCTCATCCACAACAAATACGAATGCTATTTGTCATTATATTATCAACATGTATGCCATCAAATCCACTTGAATTATGGGACAAATATAAACATATATGGCAGAAGATATTTTAATTCGTATGCGTCATCATGCAAGAAATCCTGATTTGTTGATTACCTTGGAAATGTACAACGA
The DNA here is from genome assembly GCA_031002005.1 of Vandiemenella viatica. Classification (NCBI taxonomy): domain Eukaryota; kingdom Metazoa; phylum Arthropoda; class Insecta; order Orthoptera; family Morabidae; genus Vandiemenella; species Vandiemenella viatica. The sequence goes on from JARYHS010012519.1 coordinate 79,899,366, forward strand.
AACTTTGATAATAATTGAAGATATGTGTCTAACGATTGCAAATAAAGCATTAGTACAATTGGGTATGACCGCACCAAATCGTGAGATGCATGATTTGTTTGATCGTGAATTGCAACGTGAGCAGGAATTCAATTGTAATGAGTTGCGTTTATTTGTACAATCGAATATAACCAAATTGAATATTCAGCAAAAACATGTATATGACACAATCATGCAAGCCGTTTCCAAAAATGCAGGTGGATTATATTTCTTGGATGCACCTGGTGGTACAGGCAAAACGTTCGTTATATCATTGATTTTAGCGACTATTCGATCGTAACAGAAAATTGCATTGGCACTTGCATCTTCGGGAATTGCTGCTACATTATTAGAAGGTGGTCGGACCGCACATTCTGCATTAAAATTGCCATTGAATGTACAGGTGATTGAAACTTCAACTTGCAATATTTCGAGAAATTGTGCTATTCAAAAGTTCTGCGATTAACGTCAATTATTATGGGATGAGTGTACAATGGCGAATAAAAAATCACTAGAAGCATTTAATCGAACAATGCAAGATTTACGTGGTAATCAACAGCTTTTTGGTGGTGCTCTGATATTACTGTCAGGGGATTTTCGTCAAACATTGCCTGTCATTCCTCGATCAACTCTTGCTGACGAAATAAAATGCCTGTTTGAAGTCATCAGTTCTTTGGAGATATGTACAAAAATTGACACTGAACATTAATATGCGTATTCACCTACAAAATGATCCAGCTGCCCATGAGTTTTCAAAACAATTGTTAGAAATTGGTGATGGCAAAATACAAATCGACAGTACCAACGGATTGATCGCTGTACCAAACAATTTTTGTTCAATTGCGCAATCGATAGATGAATTGATTGAATGTGTTTTTCCGAATATTCTTCAGAATTACAGAAATCATGATTGGTTGAGAGAACGCGCGATTTTACCACCGAAGAACATTCATATCAATGCCATTAATTTTCAAATCAAGCGAAACTGCCAGGTGTAGTCACGACATATAAATCAATTGACAGTGTTATGAATCAAGATGAGGCAATGAATTAACCATTTGAATTTTTAAATTCATTGCAATTGGCTGGTATGCCACCGCATTGCTTGAATCTGAAAGTTGGTTCTTTGATTATATTATTGCGAAATATTAATCCACCAAAACTGTGTAATGGCACCAGATTGGCAGTGAAAAAGTTATTGCCAAATTTGATTGAAGCTACGATCTTAACTGGTAAATCAAAAGGAGAAGTTTGTTTGATACCGCGTATCCCTATGATTCCAACTGATATGCCATTTGAGTTCAAACGATTACAATATCCTGTGCGTTTATCATTTGCGATGTCCATCAACAAGTCTCAAGGGCAAACACTTCACGTTTGTGGTGTGAATTTGGTGGAATCATGTTTTTCACATGGCCAACTTTATGTTGCCTGTTCCAGAGTCAGTACCCCCAGCCGTTTGTTTATTCATGCTCAAAATGGAAAAACAAAAAATATTGTTTATCCAAATGTTTTGGATTAAGTTTTAAAATAGCTAGCAATTAATAAAATATTTTTTTGTTTGAATAAATGAATTTGATGTTCCAATTAATTTTTTTTATTATTTCACTTTATACGTAGCGAAGCACGTACCGGGCCGCTAGTATTATTTATTTAGAACCATCTGATAGTAAACAAATAAAAAGTAAGAAAACGTAAAGAAAAATATAATCAAGGATATGAAAATTATTTTTCAACAGGGAAAACGTTTGATATGATTCTCTTGATGCGCTCGAGGTACTGACATTCGAATTCAATAGTAATAAAGAAGAAAGCTGTTATAAATTATGAATTGCTGCAACATCTTAGCTCAACATAAACTGGTTGTTGTATATGATCGGAAAACGGGGAACCAGCTTCCTATAGAATTATTCTATGATCGATTCTGCCATCTGCTAACTTAGCTCGGCTATTTCCGATCGTGCAAATAATGTTGCAAGCTCGATTTTCAAAGCTGCTTGCGTTCTGGGAAAAAATTATTTTCAAGAACTGATCGTATATTTAAAACAGAAGATCTATGCTGTAAAGCCGCATTTCTTTCCTGTTTTCCAAGTTTTCGAGGAAACCGATTACTGTCTGTACGTCACTGGAACCTGCACCTTTTTGTTTTATTGCAATACTAAATGAGATCCAAAGTCAGTTAGGTTTTTTATTCAGTGACTAACGCGTTCCAGCATGAGTGGCTCATTACATAGGCAAAGGCAAAGAAAGTGATAGTGTTTGTACGGGAATATTTCAAATAAGAAGAACAAACTCAGACCAAAGATTGAACAAATATAGGAAAAGAAATTGAATGAATGCTTCATTCATCTATCTTTTGAGTAGATGCAATGATGTGGATCTAGTTTAGTCTGTGTTATTTGTTCCCGGAAGTATTTTTTTTGTGCTACTCTCCCTCCTAAATGGTACACTTAGTATATATCACGAGGGCACATATGGAACATTATCACTAACCTCCAATCATTTTTATTTACTATTATTATTATTATTATTGGTGAATTCTCCCAATAAATGGAAGACCATAAGCATTAGACCCAATAAAGTTTTCTTTGAGTTCTTCTTATTGTTCCAATAAGCTTTAATTCTTTCCGAGAAAGCTTGTTTTCGTTCTACCGACCACTTTGGTCTGTATTGTTTTTGTTTTGGTTGCTCAGTTATAACTTCCCATTTGTCTACTTTGTGTCTGAAGGTGTCTCTTTCTAAGACTTCTGTTGCTCCTATGCTTGCACTATTATTATTATTATTAATAATATTAAATTATGTTTCATTTATTAATTATAAATATCTGAATTATTGTATGAATGTTTGTAACTTGAATTGTATTATTACTGGGTTTTCACAGAGTGTAGTTTGCTTAAACGGGTTAGCATAGTGTTGTTATTTAAGTTGTACCTATACCAATCTGGGCGGGCAGCGATTGTTGATTGGAGACCTGCACTGTAGCATGGCAGGGTACGGGGCAGGGGGTGTGTTGCGCCGCTTGGAGAAGGTTGTATGACGCGAGTTCATTCTCTTGTACACAAGCTGAACTGTAATGAAACGTCTTTAAATGTAACGTAAGTGTTTTAAAAGTTGCATAGGCAACGCTAGTATTTCGATCGGAACAATGAGTTTTTTCATTCCCCGGCGTTGTCATAATACCTGCCAAATTGTTTGGCGGTTATATTTTCATTTATTTATTTTTATTTATTTATTCCTGATTTTACATAGCCTACTACCTTGTTACCTAAAGTAGGCCCTTAGTTACTACAGTTTTTATTCTTAAAACAATTTACATTTTTAAATATATATATATAGATCTGGTTAATTATTCCTAAGGATTTAATGGATTTAAAGTACTCTAATAATTAATCTACTAATTATTCTAATAATTAATATACCAATTAATCTACCATCACACTAATTCACATAAAAAATAGCAATTGTCTAAGTATTTTCATAGTTCTGACTTATAAACTGTCTATTTGCAAATGTTCTTCCTGCACCACTGCTGGCCTGCACCGACATCCAGGCCTCTGGCTGTTTCTGCTGATGCAGCGGGGCAACTGCTGACCACAAAGTGCCGTCAGCCAGCTTCACGTTCCAGGTAGTGGTCTCGTTTGTCCTTGGAGCAACCTACTCCCACATCAGGAGTTCCTTCCTGGAATCAGAGCAGGCCACCACCTGAGCCCAGGAGAAGGTGCCTCTGGCTTCCAGAACCATTGAGATCAATTGAGTCTTTGCCGCCTTCCTGGTGCAGCCACAGCCTTAGTCAAGTGCAGTGCTTGTGGTCACATTTGGATTGTTCTTTCCTCTTGAGTTTCTTCCCCTCCTGTTCTTCTTTCTGTTTCTGCTGGTTGCTCGCGGCGTCTTCTGCGCTCTGCTAATTTCAATTCAGCAAATCTCGCCTTCTCGCGCAGCGATGCTAGCTTAGCAGCCTCATCCAGCAAGTGCCAGAGCTCACTATCACGAAGTATGTCGTATATTTTTCTGTTCTGAAGTTGTATTTGAATGTATGCTCTTGATTCTTCAGTTTGTTTGCACTCCCAAACCACGTGCTCGGGAGTACTTACTTCGCCACAGTCGCACCTGTTTGTTTCTTTGAGGCCTCTCTGTTATAAGAAACTGTTATATGGACCATGGACAGAAATATAGTGTATGAGGCCTAGAGATGGTTGTAGATGAGTCATGGTAATTCTCTCTTTCACACAAGGAAGCATGTCGAAGGTCCTTCTGCCCGTATTGCTGTTTGTCCATGTTTGCTGCCATTCATCCATCAGCGCATCCCAAACATCTTTTTTTGGTTTCAACAGGCCTTCCAATTATTTCAGTAGCTTAGTCATACCTTCCTTTTCTTATCCAGTATAACGATCCTCGCTTCCTTACTTCCAGGGGCAGCTGCCGAGTATAACTGTTAGCGCATCTGTGGACGTTGTTCTGTAAGCCCCAGTTAGTCTGAGCAGAATTCCTTGCTGCGTACGCCGAAGCAACTCCTTTGGTTTTACCTATCCTAGGTGCTTGGCCCAAGTGCTTGCAGCGTATCCAGTAATGGAGGCCAGTATTGCATCGTGATATCTTCTTATGATGAGCGGGGTCAGATTAAACAGTCGCTCACTAATGCTTATCAATTTGTGCAATACCAGTGCTGCTCGTCTACATACTTTCTCCATGAGAGAAGTAAATTTCAGTTGTTCCACCAGGTTACACCAAGGTAAAGGACAGCTGCTTTTCTTTTTATTGTTTTTTCCTGAACCTTAATTACTGGATTTCGTTTGAGTGTTCCTTTTAGGAACATGTAGGTCGTCTTTTGTGAGGGTAGGTTTAACTTAACTTCTGCACACCACTGACTCAGGCAATACAGCTTTGCATTTTATTTCGATTTCCTGCCTGGTGTCCGCGTCTATCAGAAGTGCTAGATCGTCGGCAAATGCCACCACACCCAGCAGTTCTGACATTTGTTGCAATATTTACATGACAGGTTCCAAGCCAATGTCCCAGAAAATTGATCCGCACAGTGATCCCTGCGGACAACCTTTCGTCAGTATTTTCTTTATGTACTTGTTGGGGCACGCAATTTAGCATATCTATTTCTACAATAATCTCTAAAACTGTTGTATAGGGGTATTTGGACAATTGCCACCAGAGATTGTCGAAAGCGCCGGCGATCTCTACAAATACTCCAACCACATAATTTTTGGAAGAGTTTTGAGCAATTTCCATTAAGCGGTTGATGGCGTCCTGTGTTGACTTGCCTGCTATGAACCCATACTGATTTGGATTCATTCCATTTTTTACTCTGTGTTCCTTTAATTTCTTGCAAAATTCCTTTTCTTATACTTTCCCTAGAACACTAAGTAGACAGATTGGACGATAAGATTTTTGGAGTTGTGGGTCTTTGCTCCACCTTTCGCTATAACGATCACGACACTCGTTTTCCATGCATCTGCTATTTTTCCCTGCACCGGGCATTCGTTAAATAGTTTATTTAAGGTTGGAACCAGTTGGACGACCAACTCCTGGAGGACCTCTGCCGGTATCCCATCAGGTCCTGGTGCTTTTCATTTCAGAAGAGAAAGAATTGCCTGTATTATCTCTTCAGCTGATATGACGCATTTTTGATGTTCACTCTCGTAGGGGTCCTACATTTTTTGACGCAGTTAATTTTGCCGATCTGTCTCGTTTTCTGTACGGTCATCTGGAAGTAGCACGTCAAGTTATATGCCAGAATTCGAAATTAAAACTATCCGAGCTAACGGCTTGCATGTATTGATAGAGGAGAATTGGGCCCTTCTTGTCTGTCCCAATCTGCAGGAGCAATCAGCAGGGCAATCAGATGGGTTTTCCCTCCACACATCACAATTATTCACCCAATGTTAGTTTAATCCCATTACTGCTTGTTACAAGCGCTTAACAATGGCTCCTTTTTGTCAAAGTAACAAAAAGTATACATCGTTTTAACAATAACTTGTACTACAGTTTGTATTGTGAGAAAAAGATGATACTGGGTGAAGACATCGATTTTATTAAGAAAAAAGTTATCTTACTTGAACATTTTGAGAAGCCTAGAGCCAGAAGATTTAAAAAAAAATCTGATTGTAGATTCTGGAAGTTTTGCAGAGATACTCCACTTAGTGATCCCTTATATATATATAAACGCTAATGCCTGAAAGTATAACGAAGAGAACGATTAGTCGTTACTCTGAAATTTTTGGCAAGTGGACAAACCTATGAAGATATGAAATTTAGTTTACCGATTTCACCGTAAATGCTTTCAGACATCATTCCTGAAACATGTTGAGCTACCTACAAGTATCTAAGACACTACATTAAGGAAGGAGAAAAGACTACAAGTGTTACTTCCCAGTCCAATTCCTTGTAAATTTCGAGCAAATCTTGAAATCCTTCTTCTGCATTTTGAGGTTTATGTAGTTTTTGTTGTGTTTGACCCACAAATATTCGTCCGCACCTCTTTCTCTTTAGATGTTTCTAACGATACATATGATTAATGACACGAAACGCACTCACTCCCTGTTACTAGTCTAATGAGCCGAAATTGTCTCAATCATTATAAATCTACAGGGACAATTTGTAAAAGGTTGTCGCGCTCTGCCAGTCTCCCGATATCGGGAGTAGTAGACCCAATTTGCCTACTTACCTGCAATCTGTCGGATTGCCCCTGTAAATTGGGAACGAAATTGGGACCGTAACTGGTATGTCTGTAGCTGCTTTAACACGACGTCATCCACTAATGGAGTAGTTAGCTTACAGTTGGCTGACCATTTCCAGGATAATTGGACGCTCACACAGGGAATGGAAATAACATTGGCTCTGTTACTTCCCCTCGGCTGGTGATATTGAATCTGTGTACCTTCTGTTTGGCCTGTGGTCTGTGACTGACGGCCACGTGTCTGATATGCTTCACCCGGATGCGTGGAACCGAATAACTCATAGAGAACTCTGTGAGAACTAGAGGTCTGTGATTAAACATTCAGGACATACAGGCACTCGCGAGTCCAAATAAACACTGGTCAGAACACCATGCAGCCTTTCATTGGCATCGCACAGTACAGCACAGAAGTGTACACACGGCAGCAGAAAAAATGGTTCTTCGCATCATCTACACTTCTTTAAATTGACTGAACTGACGAATACAGCTATAACGAATAAAACTATGACGTTGTAATATAGCAGATATCGTCGCCTAATGTTATGGTGTTTCAGACCATATTAAGCTACATTAATTTAAACTTCCTTGGTAGAAGGATAGTTTAATTTTTTAGACAATGTGTCTTGGAGTTTCTGCAGTAAAGAGATAGGCATTTAATTTAGTTGGCTGCCAGTTAGTTTCTTGGTTTTTGGAACAATTACTTAAATAATTAAGGTATCCATTAAATGACATTCGCTAAATACTTCTATGAGAACATGGATGTCAAATTAATATTAGCAAAGAGGTTTGATTGCATTACGTCTATAAATCGTATTGTAAAGAGATTCTGTAGTTTGGTGTTGGTACAAAAAAGAATATTAGAATTGTTTTCCTGTACGAAATGAAGAATCTTTGTTTTCTTTTATAATTTAGGAACACTATTTGAAAGAAGTGACGATAATTGATTTACAATAGTTTTCCCTAACGATCGCGATATTTAATGAATATTTTATTAAATAAACACTCAAACGAAGTAAAGAAAATAGGAAGAAATCTGAATTGAGTATAATAATAAATACGGTTGTATCTAATGAAACTTCAACATGTTTTCTTTCCATCATACATAGTAGTATGCACATTTTCTTAAATATAAGAATAGGCACATTGGATTTTAGAGGTATTCTCACAGCTTTAACAACACTTAGATCAAAATTGTGGAACCTCGTTGCCCTAGAACTGGGTGCTAAGGGCCTTATTACACTAGGCGACTTGGCGGCGCAACCAGCCGTGGCACTGGTGTTTCTGTTGGCGACGCAACCAGGATTCTGGTGGCGCCGCCAGCCAGCCACTCGCACAACCGAGCAGTCACTTTGCTGTTATCATCGCATTGTATGCGAATTGTGTAGTTGAATATGTCCAGTGAACTACAGAATGTCACTGTGGAAATGAGGGGAAGTGAAAGTGTAGAGAAGACAAAGGGATAAAGCAAGAAGAATTTCTCATTTTCGTATCTTTCCCGGTAATATCAACGTTTACTAAGTACAATGATTAAAAGAAAGACGATTTAGACATCCTTAAGTAATTAAAAAACTTGTTGTCGTCTGAATACAGTTTAATTGCGATGGAGCTAACACTCCGGTAGCAATTTGCACATTTACAGCACTCTCTTCACCCTCCTCCTTTCCTCCAATGAGTCCCAATCCAGCTCCTGTATCATATCAGTTACTGACTGGGTGCTGCTATAATTTCCACAAACAAATCTAGCTGCTCTTCTTTGCACACCTTCCAACTCCTGTATTTGATCTCCAAAATGTGGTCCCAAACTACGCCACCATATTCAACAAATGATCTGACCAAAGTTTTGTAACCCAACTCCCTAACTTCTCTGTTACATCCTCTCATCACCCTCTTCAGCAAATGAAGGATTTTGTAACCTTTTTCTACCACCTGCCCAATTGAGTTTATCAAACGTTATGCAAAGAATTTACACTTCATCAAGCAAATCTGACCCCACTCTGTAATCATAATTAACCTTTAGATCTATTTATCTTTGTATCTTATAAGCCGACTCTTCTTGGCATTTATCTTCATTCCATGCTGACCTACCCATTTAGATATTCTATCCAGATCATCCTGCAACTGTTCAGTCTTCACCTGTTTTTATCCTATTGTATACCATTGTATCATTTGCAAAATACCTAGATTCTGACCGTAACACAGTCATTCATTAGAATAATGAACAGCAACTCCCATATTTACTTCCACATCTCTTGATAATGTATTTCCTACTCTAACCCTTTGCTTTCTGACTTTTAAGAATTCCTGTGCCCAGCAAGTAACTTTTTCATTCAATTCAATACATTTCAGTTTATTTAAAACCATTTTATGGCTCACTCTGTCAAATGCCTTAGAAAGATCTAGTGCCACACTATCAACTTGGCCTCCCATTTCAAATTCATTTGAAATATCTTGCATATAGCCCACTATCTGAGATTCAAATGAGTATCCTTGCCTAAAGCTATGTTGTCGATCTGAAAACTAGTTTCGTTCTTCACAGACATTTCTGATATAGTTGCATATCAATCTCTCAATCATTCTGCCCACCACTGATGACAAACTAATTGGCCAGGAATTTTCACCATATTTTTAACCCTTCCTTTATGAACTGGTACTACTATCGGTCTTTTCCAATCCTTTGGTAAGCAGCAAGTCTCCAAACTCATTTTAAACAAAATTTTAAGGTAAGGTACAATATCCTATCCCACTATCTTTAATAAATCTGCAGTAATATTACCTACACCAGTTACACCAGTTTTAACTTTCTGAGTTACTTCGCAATTTCCTGAAAATTTATTTCAAATTTTGTAGGTTCGTCATTCATTCCCTCCCATCACAGGATGACTGTCCCCAGTGGTCTCACCAAACCTGACACTCAGTATCTCCGCAATTTTAAAATTGTAAAGTAGGAAGGGGGCATATGAACAGTAAACTGAACGCGTGGTGGCGAGTCTGGCGGCGCCGCCAGGTGGCCTAGTGTAATAAGCTACGTAAGATACAATGCCCCGCCACGGCTCTCGGCCACCAGTGGTTGCCCGCCTGGTCGCCGGGCAGGGCAGCCAGCCGGCCGCCAGTTTCTGGCGGCGCCACTGGCTGCCCTAGTGTAATAAGCTCCATAAGACCCTGTGCCCAGCGACGAGCAGAGCCACCAGTGGCCCGGCTGGTGGCGCCGCCACGTCGCCTAGTGTAATAAGGCCCTAACTCCTATTCTGCCGGGCCAACCATGCAATTTTTCTCTAACCTAATTATAACTTTCTACCTAAAGGGATAAAGATTCTGAAATGAATTTACTACCAAACGAATTACAGTAATCAGTGTAGGTAGTTGAGCTTTTAATTCTTCTTTCATTACATGTGCAACCGGTGTCTTCAAGTCGTTATGCCACTAGATACGAGATATATGCTTCTTATAGTCTGTGAAGATGTTCATTCACAATGTACGCTTCTTGCGGGCTTGCAGCGTGGTCGTTCGAAATGAAGCCTGTACCAGAAGAAAAACGTCGCCAAGGGTTCAAGGAACTACAAATAATTTTCGATGGTCTATTTATGGAGAACTAAGCGAGATATCAAAAAGAATTGTTCTTCAGTTTCGGTTTGTCTAGCCGAGTTACATAAGAATCAATCATCAAATTGCGGCACCACGGTCATGACAGTGCTGCCTTTGGGCGGCAGGATAGGAAAAGTGTAGTTGGAAAATTCCTAATCACCTCACTGTGTACCAGATCACCTGAATTAAATCTCTCGGAATTGCGTATGGCTTGCGGGCATACGACAATGTCATGGATTCGTAAGAGGACATTAAATTTAGTAGATTCTTGTTGTATTTCGGATGAGTATACTTGAAGAGCGAATACTTTTTTGGCGTTTGTTGATTTAGAAAAAGCTTTTGATAATGTTAGGTGGGACAAGCTATTCTAAATTTTGAGGAAGTCAGGTCTTAAATATCGAGATAGAAGAAGATTTTATAAATTATATAAGAATCTAGTAGCTATATTAAAAGTAAAGAGACATGCATCAGTTAAAAACGGTGTGAGACAAGGTTGTAGTCTATCTCAGTAAATATTCAAATTGTATGTAGAAGAAGCAACAAAGGAAATAAATGAAAAATTTTCATTTGGCTTAAGTGTTCAGGGAGAAAAAATCAGTATGTTACGATTTGCTGATGTCATTGTCTGGTTAGGAGAACGAGCTGAGGATATTGAACAAAATACTGAAGGATGATTTTAGACTGAATATAAATCAAAGCAAGACAAAAGTGATCAAATGTAGCAGAAATGATACCAATCACAGTAGATTAAATATAAAAATACGATCAGATGCAGTTGGAGAAGAAAGTAAATTCAGTTACTTGGGAAGCAAAATTACAACCGATGGCCGTAGCAGGAATGATGTTAAAAGCAGAATGGCACTAGCAAAAACAGCCTTCATGAAATAAAGAAATATTTTATTTTCAAACATTGCTCTTGGCCTAGAAAGAACTTTTAAAACTATGTGTGGAGCACAGCACTTTATGGTAACGAAGAATGGACGTTAGGAATACCAGAAATAAATAAATAAAATTGAAGCATTTGAAATGTGGTGCTACAGAAGAATGCTGAAAATTAAATGGACATATAAAGTACGATATAAATGAGTTTTGGAAATGATGGGTGAGGAAAGAAGTTTGTGGAAGAAGCTTACAGAAAGACGAGACAGGTTGGTGGGTCATATTTTGAGACATGCTGGATTGGTTAATTTGTTAGTGGAGGAACAGTCGTCGAAGGTAAGAACTGTAGAGGAAGACAGAGATTAGAATATATGAAGCAGATAATTGAGGACTTGGGTTGTACTCTACATATCCCTTGCAACTTGTAAGGGATATGTAGGGATGAAAAGGTTAGCTCAAGATAGGAAGGGATGGAGGATTGCATCAAACCAGTCAAAAGACTGATGACCGAAAAAAAAGGTTGAATGGACAGCACTTGGTTCACCCTCGCTTTTTTGTATTCTTAAACACACAACACTACAATACACATAACAACAATCACCACAAGTAATCAATACATACATCAAGTCAGACCCCAACCTCTTTCTAGCAGACTTCACGTACAACCATACGCGTAGTAAAGACCGAGGAAGTTGGGTGAGTGGTAACGCTCTGGCCTCGCATTCTGAAGGACGCGGGTTCGAAGTAGCCGAATATCGAATAGCTGCCAAATATTGGTTGCAAACCGATCAGGAATGGTAAACAGCTTCATAAGTCGATAAAGCTGAAGTTCCTAGTGCACATTCCACCCGACCATCCAGATTTGGGTTTTCCATGGTTCCTTCAATAAGCCATGGCCAAATTCCTTTCCGTTTCTTGCCACAAGTCCCTATTCGCCTCTATTTACCTCGACTTGGACAAAATAAGCAAAGCGCAGATGGCGGCGTTTACATTAGTATATTTTTTTTGCTTATTGTTTTACACCTTATCGATATCGAACTGGGAGAGGATTGTGAACAAAGTTATTAAGCCGTGTCCTTTTGGAGGAACCATCTTGAAATACTCATGCTAGGATTTCGGAAAACTATTGAAAACCGAAATCGGGTTGCTCGGGCGCGAATTTTAATTCGTTTCCTGTCAATTGCTAGGCCCGAGCATTGCCTTTCACCAACCACGATCGGTTTAGGGGGCGTCCATTAGTGAGATGAGGGGAAGTAAGGGGGGGGGGTCTGGCGAAATCTCACAAAACCTCAAGTCGACTTTAGGGGGATATTTGGTCTAAAAGCCGACCTCAGGGGGGGTATAACCGCCAATGATAACATGAGACCTAAAAAAAAAGAAGTCTCGCTTGAGGGGGGGGGGGGGGGGAGAGGGAATCCAGAATTCCGGAAAAACTCGCGTGATTAATGTACGCCCCCTTAGTTACTCATATCCCACCAGCGACAGGCTTTAAACCGGCTGGTGAAAATGTGTTTTCGAATCCATGTGGTGAAAGTGGATGTCATGAGCACGCGGAAAAATGCTAGGAAACGGTGATAAAATTTCCTCCTACTTGGTTGCTAATTACATCTACTTTTTTTAAAACATTAAACTACTTACATCTGCATATGCAGCTTCCTCAGATAACCCAAGTATACCTTTTCTCGATTAGCTCTTACTAAACGTAACTGGTAGCAATAATTTCGATCCAGCAATTGGCATTCCTGTCACTGGACATTCTTTGCAGCAGTGAATTTCACGTTAACACTCAGTTACGAAATAAAAGTTCGATAATATAATGGTGCGCAAACCAATGGTGAAAAACCTATCCAGAAGTCATTATTTCAATCTTTGAGCCAAATCTCATGTAAACGAAAATAGAAATACAACATGTCTGAAGATTGCGTTCAGATTCCACCACCTCCATTCAATATAACAACATCCATTCCATTCAATAATAGCACCAATGATTTTTCTTATCACTCGAATGATACATTACTGAAGAATTCTAGCAGCGTACAAAAGAGCAATTTCCAGTCTGATGGAATAAGAAACGATGTGCATTTTTAAAATCCATTTCTGCTGATAATGTCAATCAGACAGAAAGCGTATTGTTTTATTAAGTCTACTTTTTTGTGGTATCTCAGTATATTTTTTTTCCAGGCAGTCCAGACTTTTTTTTTACTTATTGCTTTACGCCTCGTCATTAGAGGTGGGATGGGACTGGGGACAAGGAACGGGAAGGAATTCGACCATGGCCTTTTGATGGAAGCATCCCGGAATTCGCCTGGAGTGATTTGGAGAAACCATGGAAAACAAAAATCTGTTTGCCCGAACTGGGATTCGAACCGCCATCCTCCCGAATGCGAGGTCATAGCGTTAACCACTCACCCACCACGCTGGATGCAGGCGTAATACAGCCTCAACACTTACTTATAAACTAACTGGAATTGGCCACCTTTGAACAAATCCCGGAGGCTTTGAGATATGAACTATGTTTATAGTTCTAATAGTTTCATTTTACGTTTACTGCGTACAATTAAATACAACATTTCTAAAATTGAAATATCCAGTTCTCTTTGTTTCTTTAATGCTTTGTTCACTCTTCATGGGCATTCAACAAACCCAAATTTCCTTCTATTTTTTACAGATATAACTACTGATACATCCAAAAGAATACAGTTTTTCTTTTTAATATTTGTAACTGTTTGAATTCCTTTCATCTTTTATTCGCTATACAGAATTTTGTTTTAGTTTGCACCTTCTGTAACTGATTCATATTTTTACGCTTCTTCAATGAAATAACAAATTTACTTTGCAAGGACGTTATTAAATTGCTCTTTATGTCTGGGCCTTCAAATTTATATTCTGGAAACGAATTTAAGAAGAGGGTAGATTACTTAATTAGTCTATGTAATCGATGAAAGGTCAGATATTAGCTTTAGATCTTTTAGGTCTTTTCCTTCATACGTTTACAACTATCTCTGTATGCGCGAAATGTTTATTCAGATGATCTAAGTGTCTTGATCATTATGGTGCGACGTGTGACGAATTGAGGAAGAGGGTTTGACTATCCTTAGGCCAGGGACAATTCCTGGATGGGGACTTCCAATTTGCCTTCCGAACTACATCAGTAGCAGCAGGCAAATGACAAACAAGGCGAGGGCGGTCTGATTGAAGGCGACTTCCGGCAGACGGAGCTTCCGCCACTGTGGCTGGCCTCTGTCCCTTTGTGTCTGTCCGTGTGGAGTGGACCACGCCCAGAAAACCGCTATTGATCACAAGGCGTTCTTCGAAACATGTCAAACAGCCCTAAAGAAAACACTAATGTTCTCTCCACTCCTGAAAGTACACGTTGTCATGAATGTTAATTTTATTACAGAAATTTTTACTGAGTCAATATTATTTATTGAAACAGATGATAAGAAGAGTTTGAAAAAGAAGTGAACCGAGGCCTGCGAAGTGATGAAAGGTTTGAAAACAAGCTGAAGCACAGTGATACACCTAAATATATTTCAACTCAACAACAATGAAACCTTAAACGAAATACAAACACAATTCGTTGCAATAAAGTTTGTGACAAAATTACAATTTCTTTAAGTGGCGTGTTTTTACTTTAAGCTCTATTTCAGATAAATTATTGAACACATCGTATGTTAACTCATTATACGAACTATCTCCGTTATCGATTAAAAATAAAATCTTTACCACTACTTCTGATTTAATGTCATGGTCCTCTATTTTGTTGCATGTGTTGCTCCAGAAAATTCCTTTAACATCAGTTCAGTACTCATAATCAAACTCATTCCTCATACATATCAACATTCTGTTTCCAACCCGAGGCTCAAAACAGCGATCGAATCGGGGGAGTTTAGTAATTATTACTATCTGTGTTTGAACTATGTAAACATTGTGTTAACTGGTCTTATATTTTTACCGTTTGTGAAACAGATATTGATGAGGGGTAAAGTGGGTATCATTGTATGGTTACGTAAAGCTATCAGAAGTCGTTAGTCAGGGTAATAGGCACGGTTTTGGTGGGATTTCAACACACTTCTATTGACCACCGTAAATGTGAGACCACCGTAAATGTGATTTACCCTCATCAACCTGCCTGGTTGCGCGATTATGGAGTGCCTCACCTTAGAATTCGATTGTTGGGGATACCTAGAAATTTTTTTAAACAAGTACTTATAATATTTTACAAATTAACAACTTTCCCAGTAGTCAAGTTGTTCCATAATTTTTAATAGCATAATTAGAAAAATGAATTTTGTGAATTTTAGACTTTATTCGATTTTCTCACTGAAATATCGAAGCTGATTCGTATACCTAATACATATAAGAAACATGCGGTTACGACCATCACTAAACTACAGCCAAAGCTACTCAGTGAGACCATCATGACTGCCACCTGCAGTTATAGTATTTAAAAATGAAGGTATTATTCTGTCCGGCAAAGAAGTAAAATTTCTAGCTCACTTTAACAACCTTGGTAGGAACTTAAGCTACGTATAACAGCAGCCTCATTCAGTTTCGCTAGCGGGTCATAATTGCCGAAACCAAAAACCAATTTTCAAACTGTGAAGACGTTACCATTTTCCTGGCAGTTTTAAGATGCGTGAGTGTAGATATCATTTCATACACTTTTTTAAGTACTTCAATACGAGGTCCCAACACAGTTGGAACTTCGCTAGACCTATGCAACTACAAACTTGAAACACATTCCCTATTTGTGGCTAATGGTAGGTTACCATCAGATGTCCACTATTCTTCAGTGTCGTCCAGGTCCTTCTTAAGCTGCGTTCCCACGATCTCTTGTAACGGAGGCGGCACCTCATTAGTCGAAGTATAGGGACGAGCGCGCGCCGAAGGTTAGCCCTCGCTTACCTCGCCGCCACCTCCCCACCAAGTTGCCTAATTTCGTTTGGCACAGAGCACTTTACAGCAACAGAAGAGGTGCGCACCGCTGCTGCAAACCGATGGCAACAGCGCACCGCTACACACACTTGTGATGTTTGCCGACAGAGAGTGGGTCTTGTCCCCGCTAACAGAGGCGGCACCGTTCTCATGGCGTGTTGTTGAGTATCCGTCCCGTCCCGTCCCTCCTTCGTTACAAGGCGTCGTGGGAACGCGGCTTTAGATGTTTTTCCACCACTTCCATCTGCGAAAAATCGTCAGGCCAATGATCATTCCGCACCTTCTTTCTCACGTGCTGATTGGATCACAGAAATCAGAAAAAAAATGCTTAGTTTATTCTCCCTTAGCAAATTATGCTTCAACATTGGCAGTTCACTCATTTCCTCTCACACAACTCATTCAGTGCAAACCTACAGAACATCTTGGACAGACCATGTACTAAGGATGAAGACGGAACGGATCCCACGAAGAATCCTCGCATGAGTGTTCGAGATACATCTCCCTCACTATACGGTTAAATGTCTTTTTTATGTGAGAATATATATATATATATATATACTCCCTTGTTCCAGCCACGTAGATATTATCATTCTTTGAATAAAAGATATTTCCTGTTATAAACCATCTGTCCCATCTTATTAAACGCTGCATTATTTAAATGAAATGTGTGGTTCTACCCACTACATTGATTATGGGCACAGTTAACATTGATCAATAAGAAACTAGTAGGTGTGGAATGTTACAGATGAGGACTCAGGTGTTTAAAATTACGAGTGCACTAATTTGAAGTATACCACTGGGTACCAAGATATATTACAATTAATATGTCCCACGCTGGGTGCCATTTTCATTGTATTGATTATCGAAAATGGATAATTCATTTTTAATAAGTTATTTATGGATATTTTTCAAATTTAGAGCGTTAGAAAAATTTTGATTGATAAAGAAATTAGTGAAGATGATATTTTCAGTGCCATTGGGTTCAATGATTTACAACCGAATAAGGTTATACATAAAATAATGATGCATGAGGAGAGGTGGTCATCGAAATATTAACATCCTTATTTATCGGTGAAATCAAACCAGAATGAATGAACTTTATTTCTGAGTAACCGACCAAATTCACAATAATATAAAGAAAAATACTTGATGTACGTTATTCATTATATAGAAAAGTCTTGACAATTCATACTGACGTAGCTCAGCGGAGGACATGGAATTTCTCATAATCGTTACTGGGCTTTGAAAACTGAATTCTGGTCAAATGTGGCACAAATTGAGTTCTTTTGCCATTCATGGGTGGGAACAGTGTGAGGAGTGGCGATACGATGGTTGTTTGGCAATCGGTGATCTCGACTCAGCAACGATGCGGAATGGAACAACTGATGTGGAGAGAATCGTCGTGATGGCCCGACGTGAGGTTTCGTGATGGGTAGTTGGAAGAGGACCGCTATCAGCAGTCAGGCGGCATCCACCAGAAATCAGGTGTTGGCTAGGTGACCAATCGGACAGCTCGAATTAAAAAACAAAAGATGATCTCTTGCCGTAGTCTTGTTTTCAGAAACACACCGTGTCCCCTTCTCATCCACCACCGCTGTCCAATCACTTACTTCTGCAAATGAGCGCGCATTCCGATTGGCATTTTTCCAAGATTGGAGTAATTCTCAGCCTCGTGCTCCTTTTATTTGCAAACAATTTTCTATCGCGTTCACTCAGCATTTCCAAGCACATGATTCGCTTTTCCCATGAAACGTCATCGTAACATTCCGAAGTTTTGCAAAAATGGTCGCGCCATCGGTGAGAGGCAATAAATCCTATTCACTGTTTCCTATTCAATGCGTTTTTACTTCAAAATTTCCTCTGCTACTTTCTCAACCTTATAGTGGTACAACGGTTAGTTTCTTTTGTCCCTCGGAACTCAGAAGCTGTGATCCGCTGACACTCCAGCCTGGTATCCTCGCCTCCCTGTCGCCCCATCTGGTGAACGTCTGATGGCTTTCTACCTGATCCCCAGCTCCGCTTCCAGTGTTCGTAACCCACAGATCTTCTTCTTTTGGTTATCGATCCTAAGATTAGTTTGCAACAATTCTCTACGTATGCCACTTCTGCGCCTTTATTTTTAATTGTGCACAGCTGCTGCATTTCATTTCATTCATAATTTGGTTCATATAGCTTAATATTCCTCTGTGATTTGTTCTTTCTGTTTCTTTCAAGCAAATCATTCTGAGGCAAAACATGGCCTATCATCTGGTCTCTTCTTTAATCTAAAACCTTCCAGAATCTACGTTGTTCAGAAACTCTTCTGAATACTTCGTCATTAGTGACATAATCCATCCGGTTTGGCTTCAGCATTAATCGGTAACACCAAACCTCAAATGCCTCCAATCGTCTCTTTTCGGCCATTCCTATGGCCCATGGATATTAGACAATTATTATTAATTTAATTACGATGGAGCGTACTCTCTGGTGGTAATACCCTTAGTCATCTAATTACCCTTATTTTATTTTTAATTATACCACATAATTCGAGTGTTAAATTCCTCCCCCATCTACTTTCGCGATTTACGAATTTTAATTTCAAATTCCTTCATTGTTTTTTGGGGAAAATTATTCATCACTTCACTTGGTAATTTGTTCCGGTCTCTGACACCTTTAACCACAAAAGAAAATTTTCCCACTCCCTTATGCGTGAAATTGAGTGCCAGCTTGTGGACATGTTCATCCTTTCCGATCCCTTTACTGTTCCTAATTCTTCAACCAATATCTTTCCAAGTCCCATGATTTACTTCCATTTAGGGATATGATCCAGACATGTTTTTAAAAGATTCTTATCTGTTCACAAACTGATGTTAGAAGTGAAAAGCTTCTTTCGTTTATTAAAAGCATTTTTAGTTTAATTGATTCTAAATCATATATTTTTTCTGCTTCTCCCTGTTTAGCTTAGTTGAATCTAAATGCTATATCTTTTCTGCTTCTCCCATCTTTTGTGACTAATCTACCCAGGTATATGAATTCTTTAACTTGATGAATTATTTGTTCTTCTAATTTTAACTAACGTTCCTGCCGTCAATTAATATTTTAGTCTTTTTATTGTTTATTTTTAGATTATAATGCATAGTAAGTATCTCTTCCATTTAGCAAATGTTTCACAAAAGTTACGTTCATTTTCTGAAAAAAAATGCAATATCATCTGAAAACTTCAGCATATCTATGTTTTGACCGTGAATGGAAATTCCTACCTATGTATGCCTATATTTGATTCTTCATTGCTTCTTATACATACGCATTAAATAGAACAGGGGAAAGAACGCAACATCGCCTTACTCCCCTCAAAATTTTTGAATCCGCTTTGCATTTACCAAACCGGATCACCGCATTTTCAATCCCATACAGATTCCACATAATTCTTCGATCTTTTTCCATTACTCCAATTCTTTCCAGAATTGAGATAATCTTTTTCCAAATTAGATTGTTGAGAGCCTCCTCAAGATATATGACGGCTACATACATTTCCTTGTCTTCCCTGATACACTTCTCGGTAAGGACGCTAAGAGACAAACATTGTTTCTTTTGTGCCTCTTCCCTTTCTGAAGCCAAAATGTTCATCGGTTAGCTCTAGCTTAGGGGTAGTCAACCTTTTCTACGTACCACCCACTCTTGTATCTCTGTTAATGATACAATTTTCTAACTGGCCACTAATTCCCCTGTAATGGTGATATGTAAAGAGGGAAGTAATTTTATTTTACAAAATTTATAAAGAAGATTTACAGGACGTTAAAAAATATATATTAATAATTACTTACCAAATAATTTTTCAGACTTTCAGTAAGGTTGTCTAGATAGATCTTTATAAAACAACAAACTGTAGTTTGTAACATGACGCGCTGTCGCCACGTTCCAATGTGCATTTTTATTATATAAATAATAATATAAGAGTAATTTACATAAATCTTGGGCGACCACCTAAATAGATATTTGTTGTAATTTTATAAAGTACGCAAGATTCCAAGTGAGGACTGTAATGAAATGGTGAACATACAGTGTATCTTGGTAAAGCGAATATTAAACAGTTATTGAGCTGCGTAGGCTTGAAGCTAATCGTGGTCTTCCCGAACCATGGCGACAGGAAGTCGCGGATCTGGGGTTTTGCCGGACCACACATTCTGCTCCCTGGGGATGGGTGGTCAACAGGGTCACTCACCTGGCGGGAAATGCCTGCCGCCCGACACCCGAATGTGCTCTCACCCCGGCGAACTTAGCCGAATATGTCCGACCTCCTTGATATGAGCTGGGCAAATCAGATATCGAGGATATCACGTGACATTAGGTGCCGACCTGAAGATCCAATCCAAATGAGCGTATAACTTAAAATCCTGGGAATTTCTGTTATATGTGAGCTTCGAGACTACAAGGGGCGGAGCGAGAAGTTTCCTCGCGAGAGAGAAGAGCGACGAGCTTCAATTCGATCTTCGAGTCCATGCTATGCGAGTCTAGTCTGAGGTTGACTTGGAAAGTTGACTTCTTTCGCAAACTCCTGCAATACGACATCTGGCTGCTGGCTTGATGGAGCAAGCTTATCACGGCAACACAGCCAGTAATGCGATGACGCGCATTGTCAGACCAGAGATGCCTGTAGCCGATTTGTGAGATATTCTCACATACCGTGGGTCCGCTCCAATCACCGCAGAACACAATGGTAACTTATTACGACCAAGCCATCTGATTGTGCATTCCGTGAAACAGAACCCTTAAACGACTTTGAGAGGATAGATCCATGTTCTCACTTTGTAATTGTAAAAACCCCTGAGCTAGCGGCATAATTTGCCGGAAATATTTATTTTCGAATGATATATTGTTCATTCGTGGCGCCCATGGCTTTCTTTTTAACTGTAAAGTCACAGTATTATGATACCTTTGTCTGAGGTCGTCATAACTTGTAATTTTCATTGTCATTATTTCTTGCATTTTGATTCTGAGGTATATTTAAAAGTAAATATACAATTGTTTGCTTGGTCATGACGGCTAATTGTACCTCTGAGCATTGCTTTTATGATTTTGCCAATTTGTGTTAATGTTAACGGTAAATTCGCTCAGACTTGATATCGCCAGTAATAAGAAAATAAATGTCATATTGTGACAGATTTTCCTAAATACGATATAACGTCGAGATTCTTGCAAAATTAATAAATTTTCACTCCTTCATAAAAATTAAAATTAAAAATCCCCTTTTATTAATCATAAAGGTATGAAAGATAATTGTAACGTAGTTTGCCCACCAAGGCACCCACTACAAGGGCCACTTTGGAAATGCATCATAACTCTGCGGGCCACATATACTATTATATACCCCAATATTGGATTTAGTCCCACAAATGGCATTGTTTTGGAGCCAAAAATTGAAAGATAATGAGTAATTGTTATTGTGTTTACTATTATTCTTACATATAAACATAGACAATATAATAATAATGACGCTAAAAATATCTCTCTAGTATTTACAAGAATATTATTTTAAAATCAAAGTTATTTTTTCTCATAATTTAGAGAGTTATCTTTTAATACATGGATGAGCAAATAATGCATTTTTTAAAACATTGGTTTTCATTACTTTTGCCATTATAAAATAAATATGTTTTGCATAAGTTTGATGGAAGAATCTCGCAGGCCAACGTTCAAGGGGCCGCGGGCAGCGGATTGATCACTCCTGCTCTAGATCAACCCTTGGTTCAATCCGCAGATAATTCTTACGAATTGTTCGCATAACATTTAATTACTATGATCACTCACCTTACAGTACAATTAAAGAAATAGAACGTTACAACAGCCAGGTGAATTATCTATCCGATTGTTTTCAAACTCTGCTGCAAAAAACAGGCATACACAGATCCTTTAACACCTGTGCCGCCATTATGATAATTCGTACGTGGAGCGGAAATGTGCCAAAGTTATTTCGCTGGTACACCGTTACACCACAAAACTGAATACAGAAAATGAGGACATGCCTTTTCAACAAACAAATACTGTCTGCCTCCCGGAGGGCGTAACAATTCCAATGACTGTGTACGGCCGAGGCCTGTAGCAGTGAAAAAAAAAAAGAAAAAAAAAAACTACGAAACAAATCCCTGCTAATGGGATTAGTAGAGCAATTTCGCCGTCCGGACTTACATACCAGCAGATGGGCCATCTGATATTCCATACCGGCTGCCTGGGACCACGTGGGATAGCATTACTAATTAGGGGATTGTGTCGGCCCAGTGCTGCCAACTCCTGCGCTCTCTTCTCTTTTTGCTATATTTTTAGTTCTGTTTTGCGGGCCTCCATTCAGAGCTCGAATTCTGGAACAATACGTTTTAATTAAATGAAACCGTACGACGCGTCCCTGTCTGTACAACGGGACGTGATAATTATACATTTTATGGCTGCCCGCGCGGAATGATTGAAATTCAAAGTTTTTGAAGAAGCTAAATGTAGCGTCATAATTCGAAATTGCGGGGCGGCACAGCCACTAATCTGCCATCCCAGAGCCAATGCGGTCGCTCACCCCGAAACAGGTCCATTGCGAGCGCTAGCAGAGCTACAATCCAATCAACTTGTGTCAACCTCGCCGTCGTCCGTTTACTATTGCTTCAGTGTACACCGCCGCAACACCCGCGAGTTTTGTGCTTTTTAGCTCGGTAACTGATTTACATTTGCTTTGTGATTACTACGACAGCAAACAAGGTGCGAAATCGTGAAGAGCTGGAGGCGGGATCCTGTTAATTTAATCTACAGCCCATGTAGAGAGCATCAGTTACATGTTGACACTTCTAAAATGGTACTGCTTCTGTTTTGCACATATCTCTTTAAGACGGATGAAATTAAAGCTGGAACGTAGAATATCAGATTTTTCCTATTTCTTATTATTCAGTCTGCATTGGCATAATGAGTGGTCTGCTGTCTCAGTGGTTGAGGCGCTTGCTTAAAAAATTTCGTTGTTCAGATCCCGGGTTCAGATCCAATTGGGTGCAGGAATTTTTAAGAGCTGTGTTTGATTGTATGAGTTGTGCCAGATCGTTTCGTGCCTCGTTTTCCGCGTTAAGCAGTAAGTTCCAGAGGAAAGGAACTGGCCGTACAACCTCTGACACAAACTCGATAATTGACAGTCGAGTTTGTGATTTCAGGTAACAATATCTAAATTAATAGACCTGAAGAAAGACAATCGAGCAGGTTGTCGAATCGTTGTCTTTTTTACCACGCTATCTGGCTGAACTCCTGTGAAGAATTTATTTCAACCTTCGGATTGTTGACTAAATTAGTTTCTTTTATTGGCATAATAATCATACCTAGAACCTGGTGAACCATTTCATAAATTTCTGCCAATCAAATTACAATTTTCCCATTTTTTCCTGATTATTGCTGCCCGATGTTACTTTTGCTTCTGCTACAGTGTGCACATCTGTGTGTTGTATCCCTTTCCTGTATGTGAGTAGTTTCTTGTTTCCCACTGAAAAGAATATTTTAAACCGTGTAAGGAAATACGTCCCAGAGGAAAGGATTTGGCCGTCCTACCTCTGACACAATGGCTTAGTATGCCTCCTTCGGGAGGATCCAAACAACCTTCGGGTTGTGGACTAAGTTAAGTTTTAAAAGGAAATACATCATGCCGACTTGCAATTGTATATGTAAATGTATTTAATTATGCGTATTAATAGTCATAAATACCAATAATAATATTATTATTTTGGAGCGCCCATGACAGCAATTAATAAAACCAGCCACAGGAGACGTTTGTTATAACAACAGAAGAGTTGTTGTGGTTGTTATAGGAAATTTAGGGTGCGTCTGCCTCGTTGTCATTAGCATCATGAACAGCAGAAGACATGAATAAGATAGAGATGTAATGGATGCGTCAAGAGCTGAGCAGAATGTTGATTTGTTGAATTTTAAATTGTCAGAAATACGAATTGTATAATATTTATTACTGCTGTGGCCAAGAAGAAAGATTATATTGCATAAAAAAATAAACCGAGTATGTGAGGATGCAGAGTAAATGTGTATTCAAGTGACACTCGAAGTGATTAATATTGATCAAAAAGTTGATGAATTGTTTTACGTAGGCGAGATAAATAAAGGTAAAGTATGATTTTCCATTTCAGGTAAAGGGAAATATTTTTGCGGTTAAATATAACGGGAGAGATAACATTAGAAGTGGCGTCATGTCTATCAGAGAACTCAAAATGTACTCTGTTTGCTAGGAGGATCCAGAGAAATCGATAAGAGGTAAATGAAATTATGGTATTTGTAAGGAGAGACGGTTTGGAATAGTAATCAATATGTATTGTACCAAGTAAGTACAAGCTGAAAAACATATAATGACTTCTAGCAGCGGTTGACCGTTATACCCTGTTTGCTGTTTTTGCAGTTTTGCAGCCTCTTCCGAGTAAGTTGAGTATGGGATGCCAGAAACATGTCAGCTGAGGTGGACAATATAATCAATTTTAGTGTAGTTTTTTGCCAGTTACAGGTTTGCGGGTAGTAATGAAAAAACGCCAAAAAATCCTGTCACAATTCCAGATTTTATTTTTAATCAATCGCATCGATCATGCCATCCTTGAATACAAATTCCATAATTATTTTTAGTATTCTGTGTACTATGTGTTTTGAGTTATTTCTTTCTCACAATGACCATCAACATCCGTTGGACTATCGGCAGAAAACTGCAATATTAATTCGGTAAGTCTTATCGTCACTATGCATGTCTCGTTACAGAATCACAGAGATACACACTATACCTTAAATAAATAAGAAAGTAATATCAGTGTGTTTTTTTATCTGCATTACGTCTCTTAACAGCGAGGTCTTTAGAGACGGGAAAGGTTGCGGGCAAGGAACGGGAAGGAATTCGGCCATGGCCTTTCTAAGGAAGCATTCCGGCATTTGCCTGGAGTGATTTGGGAAACCATGGAAAACCCAAATCTGGATGCCCGGACGGGGATTCAAACCACCGTCCTCCCGAATGCGAGGCCAGAACGCTAGCCGTTACACCACCACGCTCAGTGAATATCGGTGTGGATGTTCTCAGATCAAGTGGTGTCATATAAACACGACATGCATTTATGTAAAAAATAAATAATATAATGTTTATAGGCATAATAGAACGTTAGTATGTAATTTATGAAACGTGAAACGTTATTGTAATAACATGAAAAATAGTGCAATACCTCCATACCTCTAGATAAATTATAATAATTGAAAAATTAAGAAGAACGCTGTATCAAGAGTAACTGTCGTTGCATGAAAAGCAATGGAAAACTGAAATAACTCAACCTTCATCATTTATCGTATTGTTGTGGTTGATATTGAATTCAGGGCGCAAGATGATACCAATGACCGGCAGCAACGATTGTCTCAAAGTAAGATCTCCATACTGCATACATAAGTGCAATTAAAATGTGCTTTTAGAACGGAAGAACTTGGTTTTGAACAACTAGCAAGCACCGTATTATATATTTTAGATCATGAACTTTTAGGTTTAATTGAAAAATACGTTTAGCTACCTTTACATAATTATTGTTGTACGTAAATTTTTTTCGTTTCACCAAATTTCAAAGTATTAGCCTGCCATTCAGGAGGACGGGCAATCGATCCCCTTTCAGGAAATCAGAAATTCGGTTTTCCAAGTATTTCCGAAGTCACTTCAGATGACTTCCGCAATGATTTCTTATTAAAAAACGCGGTCGATTTCCTTCAGTTCCTAGTCCACAATCGTTTCATGTCTCTAATTACCTCGTCACAGATAAACCAGAATATATATATATATGGAGTCCAATGACGATTCTTGAGGCAAAAAAATTGTATAGAAGATATTATCATCTCAAAATATGGAGCAACATTGTCATGAATATTCAGTAACTTCCTGGAAGTTTCCTCGAGTGGAATTTATTTTTTTTTTTTTTTTTTTTTTTTTTTTTTTTTTTTTTTTAACAAGTGTTGTGCATACTGGATGTCATATGCTTACCTACGAAACAAAACTTCTTGGTTAGTAATTTATTGCAAATGAGGTCTGCAAAGGGAGGGTTGTACTTCTGCATTTCAGACTACTAACTTCACTGTGACCTCACGGTAGTAACCCAAGCGTAGTCAAAACTATTTTTTAGCTAATCCCAACCCCATTAAGAATTGATGGTAAGTAATTCAGCGTGTTTTAAACACGATATATTTCCACGCCTGCGTGTATCTCAAGTTTTGCCTCTTTTGTATCAAAGACTTATTCCATATTCACCATGATTGGACCCCAGGTATCGTATTACGCGCATATCGGTCTGGTGACGTTCATGGTATTTAATATCGACACTGAATTCACTTCAGAAAATATTGTCTTTAGTTGGAATTATAACTGTTCTGCGTTCTACGACTTCACTTGTAAGTAGGTAGATGTATGTTTTGTAAATTACAAATTCGCTAAGCATCCAAAAGCTATCTATATGTGCCTGACATTTGTATCAAAATCATACGAATTTATTGACTGTATTCAAAATGATTGTAAACAGTTGACATTTTCATTATTGCTTTAATTTAATTCGAAAGTTACCACATTCCACTTTTAGAAAGTGTACGCTTTATGTTGACCTTTCTTTAAAATTCTAGCCATTTGACATCAAATTATCTTACATTACGAACAATATTTTTAATATCGTAAAAAATTATCTTCAGAATAGAGGCAGTAAAATGCCTCATTTTCGATTACTTGAATCAGTATTTGTAGCTCCGTTGGGGTAATTTGTATTCTAAACTGATCTTTTCTTGCTCAATTTATTACTAGAGAATTATTCTTACTATACGAGTCTATTTTCATTGTGGATTGCGCTCAAAGACAGTATTTACAGTTAGGTGTCAGATTTGGGACTTCATACTTCATACTTGATAGTTTATGTTAGATTCTTACGGTTCGAAAAATAGAAACCACTTCAGGAGGAAAAGGATTGGAAAAAGTAACAGGATGGAACTAAGCAATGACCTTCTGAAGGAATAATCCTGTAATTCATTTAGAATAATTTTAGGAAACCATTGGAATCCGAAATCTGGATGGTTGGATGGGGACAGAACGTGCGTAACCGGAATGCCGACCTGGAACACCACATTTGAATGTAGATTTTGATAACATAGTCTCCTATTAACATCCTACATAAAAGACTATAAAATCACCAACGAACTTATAGCTGAAAATGTTTTAGTCGAAGGAAGAAAAATCTGTGAACTTCTACTAACCAAAGAATCAAGTCACTTCGCCATTTTTTTTATTATTATTATTTTTTTTCTAGCGCCTCGTCGA
The DNA here is from genome assembly GCA_031002005.1 of Vandiemenella viatica. Lineage (NCBI taxonomy): Eukaryota > Metazoa > Arthropoda > Insecta > Orthoptera > Morabidae > Vandiemenella > Vandiemenella viatica. The sequence goes on from JARYHS010012519.1 coordinate 79,926,779, forward strand.
CGGCTAAGGTTATTAGAAGCGGGATAGGACTGGGGACAAGGAACGGGAAGGAATTCGGCCAAGGCCTTTTTGAAGGAAGCATCCCGGCATTCGCATGGAGTGATTTGGGGAAACCATGAAAAACCCAAATGTGGATGACTGGACGGGGATTCAAACCCACGTCCTCCCGAATGCGAGGCCAGAACGTTAACCGTTCACCCACCACTCTCGGTCCCTCCATATTAAAAAGAAATCCTACCATTATCATGGAAAGCTTAACTGTCTTGTGGCTCAGTGTTTAAGGTGTATGACTGGAGATCGAAAGGTCCCCAATTCGAATCCCTGTCTCGGCGGGGATTTTCATAGGCCCTTAACCTGACCTCCAGCCGGCCTCGGTAGCGTAGGGGCTAGAGTGCTAGCTCCGCGTACCGAAGGTCGCCGGTTCGAGTCCGGCCGAGGGCATGGGTGTTTAGTGTTGTGTTTGTGAATGTCTTGTCCGTTTTGTAGTGTCCTTGTGTCAATACTTGATAGCAACAAATCACATTGAGCTGGCTGTATGGCCCAGTAGCCGAAAGCCATTAAAAAAAAAAAAAAAACCTGACCTTCACCTCTGGCACAGCTTGCTGTGTAATGCGAAGTACGCCAGAACGCTTCCGTGGTTCGGGTTCTACGTTAAACTGTAGATACCCTTTACCTGGTAGGACTACCGGGTTTGGTTAAGGCGGCTACGACAGGGGCGGAATGTGCAGCCAATAGAAACCATGTCAGCACATCATTGCGGCCACACGGAATTGTTATTATTATTATAGGTAGTTTTAGAAAGTCTTGGGGAAACTATTACGGATTGTGAAAACTTTCTTTTTTCTTCTGGCATTATGCCTCGTCGACTTCGACGTAATTTGTGGTGGGAAAGGAATGGTGGAAATTATTTTTTTAATGGCTTATGCCTAATCGACATCGAGATCATTAGAGGCGGTTAGGGGGGGGGGGAACGTAATGGAATTTTAAAGGAAGCACGTGACATTCTTCTGGAATAATTTCGGAAAGCCTTGGAAAACTGAAATCTGGATAACCGGACGGAGATTCGAACCTGCTTCCTCCCGAATGCGGGGCAGAGCTTTACCACTCATCCATGATACGCTTTTCTTTTTGGTATTAAAGGCAGAAAAGGACTGGGATCAAGAAACAGGAAGGAATTTTGCCAATGCTTTTTGAAGGAACTATCCTCGTACTCTCCCTACTTAATTCAGAAAACCATGAAAACTTAAATCTGGATGGCCCGACTGGGATATGAATCAGCGTTCTTCTAGTCTAAGTTTAATGGGTGATTCTAAAGACTGACGTAAGATATGTACCAGAAATCTCTACTGTTGTGTCTCATTTCAAAATTTGTCACATTTGCCGCATACGACAATGACCAAGGTGACCACTAAACGTATAAACGAATGTGACTTTGTGTATATGCTTCAGTGACTATACGAGACACTGCCATTAAGTTGGTAGCACTGTGCACAGTAGACTCGCCTCTGCTGGTCCATTCAGATCCGTCCTATCCCTCCAATGCGAAGCCGTACAGACAGTTCCAAATGTTGCAGGGTCGCTAATCTTCCAGCCGCGAGATTTTAAATTGCGTTTCCCTTCCCGTGCCGCTTCGGAGTTTTCCTGGCTTCGCTGGAAATCCTTTCAGTGAGCGGCAGCTTGCCGGTGATTAGTTCCCCTCTCGTCCTCTGAAGCCGGTAGCGCTAATAATTGAATTTTTAGGAGTGCCTTGCCGCAGAATAAGCTGTGGTAGAACGCGATGTCCCTTGTAACGGAGCTACAGGAGAGCTTTGAAGGCCCGCGCTCTGTGTGTGTGAGCAGAAATTCAGTGAGTTGTTGTAGCGGCAGACTAAATCCAGTTCGACCAATCCTCAATAGTGCTTCCTAGGGTCTCCGTACTTTCACGCAGTGCAAGTTGACAGAACAACTCTCATTTCTCCTTCCTGAGTAATGGTATAATCTAATAACCTGTACTATCATTGCGGTTGTGACTTGTGGCACTTTTGTCAGTCTTTTGGCCATTAATGTGCTTCTACATTAGAAGAAAATGTAATATGGTGATCCATTGGCATTAATCCATTGGCATTAATCTTATGGTGATTGAAGATATGAGAAATAAGAGCAATATTGAAGTGTATGCTGTATTGTCATAAGCATTTGTAACAATAAAGCGTCGTGTAAAGTGTGCATATCAACAGCGCACTCTTATCTTTACTATTTTATAAATGGTAACAAAATCATAAATCTTTAAACGAGCAATATATATAATGTTTGGTATCTCGGAAACGGCTTTGACGATTTGTATAAATTTTCATATTTAGATAATGTTGTGATTTTTAAGTTTATCTAAAAAGGCGTATTCCCTGCAAAAACGCGATTCTACAAAATGCGAACAATTTTTGTGTTTGTTATCTCGGAAATGGCTCTAACTCCATCTTGTAGAGGTTTCAGGAACCAGAAAACCCACTGATAATTAGTTTCTCTTTTGCTAAAACAAGGAACTCTTATATCTTTAAACGAAGGTTAATGCGAGGTATGAGCATAGTTTTATCCGAATGAATAAATTTAGCACTGATGCTGAATTACCACAAATCTTGCACCACTAACTAATCCCTGATTAGCATTAAAATTTGTATTTAACACAATAACATCATTTTTTAAAAGGAATTTATGAGGTGGTAAACCAGACAATATCGGATATGGCTCTAGCGATTTGGATGAAATTTCGTAAGAAAATAACGTATTGCTTTTCAAGTTCGTAACACAATTTATTTAAAAAAAAAGAGAGAGAGAGAGAGATTCCTGTATTTGGTATCTGCGAAACGGCTCTAACATCATCTCGTAGAAGGTACCACGACTGATGTTAGTTAAGCTTCTCTTTGGTTATAGCAAAGAACTGTGCATCTCAAAATCGCCGGAAGCCTTCAAGAAAAACGTTTGATTTTAATCGAACTTTACTAAAAATCTTGCATATTTATCAGAAATCGAAAGATGTCGAGCAAATATCGGTCACCCAGATTTTGTAATTAAAGTACGAAAATAAATATGACTGGAAGGGGCTACTTACAATGTAGCACCGCTGAAGATTAATTATGAAGTGATGGAGCTGTTGAAAGGTAACATGATTAGTACAATTTTCAAATATTATACTAGTGTTACTACCTGGTGGCTACTTTGTGACGGTCTTGGGTTCAGCGCGTCCGAGCTCTAGTAATGGAATTAAATTTGTTATTTGGGTTTTGTATGCAGGGTGGGAAAGGTGTCTCTCGGAAGAGTGATCCTGAATTTGACGGCACCGGATTTCACTCTCTCTCTTCGTCCATCTCTCATCCACAGCACCAACACTAAACACGCACACTATTGCATTCATCCACACTTCAACACTTACGAACGCTGTCACACTACGAAAACCACCCCAGTTCATCTTCCCACACGTTTCATGCAATCCCTCAAGGTGAGAGCCAACACCCGAACCCCGACAAGGCGTTCATAGAAAAAGAATAAATATAAAAAGTAGGAGTTGGAGGGAGAGAGAATGTTGCTTGGAGAGAGCTAAAGAGCGAGGTAACGGACCGTTGTGTGGGAAATAGGACTTCATAGCTGTGGTGTGGGGCAGACGAGACGGCGTCAGGTGGCTGTTTGGATGACGTTACGGAAAGTTAACTCATATTCTGAGTTACTGAAACTTTGCATTGTATTTAGCACAAAATAAACGAACACCCCAGATTTAAAACTATGATTTTATCGACGCCGTTCACCGGTAAAATCTTATTTCAACCAAATGTTGAAAGCAAGGCTTGCCTTTTTTTACTTTTATAGGCGCATTAGGTAATATTTGTACTGGGGTAAATCTATCAGCTCGCGACTTTCCGTCACCAACATGCTATGACGTGTTGCGCGTATAACAGCACGGTAAAAACATTTAGGATGGGTAAAATATGTTCGCGTCACCAACGTGTTAATGTTAACAGTATATCTGTAACTATGACTTGGTGCACTTGGACAGTAGTGAAAGTATAGATTAAACTTGTATCATATAGGCCCTACTTGTATCTAATATATATATATATATATTTTTTTTTTTTTTTGCTCATGTTCTTTATGCAAACACACAGTTCTTATCTGATTTTTATTGAACTTTCCATACGTACACTTTAAAACAAATAGAAAAATAATGTTTACGTTTGATTTACAAAACCTAAAATCTCTCCTCCTTTCCACTTCATCTTAATTTCTGTCAACGATGCTCGTACAACTCACAGTATTTATCAGATTTTGATAGTAGTTGAGACACTGTAAGCCCCTGAGAAAAGGAATTGGCCTTCCTGCCTCTGACACAATAGCTTGGTACATCTCCTTCGGGAAGACTCAACTAACCTTCAGGTTGTGGACTAAGTTAGATTTTTAGTTTTTGAAGCGAAAACTTCATTAGGAGCGTTGGGCGGGTTTTGGACGGGTAAAATCTTATGAGTTCGCGTCGCTGACATGCTATGGTAATCGCTACAGCATATCTGGATCGGTCTGGTAGCTCAATGTTAAACGTGTCCGATTGGCGAACAAAAGTTCACTGGTTCGGATCCCGGTTTCGGAGGGGATTTTAATAGATCCTTAACCCTACCTTTACCTCTGGCACAGCTTGTTGTGTAGTATGAAGTATCCAAGAACCCTTCTATGGCTCCCATTCTCCGTTAAACTGTAGCTCCTCCGTACCTACTTAGGTGGCTAAGACAGGGGTAGAATGCGCAGCCAATAGAATCCCTGTCACCACGTTATTATGGTGGAATTACTATTGATTACTATATCTGTAGCTGAAAGCATGACGTGTTGCACGTATGATATTCATAGTTTTATGTTTTCACTTCTGTCGTTAGCTCCCAATGGCTGCCAATAGTTTTTTCTTTCTTTTTTTAACTTATGGCTTTACGCCTTGTCGACGTCGAGGATTCTAACCGGCGTCCTCCCGGATGCGAGGCCAGAATGTTAACCGTTCACCCACCACACTCGGTTCTGATTGAATCCCCGTCCGGGCATCCAGATTTTGGTTTTCCACGGTTTCCCCAAATCACGCCAGGCGAATAAGGGGATGCTTTCTTCAAAAAGCCATTGCCGAATTCCTCCCAGTTCCTTGTCATTGGTCCCATCCCGCCTCTAGTGACCTCGACGTCAACGAGGCGTAAAAGCATAAGTAAAAAAAAATCTGCCAAGGTCTTTTGAAGTAACCATCCCGGCATTCGGATTTTGGGAAACCATGGAAAACCGTAATCTGGATGGCCGGACCTGCGTTCTCCCGCTTGCAGAGTCGGTAGAAGACTATTCGGCATAATCGTGGAAGCTGACGCCTGCGCCAGTCGAGAACCTTTGATAGAAATTCGGTTCATTGCATTTCCACTGAGAATCCAAGCATTGTAAGTAAAATGCCTTACCATTGCAGTGTTATACTGTATGTCTTTAAATCTGAACAGTCCAAGAACATCATTAACTACTTTCACAGCTTACTAAGAAACTATTTCCCTTTACATACCATTTGACAACATCTTTCACACACATTGACATTGAGAAACACATGTGAAATGTTTCTCGATAGTTCTAAACGCGAAGATTTTGCTTTAATTTATCGTTTATGATTTGATTTTTGGTCCCATCTTGTGAAAGAAACTCTGTATTAATTGTCAGCTTGTTAGAATAATTCTATTTTCCCGAAGCAGCTGATACCACTTTTGATAGAATTTCGTCAGTCAGACAACATTCATCTAATCCTACGATCCTAAGATAGAGTTGCAAACTATTTTTAGTTGGTTGGAAATGAAAGCGAAAATGTGGCTTCCCACAATTAGTGGTATTTATCCCTCCCCTTTCCTTCTCTTTCCGATCTTTCCCACACCCAGAAAACCAGTCTCCCTTACTTTCCTTTCTATACCACCTTCTTCGATGAACACACGCATGCAGAGGTGATGAACCGTTTTAGATCACTGTATCATCAATTGCAGCCTGTAGCTGGGACATAAGCAAAATCGGACAACAGGCCGCACAGTTGAAATTTTGATGTCGCGTTGAAATAGTGCTCTGACCAAAACATGCTGGTCGGCCGACATACTTTACAGCTTTAATAACGGCACAAACAGCCGGCGTTAAATACCGCATGAACACCGGGAACATGGTTCCACTCACTACCTTCGCGGGCAATTTCATCTAATTAGATAATTAACGTCGCCATAATTTAACGCATTCGACAAGCTATTTATGGCGGTGAATTCAAAATGATGCCCCGTTAATGGTCACGCGTTAGTAATTATGCTGAGTGAGTAGTGCCGGCCCTAAATCTGGTCGACGTGCGTTCCATGCTGTTTGCCCAGCACTCGGCAATATTGTTTTTTTTGCTTTTTACAGTATGTTTATTAGCTGAAAGAGATGGTGTTTTCTAGACTCCAATACTACACGTTGTATCAAAGAAGTGTGATGAGTGTTTACTGTAATCGTGTAACTTCCAGGTTTGCTTTAGTATACGAACTGTTATAGGATTTGGTTTTACCATTTATAAATCTATGTTACTGTTTGAAATGATGAAAAAATTTTTTAAAGCTACTAAAAAACTATTTTGAATTTATAAATTATAATAGTGATGCCTATAATTTAAGATAAGAAACTTGAATACTAGAGTGTAATTACTATTTAAAAAAAGGCAGAGTAGAGTAAAATATTAAAGATAGAGAAATTGTTTCAGAGTGACTGCAAAATACAAAGTTTGAGTCACTTCCCGAAAGACAAGCGTTTCTCTTGCAACCATTTTGTAGCGTATAGGCACATTATGAACGGATAATTAAACATCGAGATTATAAAAAATTATACTTCGTTTTGTACCTTGAAGTTGGCACCGAATGGGAAAAGGGAAAAATGAAGGTTAAAAATGTTGTTTGAGGGTATAATGTGACGCGTTTCGCCACATTCTAAGGCACATTTGATTATGTAAATCATAATGTTAGATTAATTTTCATAATAAATCTTGGGCGACCACCTAGATAGTTGTTATTAATGTTCTAAAGTACGCATGATTCCATGTGAGGACTGCAATGGCAATGGTTAACATTCAATGTATCTTGTTGCAACGAATATTAAACAGGTATTGAGCTGTGTAGAGAATCGTGGCATTCCGGAGAGGCATTCACCGGTACAAGCATTAGCCACGGCGTCTGGATGTCGGGCATAATGGGTTTCGCCCGAGAACACTTCCTGTCATCTTGGGGTGGACAGTCAACAAGAGGCCGCTGACCAGGTGTACACTCTCACCCCGCGAATGCAGCCAGATATTTCCGACCTATGTGATATACACGTGGGGCGAATAAGGTATCGACGATATCATGTGACATCAGGTGGCCAAACTCGGACGCAATCAAAGTGCTCCCTATAGCTAAAATGCCTGCAATTTTCTGTTGAATGTGATCTTCGAGACTCCAAAAGTTGGCTTTTCTCGTTAACTGCAGCAGTTCGACTCCTAGTGTTGGAAATCTGACGCCGCCGGCTTGCATAATAGGCGACTGTTAGAGCAGCTTCCGTATGTCGACACAAGTCAGCAATGCGATGATGCGCATTACCAGAACGGAAGTGACTGTAACCGCCTTCTAAGACAGAACTCTAGTACCGTGGGCCATCTTCTATCACCGCAGACATCACACGCAGAACTACAATGGTAAAACATTACCAGAACGGACGTGACTGTAACCGCCTTCTAAGACAGAGCTCCAGTACCGTAGGCCATCTTCGATCACCGCAGACATCACACGCAGAACTACAATGGTAAAATATTACAATCTAGCCATCTGACTGTGCATTCCGTGAAACTGAACCCTTAACCGTCCTTGAGAGTATAGATCCATGTTATAACTTTGTAGCTGAAAAGCCCCTGAGCTAGCGGCATAATTTTCCAGGACTAGTTATTTTCGAATGGCATATTGTTCATTCGTGGAGCCCTAATTTATTGAAATGTAAAGTCACAGTATCATGAAAGCCATGTCTGAGGCATCATAACATGTATTGTACATGTAACAAGTATCATTTTGTCCTCCATATTAATTCTGAGATGGATTTAAAAGTAAATTACAATTATTTGCTTGCTCTGACGGCTAATTGTACCTCTGAGCGTTTCTTTGTGATTTTTCCTACTTGTGTTAATATCAACGGTAAATTCGCACAGACTTGTAATCGCCTGTGATACTTAATAAATGTAATATTGTGAGAGATTTCCTGTATTCCAAATAACATCGAGATTCTTGCAAATTCTATATGTCCACTCCTTCATAAAATCAAAATTAGAATACCATTTATTTATGATATCAACAAATTTATGAATGATAACCATAACTTATTCGTCCACAAGGAACCCCCTTCTACAAGGAGAAACATCTGGAGTCCAGAAAGTTCTGTAGGAAGAGGATAGTTAGTGACAAGAGCTTTTAGTTTTATTTTGCTTATTTGCACACAATGACTGAAATATGCATTAAAACAATCTCTGGTACATACTCCTCTTTTGCCATAATGGTTCATTGTAATGTCGGAATTCATTTTTTGTGCTTTATAACATATTAGCTCTTACCCGCGACTTCGTACGCGTGGATTAAGATTTTTTTTTTTTTTTTTTGCCAGCATTGAATATAGAAAGTTGTTGGTAACGAAGGATTGGTCCCAAACAACACCAAGTCGGCATAATATGACAGAAAAGCTATCATTATATCATTCTACCGTTGAACCTGTCTCTTGAAGAGAATCAATTTCCAACATATTTTGGTCACCATTCGATAAGGTCTCAAAATTTCGTAACTACAACTGTTAAACATACTGGAAAAAATGTCCTGTGCCCTTCATACAGATTTTCTTGTCAAATTCAATCAATATCGATATAGCCATTTAGTCGTCAAAACGTAACAAAAAGACACTTACTTCGGTATTTATAGTATTATTACTGCAGTTCATACACACACACTGACTGCGAACAACCCCTGAGCGATCATTATAACGTAAAAAAAGTGTACACCTACTAAAAGTTTGTGAATTAGGTTATTCTGATCTAGCTGTGCAGGTGTCTTTAGTTTGGTATCACTAGCTGTAATCCGCTGTTTCCTGTTTCACCATACAGCCTTCGTTCAGCCCACAGCTGGATGGTACACTCACATGACCACCACCCCTGCCCCTCTAGTGACAGACTGACGTTATTCTAGCCCTACAGGAAGCCACGAAGTTAAGCCAGCCTTCCAGACCTCCAGGCCTGTCCTTCGTCACAGACACTCAGGGGTGGATTCCGCTGGGCATGGTGGAGCAGCTGCCAGGGTGCGTAGCTCTGGTGATTTTCCATGAGAAATAATCCCTACGTATCACACGATACAATTTTTACGTAAGCCTTGATGAAATAAAGTATTTACAGTCACACTATTAAAATTGAGGGGAAAAAACATCACGCTCCTTCGGGACATATTTGCAAGCTGGTGCCTGAATTTAAACTGTTCATAAAACATATATTTTGATCGAAGGAAAAAAAATATTCTAGGAAAATCCTACACTAACGTTAAAAATTGCTAAAACATTTAATATTGTTAAGATTTTACGACTCGTCAACGATGAGGTCGTTAGAAAGCGAGAAATGGTTTGGAGGGTGATAGAATAAGTAATTCTCAGGAATTATTTGATGGAATTATGTAAAAGCGATGATGTTTTAGTCGGAGTAATCCACCTGATACGAAATCTTCACAGGTTTTCCGCCGGATAATATTATCAAAAGACAAGCTATCGGCGGCTTGCTGTTCTCATAAGTACAATGGACCTGATGATGGCGGCAGAGCAAGCCGCCGAAAGCTTGTCTTTTGATAATATTATTCGGCGGAAAACCTGTGAAGATTTCGTATCAAAAATACGCCGGGAAAGCCTTGTTTCTCATAATCTACCTGATCTTGAATACCAGGATCGAACATATTTTCTAACATACCAGCTTCGGTCCACTGAATCCGCCTCCACAGTGTTAGAATGAGGCATTTAATGAGGTGGGGTAGTGGGGAGAGAATTGAGGGAAATGGGTTACGAAACTTTGGTCAGACCATTGCTTAAATATGGTAGTGTAGTACGGGATCCGCATTTTGGGCATCAAATACAGGAGTTGGAGGTGGTGCAAAAAAGGGCTGCTAGATTTATCCCTGGAAATTACCACAGAACACAATCAGTAACAGATATGATTAAGGAACTGGAATGGGATTCACTGGAAGACGGGAGAAGGGTGAAGATAGTCTTGGGAGTGTGTATGGCATATATTGGTGGTGAGACATGGAAGGATATTGGTGGAAGAGTTAAGAGAGATTCATGACAGGGAAAAGATGTCCACAACCACAAGCTGGTACTCGATTTCAGGCACAAGAATTTGAGATTATATTTATTTATTTATTATTATTATTATTTTTTTTCAGGTAAGGGAATCATTGGCTGGAATAAATTATCAAGAGAAATGATGAATAATTTGCCAAAAGCGCTAAAATAATTTAAAGAGGGCAAAAGTAGGCAGGTACAAGAAAAGGAAAAAATGGGTGTATAGAGAAATTGCAGACGGAGCGTGCGCTCCATCGGAATTAAATTCTCAATCTAATATCGACTAGTATAATATTTGTGACAATGTCTTAACGCATGCTGCGTTATTCTGTAACTGGACCTTTTGAATTTAGTACCTAATTAAGGAATCGTCATAAAGTTAATCAAGACGATCACGGGATACAATCTAAAAGCAGTCCAGTAGTATTTTCACCTCATCATTAGTCGCTAAAATTACCTGAATGTGCCCTCTTATTGAATCTGCTCATATCGACATAACAGTTATATCCTATAAGCCTTCAGATATCTGCTCTGTATTCTTGATTCTTCGGGTTCTTGTCATTTCCCCTTCAGTGGCTACCTCCTCTAACAAACTAGCAAATTCCACAAGCTGTACGGTTTTCTTTAAAGTTGCATTCGGGAGGACGGCGGTTGTTATCCCCGTCCAGGCATCCAGATTTGGGTTTTCCATGGTTTCCCAAATCACTCCTGGCAAATTCTTCCTTAAAAAAAAAGGTCATGGTCGAATTCCTTCCCATTCCTTGCCCCCATCCTTTCCCGTCTCTAAAGACCTCGCTGTTGAGAGACGTAAAGCAGTTAAAAAAAAAACTTTTATAGTTCTTCCACAAACTATACCTTCCATTCAATATTTCCAGGATAAGTTTATTTCGTAATGAACCGTCCTCCTGATTATCAGTATCCGACTATAACTTCGCATTTATATCTGGGAGGCACTCAACTCGTCCAAACATTTGTGACGATATGGGTTTGATCCTCGGTCGAGGCATCCGGATTTGGATTCTACATTAATAATAGGGATGCAGTTAACCAGTTCAGATATAAATGTTCCCTATTCCAGTTAGTTGTCATGTATAATGAAATGTAACTTACAATGAGAAAAAGCTTTCATTAACAACTACTAGATCATTTAAATTTAAAATTAATTTTTTATAAGCTAATTAATAACAAATAATTTTACTGACGTAACTACAATAGCGATTATTTCTAAGCAGAAGGAAGAAGAAGTCAAATAAAAAGGAGAAAACACAGCTACTCCTCTTTTTTTGTGACAATGTTTTTCTCATATTTTGTATGTGAATTTGTAGCAAAATCGCAAATGACGCTTGCATGAAGTCATGGGCACAGCTTTTTATCAGTATTTCGCTAAGTAATTTTAGACTGCCCCGTTGTAACGAGAAGTACAATCAAACTGCAAAACTTCAGTTCAGAGTAGCTGGAACTTCTTAATTTTAATACAACAATAAATAAATAATAATGATTGCAGAATAAATAGTTGCGTAATAGGGCTACTTAGGAAACATTTGACGGTTCCCCAAATTTACATAAGTGTGAAAGGGATGAAATTATTATTTGGCGTAGTTGCTGCCGGTAACTTTGGTTTTTTATTTTACAAGGTGATATCAGATGAAGTCAGGTCTTCTGTGAAGTTACTCGCATGGACGATTTAATCTCATTATTCACAATCAACGCATAGTCAAGAATATCGCAAATGCAGTGTTAAGTCAAGTGGTTTCACGACTCTCAGAAGTGAATTGAATGACTGATGGTGATAATCTGCAGTCACAATACAAAGAAATGCCATCTATCGCCACATACAAAGGTTAGTAGAAGGCACTAGTAAGTCAGTCTTCCTGCAACAAATGTTAATCTTCCTCTTTGCCGATGTGGGCCAATAGTTATTTTGTATAAATGATGGTAATTTTACTTGTTATGAATGACCTAGTGACAGATTAGTCTACTGGATGCTGAATCCGCCGTCGTAATAATCATCTAACCTAACCCGGTAATCCTTCTAGGTAACAGGGACCTACAGTTTAAAGTGGTATCTGTACAATAGATAGTGGTAGAGCTAAATATCAGTTTCAATTTGAAATAATTTCATTACAAATCGGAATAGTATGATGCTATAGGTATACTGCCAGAAATTACTTTGCCTTTAAAAGAGTTTGAACTGGCGGTCACTATTATATTCTTGCAGCAAACGCCAAATACTGACGCTACTAACAACAGCTCGTCCTTTTCCTATTTCTGAACAACGTAACGAACAATTTATACAATACTACAGTTATTACTTATTATAACTTACAACAATTAGCAATGATTTGTTACTGGCAACGTAAGGAACAAGAAATGGAAAAATATCAGTGTTATTCTTATCCTCCTAAATCTCGCATTTCCACAAATTTATTTACCACATACAGGTGTCGACACAGGAACAGCTCAAAACGGTAAGTGCTGATACCTAAGCATAAGGATGTATAACAAAGTCCTGAAATGAGGCAAAACATCTCTCAGCTCGTGCTGAAACATGAGTTTTCTGGCATACATACTGCCTAGGGTACTACTTTGAGTAGATCGATGTTCTATGCATAGCATCAAGCATTTTCGGTAACGCTTTGGCTTCGCATTCGGGAGGTTCGTATTCTCGTCCGACCATCCAGATCTGGGTTTTCTATGGTTTCCTCGAAATACATCAGGAAAGTGACGGAATGCTTTCTTTAAGGCCAAATTCATTCCCTTCCTTGTCGATAGTTCTTTCCCGTCTCTAATGAACTCGAATTCAACGAGGCGTGAAGCCAGAAGAAATATATATATATATATATATATATATATATATATATATATATATATCAGGACAATTTACGATATGTACACTATGAAACTAGTATGAAACTAAAACCGTTGGTCGTAAAATCTTGTTGAGTATTGTGAAAATGTGCGTCGTTTCATTTTGCTTGTGCACGGTGTATGTTACCGACCAAACCCGATAACAGACCAAACTACTTGGTCCTAGGCCAAACCAGTTTATCCTATTCGTTTTAGGATATACTAATTTATCCTAGGTCTATCTAGTTTGGCTTAATAACTAGTTTGGCCCAGACCGAAATGATTTTGTATTTTTATTGAAGGCAATTAAATTGAATCGTTGCAACGTGTGAAATTTTTTTTCCTGGTCCAGGCAGCATACAAACCTAAACAAAACCGTCAGAAAGAAGAAAAAACACTTTAGGTTGATATGATCACTGTACCGACAAGTTGTAGTGGTATCACGATAAACCGCAGACGGTAGCGAAAACTGTTTTAACTGAATCGAAATTAGTAAGTGTGTCACTATAGGGCTCAGTACGGCTGAAATGTGAGATATGGTCGTTAATATAAATTAGTAACTTAGTGATAATAACTTTTATTTCATCTCAAAACGTTAAATAGTTGTTACTGAGATAGTAATCAAAATGTCTGGATGACTTTAATTATCTATTGAAAATTATTATTTCTCGCGTCAAGTTTACATCGCGATAAAGTTAACGTAATACTGCGCGTGCATTAGGCCGGTTGCAGTTCATACTGGTGATATAAAATTAAATTAATTGTGACAATTTATGCTACGCAAACTCGAAAACTGTATGTAGGCATTGTTGTTATCAGTCGAAATATTGTTCGCGATGTATTTTATGTGTTTAAGTGTGCCATAACAATTCAAAATCAGTTCGGCTCAGGCAAAACTAGTTAAATCTGAATTATTGTCCTGTGCTAAATAGGTATATCCTGATACACGCGGAATAATCCCGTTTGGTCTAGGTCAAACTAGTTTGTCCGGATACCGGGTTTGGTCGGTAACAGTGTATTTTTTCTTTTAAGGTTAAGTTTTAAATATATAATCGCGTTAATTTTGTAGTAAGGAATGCCGGTAAATCGGAAATGGAGTTTTAACCAGGAGTAGTTGTGATGATCAGTCTTGGTAGGCTTGTCGCAATTCCCGTCTGTGGGGAAGCTGGGGCTGGACAGCCCTGGCTCAGTCAGGACACGACGCAGCTGCGTCCTGAAGGACGTGGCTCGGCTTATCCGCGTGTCGCTACCCGCCTTTGTAGAGACTGTTTTCACAAGCGGTGCGACCAGGCGCTCCCCAAGGCGTCACAAACACGCCACACAATGAGCCATCCAATCGGCGTCTTAGAACACCAACTAAACATCCTGCAGGAAACACTGTGCACTCACTCACTGGACCCAACTCGTTGTTTAGGGCGAGCTCTGCGGAAATAAACGGGAAGTTGATTTGATACTCCGGCTAAGAGAATCTAACAACGGTGTTCGGGCTGGTGAGATGATACCACTTTTTCCTGAATGTCGCTAAGAGTACACAGAGAAAACGCAGTGTCGCATTTTTATTTCGTCGTTTTTTTGGGTGTTACTCTTAGTGACGTAGTTGTTAATGGTTACATTTAATAAATTTTGGTCGTTTTTTGAAGTGGAACCTCTTTGGGCGAGGTACATAAAAATTTGTTTGCGTTACGCGTTCCATGCGCATGCACCGTAACGTTCTGCGCTCTTTACAGCAGAGAAAATGAAGTATTTCAACTTTCAAAATTTATTTAGATTTTGAGCTAGAAGTCTGCGTTCAACCAGTTGTTTAGAAGCTAGCTACTGACGAAAATTGATTGTAACTAAAGTTATCAGATAATTTTTTTTCCAATATCTACTCCAACATAAAAGTTCTAAACACATAATACAGACTATGTAACAGTCTATAATCCAGCAAAGGGTGTTTTAACGTTTTAATAATTTGCATTTTTTTTCGAGAATGACTAGGATAAAATTTCCTATTTACTGTACAAACGTAATAATGATAGTATCGTTCGTTCACTCAAATGCGAAAGAAATAGCTAAACCAACAAAAAATTAACATATAAATTCACGGGAAAAAATACATAAAAGTTTCACTTCTAGCACGTGTACAAACTATTACACAATCCAGTGCTCTAAAAGACATTCTCATAATTTTAGGTAAAGAAGCATACAATGTTGTATTTAAGTTGCTTGAAACTTTCGTTATTATCCATTTAAATGTTTTATTTAATTAACATTTGAGAACATTATAAGTTCTTCTCTTGTGTCTAGTTTACTGAGTTAATGTAAAGTCACCAGTCGCCTTATTTACCAATTAGTGATATAAGTTTACACCACATAACTGGTATTTTCCACCACAATGTCATTCAGAGCACTATCATTTTCGTTCAAATTGGCCCACGGTACAATTGCATCAATCGTTTCTAAAAGCTGTCAATCAATATGGGATGAACTTCATACCAATCAAATGCCTTTACTTACTGAAGAGATGTTTTTAACCATACCGGAAGATTATTTACCCAATGGAATTTTCCCTACTGTACCGGCTGTGAAAGGATATAGCGATTGAATGCTCTGTTAATATTATTCAGCTACAAGCAGTGCTACTCCATCATACTTCAAGCAATTTCTGATTCAAATTTTGAGTTTATCTGTATACATAATGTACGCTACGGCAATCAGAGTGATGGTAGATTTTTTACTAAAACCGTGTTCTTTCAGCACCTTGAAAAAATTTCATATATGTCATTTAACCAAAACCTATATACCAGGTTCTAATATTATCTTACCTAGAAGTCATACTTGTTGAAGTCATATTTTCGAAGAGATTTACAACGATATGAAGAAACATTCAATTTTAGACTCTCAACAAAAAGTAGTTGAGAGTGATTTGGGTGTACTAAATACAAAATGGAAGATACTGACAAAGGAAACAGAGGTACTACCTGAAAATGTGTGATACAATTATCAAGTGTGTTTGCCTATTGCACAACAAAATCTTCAATAGTTATAGATAACACTTAAAAGTTACAATAATTAATAGTTGTTCCACCGCATCCTGATCTGGGATTTCCACGGTTTTCCCCAGATCACTCCACGCGAATGCTGAGCGCCTCCTGCCATATCCCGTATATCCCTTCCAAACTGTTACCCTTTCGGATATGTGCAGTGCACCCTCCGCCACACACTTGTAGTGAATAGCGGAGTAATAGTAATGTCATTCAGAAACTTACCATTTTCTTTTAAATCGGCGGTTTAACGCTAGTGCCTGACGTCTGGGAGGACGTAGGTTCGATCTCCCACTGGTCATCCCGATTTCGGTTTTCCGTGGTTTCCTTAAATCACTTCAGTCGAATGCCTGGATGGTTCCTTCAAAAGATCATTACAGAATTTCTTTCTGTCCTTTCTCCCAATCCTGTTCCACCTCTAGTGAACTAGATGTTGACGAGGGGTAAAGTAATACGAATAAAAAAAATGGTAAAGTACGGCTTGAAAGCTAAATAAACTGAATGCAATGCTTTAAGCACGCCAAGTGGACAATTGTTTCCCAAATTCTGTGAGATAATTCATAAGTAATATTGCACCATAGGTAAAAGTGTTCAGCCGTGGATCTTGATGCAGTGCAAAATTAGAAAAGCACAAAATTTATTTATAACTTGATCTTATCACTCTCTGCTATCGAAGTAAATTCTAGCCAATTTCTGTAATTTAACTATCGTTATAAGGTATAATAATGTACAGAATAATCAATAGACAACTCGGAGAACTTTTGTGATCAATTTCACATATCTAATACATGTGAGCAGAAACAATAAATTTGATGAACAGCTAAGCATACATTTTTTTACTGTCATCAGTTTTTTAGACTGATTTCATAGAATCATCCATACAGAAAGAATTGCATTATTGAAAGAACTGCGTTACTGAAAACATTGTATGGCCTCTGGATACCCCGTTTCATCAAATAGTTTTAGATGAACTTCTTCATCCAAATAAAGTAAGACATAACAAATTTATCCACATTTAGGATCAGTTTCAAACCTTAAGAGCAAGAGGATGCTCTGGACCACTTCTCGTCCCTACACATTACTTTCAGGAGAGCACTGACAACTAACAAGTAATTGTGGTAGTTGTGAAGCGTAATGACAGCTTTGTTAAAAGTAGTAACTATGCTAATAATTAATTGATTTGCTCTGAGTTATTGTATACTTATCAATTTCTATAAAATTTACGATTTGTTTAAATTGTGGTGCTTACACATGAAATATTGATTTCAGCCGTGGACTTATGACGCATCCGTCGTGGCATTCGCCTGGAGAAATTTAAGGAAAACTAAACCGGAAGCTGGCTTTACCAGCAGGGCTACTTTCAATACTCTTTTTAAATGTCATAATTTGCCGGCCTCGGTAGCGTAGGGGCTAGAGTGCTAGCTCCACGTGCTGATGGTCACCGGTTCGAATCCGGCCGCGGGCATGGATGTTAAGTGTTGTGTGTCTGTCTGTGTGTGTGTCCTGTCCGTCCTGTGGCGTCCGCACTTTGAAGACTATATAAGCACTGGATTTAACTGATTCACTGGAAGCTTTAATATAACACATTGAGCTGGCTGTATGGCCTCAGCTGCCAAAAGCCATAAAAAAAAAGTGAGAAAAAATAAAAGTCATAATTTATCAATTACCACGAAGATGAGACTCTTGCGCTGCTATGTGTTCTCTGTCCTGTATGGCGTTGAAACGTGGACATTAACCGAAACTATCAGTAAAAAATGGTTAGAAGCTTTTGAAATGTGGATATATCGAATAATGTTAAGAATATCATGGACAGACCTCACCACAAATACTGAAGTGCTGCGTAAAATGAAAAAAAGATATGGAAATATTGACCACCGTAAAATTACGGAATCTACAGTACCTTGGCCACATCATGAGGAACAACAGCCGTTATGAACTCCTGAAGTCTGTTCTCCGGGGGGAAATACCAGGAAAGAAAAGTGCTGGTAGAATAAGAATTTTCTGGCTAAAAACTCTGAGCAAATGGACCTACAAGACAACTGCGGAGTTAATCCGAGCATCAGGCAGCAGAGACAAGACAACCAAGATGGTTGCGGAATGGATAGGGACCAGAAGAAGAAGAAACCGGAACTGTGTAAAGAGACTCCTGACTTTAAGGACTCGACGTTATTGCCTGTCATGCCCGATAACATTCTTGACATATCTTCCAAGGGCGTATTTTATTTTACAGACGTACAGACGTAGTGATGTGATGTTACGGTCAGTTTATAGTTTATTTTAAACAAGCCCCCAGGCTGCCCAATTTGACAAGAGTGTAACTGCAGCAGAATGTGTGACTTCTGCGTGAGTTGGAGCCTCGAGGAAACTTCCGGCCTGCACAGCAGGGCGCGGGTACGGCTGATGCAAGACAAACAATTTGGGGGCCTGCCAGCTCTCTTTCATCACGAGCCGCAAATTGCTGGCTGGGGAGGCTGCCTTCTTGGGCTGACCTGCTGCTGAGTGAAGGCAAGGAACTTGAGGGTTGTCCAGGGTTGACTTCAGATGCCGCCACAACATAAATATATCGAGCTTGGTAGGTGGGCGGTTAAAATTCATTTCATCACTGGACCACACTTACAGATTCCAGTTTCCCATGATTCCTAAAATCATTTCTGGGGAATCCTGGGATGATTGCTTCAAGAAACTACGGCCGATTTCCTTCCTTACCCACAGTTTCATCCTTGATGCCCTCTTAGTTGACCATCCGTAAGCCACCAGTAAGAAACCAAAAAGCAGTTCAAACCGTTTATACTAACATCAACAAAAACAACAAAGCAGTGGTAATATAAAAGTAAAATACGAGTGCTATTATTATACTGCTAAATCACGGACCTCTCCATCTGCTCGATTTTCCAGAAAATTATGTTCATCTACCGTACTGAAGCTCCATCAATTTATATCCCTCTACTTCTTGTCCCTCTTAAGGCTCGTTTGCACTACGCTAGTAATTTAGTCTAGTGGCGAGTAGTTTAGTATCTAAATTACTCGCTACTGACTAAAAATCGTTCGCACTACAGTCAAGTACAGTACACTAGTAGCGTGGTATTTTGCCAGATGAACAGGCTGCAACACAATCAAATTAATGAGCTGATAGAGCTTATGTTAATCAGAATTTTAGAAGAGGTGGATGAAGAAGTTTATGCGATAAAAAAAAAAGCAATGGGTTAATAGAAGGAATGAACTAAGAGCTGTAAATTGTCTTCTGAAGGAATCAGAAGCCCTAAGAATAGTTTGAGAATGACCAAAAGTTGTGTTAATGAAAATTCAGCGTGAAGATACCTATTTAAGAAGTGCAATTCCGGCAATTACAAAATTACTGACAGTTGTCTACTTTATTGCCACCGGATGTAGTTTAAGGACACACACACCTCGTATTTATACACGAAAATCAGCTGTTTCTTAATTCATCACCGTGTGAAGGAATCTTTGAAACATTAAAGGAATTGAAGTAATATTTCCTAGAATAGCATCCAGTAATATGAATCATTTTACTGAAGGAATGAAACTGTTTCAGTACCTTCGCCAAAATTTTTGCACTATTTTTTTTTAACTTCTGCTAGTAGATCATTCTAAAAAGATTTTTATCGCGTTAGGTAGTACTTCTTATAACAGTAGTAATAATATCTTATTGTATAATCTAGATGCTATTGTAATAAAATAATTAATAAAATTGCGCACTAAGCAGATGTTTTCAATTTACTTCCCACCAAACCCAGGTATGTTTATTGTATTTTGTTTGTTTTTATAGTGCGAGGACTTAATATTCTGCAAGCATACATATTCTACATATTTGGAAACAAATTTTAAAATTGTTTCTCCGGTCCAGCGAAACGACATTTTTGCGGCAGCTAATCAACTTAAAGAATAGGTTCAGACTTGTTTAGCCGATGAGCCAGTGGGCAGTGGCGCGGAGTGGGGGGTGTTACTCGCCCGGTTTAATAGAACAAAATGGATCGACTCCACAAAACTACTAGACTAATTTTCATTGTTCACACCCGTTTAGTTACTAAATCACTCGCCACTCGACTAAATTACTAGCCCAGTGCGAACGAGCAATTAGTGCTGCACAGTTTTGTTCTCTTCAAACTATGCCACGTCTCTAACCGTCCTCTGAAAGTAAGGTTGGTGCATTGCTGTTTGTGTGGTACCCTATGCATTCTTGAAGCTTCTGTTCTTCTTCAGATTACATGCCCAGTTAGCAATCGGTGAAATTAGACCGCTTCTAATTGAATCTTATTCCAAATTGACTTAAAAGTAATACACTTGTCACCCATAAAATGGCGTCTCCAATACCATTATTCATAAACAAATCAAAACGACACACAGAACTAATGGAAGTCATGAGGAACAAAGACTTTTTGCATCAAATTACCTATTATTTTACTATTAAAAAAGTAAATCCTTTAAATCAAATTTCTACTTTGTTAAAAAAAGGTTATATAACTTTTCATATGGATCTACAGAAAACTGTCAGACCCAAACATAAAAATAGATAACCGTAGAAATAAGGTGCTTCATTGTCATCTATATCAATAAGATTACAAACTTATGAATAATTTAATGTAGCAGTAAAACACTGAGAAGAAAAAAAGGTTCTAACATCACAATGAAGGTAAATTTAACCGGTAGAATTAATGATGGCCGGTGGGCGGCTAAAGAAAGTAAGTAATTAGAATCATCTGAGAAGAGTTTAGGAGAAATGTAGAAGGAATGATGATTATATAAGTATATGCGGGAAAACACACCAAGCAACACCTGTTTTCTAACAAGCGTTTCCACAGAGAAAAATTTATTAGTCGTTTCACGGCTCTATTTCCATGTTGGCTGCTGATGTAGTGGGATATTGGCGACATATAGGAGCATGAAGTGAAAGCATACCAAGGAAACTTGTATACTATTTTTCCTCAAGGAATATATCAGATACCATTAAAGGCAGACATTTATATGTAGTTAAAAAGCGCTGAATCTAATTCCTGTGCTTTCCTTAATATCCCGCGAACTGAAAGGCAAAGTCTATTTCACGGCAGAAGATATCGCTGATGATATCAGAACGAACAGCTAATCCGCTTTCCGCCACGGCAGCAGCTGGGGTTATTCAATTACACGCGATCTCCAACGCTTGCAATCGCAGATTAATGCAATTACGAAAATCTCTGAAGCGAACACGTCATATCTGCAAATATTTAAAATATATTCTGTTAATTACATTTACTAAAATCTTCTTCAGTCTATGAGCCAGAGATTAATACCCGAACTTTGACCGAAATATGTAGCACACTTTGACAAAGGTCATGATTTCAAAAAGATTTATCTGCCAGAATGTTGCAACAAAATGCAAATTATTCAAGTGTTTCGTAGGATTTTATGTTTCGCAATTAGTATGAAATATAATTATTAAAACGTGTATGACAAATGGTCTAGTTCGGGGATATCCGAGAGTTGGTGTTTGACTGGCCATTGGTTCACTACCCCGAGATTTTCTGAGGCTTCAGTCATGAATGTTTCCCAAATTCAGCGATTTCTCACGAGACAACAGAAAACGATTCCAACCAATAGAATAGCTGTTGACAAAAGGACGCCTGACGTTACGAATCACCTGTGTAAATATATCCGCGTGATACTAATTGTCTGATTATTTTTGTCCTCATGTCTCATCCTTGGAGAGGCGTGGCATGCAGCGGAATGATTGGAGGAGACGCAAGAGTCACACTTGGAGGGTGATTGAAAGTGAACTCCGTACCAGGCCTCAGTGAAAGAGGGCAAAGGGATTCTGAACTAGGAGCTAGGCCTCCAGTATGTGACTTTGTACACTCCATACTCTGCTTTCCAAGCGAGAGAGAATAAGCCCATCTTACAGTAGCAGGTATGCTTAAGTCAATGGTGACTCGTGTGTTGTGTGAGCCAGTATTACGAGGGTGGTCTGAAAATTTTCCGACCTGAACGTGAAGATGGCAGCACTCGTAAATATAAGCTAATGAATTTCGTTGTTTATCTGTTGACAGTTACTCACCAAAGTTTTAGCCTTTTTGGACACGCAGTTGTTATGTAACATTCGTTTGAGTGAGTTGATGTGAGTGTTTTTGTGAAAATGGACAAAATCGAGTATCGGGCTGTCATTAAATATTTGTTTTTGAAAGGCAATACGCCTAAGAAAATCAAAGATGAGTTAGATTCTGTGTATGGGGACTCTGCACCATCACTTACCACAGTGCAATTTTGGCCAGCTGGATTTAAACGTGGCCGTAAGAGCTTTGGAGACGATGAACGTTCGGGACGTCAGAAAACTACAACTACCGACGAAAACATCGCCAAAGTTCACCAATTGGTGCTAGAAAACCGCCGAATTAAAGTGAGAGAGATAGAAGAAGTTATTAACATTTCAAAAGAACGTGTTTGTTACATATTAAATCAACATTTAGGTATGAGAAAGCTGTCCACGCGTTGTGTGCCGCGTTTGCTCACATTAGACCAAAAACTTGTTCGAATGAATATTTCCAACGCGCAATAAATCCGAATTTTGGCGCCGATTAATTACTGTAGATGAAACTTGGATACACCATTATATGCCCGAACAAAAATACAGTCCAAACAGTGGACTGCAAAGGGGAAACCGGCTCCAAAAAAGCAAAAACTGTTTTTTCGGCTGGGAAAGTGCAGACGACTGTTTTTTGGGATAGTCATGAAGTTATTTTAATCGATTACCTTCAAAAAGGAAAAACCATTACAGGAGCATACTACACATCATTACTTGAAAAGCTGAAGGCAGAACTTGCGAAAAAACGGCCACATTTGCAGAAAAAGAAAATCCTGTTTCACCAAGACCACTTACCGTATCACAGCTCAGCGGTTGCCATGGCGAAAATTAACGAATTACGGTTTGAACTGCTTGAACATCCATCTTACTCACCAGATCTAGCCCCAAGCGACTTCTTTTTGTTGCTTCATCTAAAAATTGCGCTCGGAGGACAGAGATTTTCGTCAAATGAAGAGGCAATCACCTTCGTGAACAATTATTTTGCAGAGAAAACCGCCAAGTACTATTTGGACGGGTTACAGAGATGGGAGCAGTGTGTAGAGTTACAAGGAGACAATGCTGAAAAATAAAAATAAAAAAATTCAGAAAAAATGTCTTGTATCTTTGTTAGGTCAGAAACTTTTCAGACCACCCTCGTATAACTTCATCGCCGATGCCGAAGCAGCCTACTCAGTTCACGGTAACTGTTCTATGTACTTCGCCAGGTCAGTAACTGTCTTGTCAAGTAAGAGTTTCGCCTCGGATAAACGGAGATAATGTTAGTTAAAAAGCCGCGAGCTGTTTAATAATATTTATATTGAAAGGTGGACTAATTTTTGTGAACTTTCAATCACCATTTTTGGTGGATAATGTAAAATTCCCTGGCACCCAACATATAATTCCAATATAATTATCTTAACATTGCATCCAATCGTTTGAATGGTAAAGATCGTTCCCTGTTTGTTAAACGGATAATCAGTTCGATCTAATGAGGAATTTTTGTTGTCTGATGTTTCATTATGTTTAATTTTTTCCATTAATGTTTCGTATTTTCTTAGTTGTTTTCCTATGTTTGTTCGCAAACGTAAGACGAGACAGTGGTTTGTATTCGATTTTTATATTCATAATAAAGATAAATACGGCTCTGTCTGTACGTTGTATGAATACCAAATAAATGAAAACTTAGGGAAATTTTGCATTGATAAAGAGGACATTATCGTTTCAGCCTGTTTCCAAGAAACTTTTATTTTAATTTCATATTCACGGTGAAAAATAATTTTTAAAATATGCAAAATAGCAGATGTATTGATGTCAGAATCAGTGAAGGCCGTGAGGTGAGTTGAATTATTTATGCAAACAGGGCAATTAGGGAGCGTGCACAAACCACGTAGCTCCAGTTTGGCTTACTGTGAACCCCCCCCCCCTTCCACGTAGCACGTAGCTTTTTTCCCTTTTGATTCCAGAAGACATTGTTTACTGTTTTCTCTTGTCAGACGATTTTAAATTATATAAGGAGATAATTAACTGACGGAAATAAATACCCACATGCTGTTGTGTGTTCTGTTCCTCATTTTAACTGTGAAAAACGTTATGAAAGGAAAGCTACGTGGCCTTTCTCGGAAAACCCCCTCCCCCCACGTAGCCCAGCGTAGCCTTCCAGCGGACCCCCCCCCCCCTCCCCCTGGACCGAGCCACGTGGTTTGTGCACGCTCCCTTAATAACCACCACCCAACCAACCTCCTACAATAGGTACTTTTCGTACTCATAAAATGAAAAGAAAAAAGTTTTTTTTTCCCTAAGAAATGGTATTTTGCACACATTATGTTTATGCACCCATTTTTTCTGATACTTGAAAACAAATAAAAACACTTTAATGAAACTATTTTAGAATCGAGAAGTCATTATTCAAAACTTCTCAACGCGACCAGTGTAATGGGAATGTCACTACGTTTAACAACTTCGGCAGTGGTGCATTCTGTAATCAGTATGCATAAGAGTTATAAACGTGACACATTAAATAAACAAAACAGCTAACGTACTCATATTTATTCAAGTAAATAAAATATTAACTCCTGGGTAGATTGAAATCAGGAGGTAGGACGGATTTGGACCCCGGTCCTTATCTTCCCGACCCATGATCTAAAAGAATACTGCACTGAACAGAACCTAAACTAAATCCACGGCAGATCGTTGTAAATTATCTCATTTTAGTGCCATAGGTAAGTCAATAAGTTTTGTTAATTATCAAGTTGAACTTAATAAGACAGTTGCTTTTAAGAATCAACCAGATATTATAATACTATATTCGAAATATTCGTAAAACCACTGATACACGTAGCTTATCGTGTTTGCACATGAAAGAGAATACAGCCAGACTCATTTTGTGCCTCTGTCTACAAATATCGATTATTTGAGTGTTTAACCCACCCCAGCAAATTACAGTGGAATTTCACCTGGCAGTACCTCCCCTTATCTTCCACAGTGTGAATTGTGTTTGTCACCGTTAATGTATGCGTGGTTTATAACGGTGGTCTATGAGTTCAGTACAGTGTTGTAAATGTGAAGAGACTGTGGAGCCAGAGGATGGAACCCGGCTGCTGGTCTATATAGACCTAGTATTCCGATTGCTTCCAGTTGGACTGAAACCTATGCACAAAAACACACATGCACACACACACACACACACACACTAGCCTACATAAAATCACACAAGTAGATAGCTGAAATAAGAAAATTAATAATTACTAGTGATCGCCCAGAGGTCAAAATTCGACCGTAATTCATTAAGTTATGTAGTTTCTTTCGTGAAAGAGTAATAAGCATTATTTGAATTTGTTCTATTGCCTTTATATAGATAAATTATATACTTTATACATTGACTTCGTTGGCTGCGAGCGGGTAACAATATGTTATTAGCTTGTGTAGTTTGCCTGAATTCCCTGCAATACCTACAAAATTAAAATGGAACACTCCACACGTGACTGTATCCTAAATTTTAGCTTCTGAACTAACCATAGCAAATATTTATGAATGTTTGGAAAATAATTTTTGACTTTCTATGTATCGATGTTCCATATGAATTTAGTCCATCATACAATTATTTAAAATATTCATTTTTGACTAAGTCCGGAAAAACTGCTTTATCTTTATGAAGACATGAAGTAAATGCAGTCCTTACACCTGAAATGACTTCTGATTCGAAATGTTTTGCATTGCAAAACCTGAATTGTAAATTCAAATCTATCCAATTTTCTTGGAATGACATATAGTGCACATTTGAATGAATCCATCAAAATAATTTAATCATTTCGTGTGTTCACTGTTTAAATTTGGTCTATTATCATTTTGAATTTGACGCAAATAGGTATTCCTTCTTTTTTTGTCTGTCTGTTGCCCTTCTCTCTCCGACCTGTCAGTGTTCTATAACAAGGCATCATGGAAGTAGGTGCAAATAACTGAATAAAAAAAATCTGTAATGAAAATACTAAAATTCAGAAGACCATTAACCAAAGTTTTACTTTATAAATAACAAAAATACCATATAGTATCTGGCAAAATCGCCACATTGTTTTTCGAAATGTTCCTTTCATAACTTCAAAGATTAATCTATACTTTGTGCGACTCTTTTATTTCACCAAAGACCACAGAGAATCTCAATGCTGGGAATACACGTCAAATAGTTGGTTCCGATCCGATGTCAGGCAGACACACGTTCGGGAATTTATTTTTTATTTAATAATGTATTTCTAACATGTATTAACTATGCTTATTATATTTTTTTTCTTTACTGTTTACCAAAGACCACAGAAATTGGGAGAATGGCTTAGTGTCGTTGCCACTAAAAAACAATTGAATGTAAACAACGAATGTTTTATTTTATTTTATTTAATGTATTTGTGACACATATTTTACATAAATTTTAGCTTTATGCACTTCTTCTCAATATAAACTTTTACTATGCCAAATCTCACACTTCTCCGTGCACGCAATATTCTTAAAAAGAGATCCGAAGTTTTTGCTAAGCGTATTAATATATATATACTTCAGAATTGTGAGAAATTTAAGAATGAACTAATTTGGAGGAAATTAATAATTTTTTAAAGTATCTGATGTCGCGACTTACTGTTAGTTAAATTTTGAGATTTTCATGTGTCAATAAAGACATGTTCGTTCATTCTTATAATAATCATTTACGAGCTAGTTTGTTGAGTGAGAACGTTCAATATGATTGTATCTAAATGTTATAATGTCTCAAGGCCTCACAGTTAAACGCCGTTGACACTGGTTTTACCGTGTTCCAGCAATACCCTCTCTGTCTTATTATCAAATAATTAGGTACGTGAAACTGTTTTGTGTTTGAAATGTGTTTTTGTGTGCTGATCGCTCCCTCTATGATTGGAACAGCTGCATTCATATATTATTTTGTCCTGAAATATGGAGACGTTAGATTCTAACACTGTAAATTTTACGAACATCAGAAGTAAGTCTTTGTTGCGTTATCAGAAGATTGGACTTTACATATACTTAATAACGTCAATCGTGACTAACACAAACTACAATCAGGAATTTTACTAAATACAACTTCATCCGAATATGGAAAGCATCACCATCCATAGTTACAAAATTTTATTTTCAGATCTTTCTTCCAAGATTTTTTTCTGAATCAAATTCTATGTCTTCGTACAAAAGTTAAGTAGCTCAAGTAATATTTTATTCGCCTGTTAAGTAAACTGTTTAATAAAAAGTTTCCACAATATTTATTTTTTGCTTCCAAGAGAAAAGTGTCAATTGTAACTGCAGTTTTCATTAATGTTGACAATAGGAATCAGTGATTTAGCAACGAACCAGAAAACATCACTGGAATTTCTGTAATCAGTTTACATACCTTATCAGCAGTTTGTAGCTGACTCATTAAAAAAAAATATATTTTACTTTATACACATATTAACAAATATGAAAGAAAAATTTTTAGGACTCAGTGATAACTTCCAGAAGTGGCATAAATTGAAGAAAGTCTTGTGAGGGCTAAAATTCGGATCTTTTCACCGAGTTACCATAAAACGATTATAAGCTAACTTATAGTATTAATGTTCATGGTTGCATTCAATCATTTTCTTTGACAGATAGATTTTAATTTCCTCCCCATACCATTGTTCATTGAAATTACAGGATTTGTTTTAAGTTTCTTCTACGTGATTTGAAATGATTTTTAATTTCTGTTATTTACGGAAATAGTTCGATAGTTTGGGTTATGATATGCGTGCTTACTTCTAACGCGCACTGAATTTGTTTGGTATCCTTTGCCGAAATTCATGTGTCCTTAATCATCTCTGTCCGTAAGCATATCTACATATTCCAAATTTTTGTTGACTCAATAAATCGAGCGTTAATAAACCGATAAGTATGAAGTTTCACGGAAAGTAGGATTTGCTTAAACAACATAAATTTTAAATTCTCAAGAAGGGCCGTCTTTTTGAAACACTCACGATGAATACGCCAATTGATGTTAATTTTATACGCAAGCATTAGTAATTGAAATAAGTAAATAGTGATTAATAACTACAGGAAGAATGGAAGTTGCGGTATATCAACAATTTTAATGTTAATTAAACATTATCTATTTTGAGCTAATGAAGCGAATAACAACTGCCCCTTGACAACGGGTTTCCCAATTTAATGTTTCTAATTATGTTTTCGATGGAATATTTATGCCGCTGTTCAAAACCCTATTTCACCAGTAATAACATTTTAAATGTTTATTAAATTACTCTGTTCGTAGATAAAATGATTGTGCGGGATTTATTATTTTTTATCACTATTGAATATTCCCTACCGATAGTTAGGATAACATAAAAACTTCGGTTATTGCTATAAACGAGGATATGTTACGCATAAATCCAATATACAGCGTGATCCCGTGATGATGTTACAAACTTTCGGGGATGATGGAGAAGGGTAAATGTATCAAATGTAGCTAGAAGATCCGGAAACGACCAAGTGAAAAGTTATAAGCGAAAATTGTTCTGACACTTGTGCCGGTACTTTTGTTGTTAAGATTGTAGGTTGGGAAATCCCGAGGAGAACCTACATTAGGTGTAAAGATTGGGATAATGAGGAGACGTCTGTCGACTCTGAAGAGGATCTCCTTGCAAAAATTTTCGCTGCCAGCAACACTGTTCAAACGACACCGGGGATGTTAGAATGGCTACGACAGAACTTTGTGTGACGATACCATGCCTGCGTTCACGCTGGAGGACACCATTTTGAACATGTGTTGTAAAGGTGGCCACTTGTGAAACTTTTGCAGGTAAACGGAATTCATTATTACTGTACCGAAGACTTAAGATTTTACGTCTCTATGACATCTAGTTACGTGCGCCGTTACTAGTACATCAACAGCGGAAATTATCTTAGAGTACTGGGGAGTATTCATCGGGAATTTTGACGTCGTAATCAGGGTTGGGAAGTTGGGATCCTTAGTTTGAGTGCTGCGCGAGGCTAAGACAGAACCTGAGTAGATTTTCGACTCGGTCTTTTTCTGACCAGGGTCCGTCCCTTAATTCAGATTCATACATTTACCCTTCCCCATCAATCCTGAAAGTTTGTAACTTCATCACGGAATCACCCCCTTAAAAACGTCTGAATGTCACTTGCACTGTATTTTCTTACATTTAGGCCCTTCTCACACGGCGCTACAGAAAAGAAACCAGTTACTAACTCAAATCACCAATCAGTTTCCGTTCAGTAACTGCACTAGTATTTGTATGGAGGTTCGCACACGGGCTGATCTGTTAGTAATCAGTCCGTAACACGTCAATGATTGGTTCTAAGTGACGCTGTGTGCCAGTTGCCGCGCTGCTAGTCACCAACTAGTTTCTCAACAAAAATGGAGGATCAGATATTGTTGCTCGAATTTAGAAACATCCGTGTTTATATAACTACAAGTTGAGTGAATATTCACAGAAATATGTCACAGAAAAAACACGGAATGTTATCGGACAGAAAGCTAATTTATCAGCTATGTAAACGTATTTTTAATAATGAGTAATTAATTTTTTTTAACACTTCCCATTTAATTTTCTTAGATTAAATTACATAATATAATTCTATTCCCACGGAAGTGCTCCTTTTGGATTAATAAAGTAATTGGCTAAATAATTTCTGGTGTCATATGACGAAGAGCGAGAACTTATTTTAAGTTATGACAGTGGTATTATGTGTGGTGTTTAAGTTACATTATTTCCAAATTTACTCGGACTGTACGGGACTCCTTCTCCACTCCTGACATAATTATGCAGTATACAAGCAGATTTTATTACATTAACCACTTTTTGTGGGTATTACATCGTATGGGACAGTTATACACTTGAAATTTTTCCATCATGACAAATGTTTATTCTATAGTTTTTCATCCACTACTAACTCTATAATTAAGTACTCTTTTCGTGTTATCATGAATTCTTTGTGGATATGGTCTCATTAAATATCGCGTAAGAGAGAACGCTTCATCGCTTACGAAATAGAACGGAAATGGTTGGTATTTTCATCACTTCGTCGCTTTGCAGGCAAAAGCTTTTATTTATATATTTAATTTTTTAAATCTCCTATTCCTTCTTTGAATAATATAATATAACATCCTCATCTGAAGAAATCGTCGTATCCCTCAAATCACACGAGTGACTGAAGTTCCAGAGATTTGAGTAGCGTCACGTGCAAACATTGGTCAGTAACTAGTTAGTAATTTCAGTCTGTGATCAGTTCCGTTTCCTTTGAGTAACGTCGTGTGAGAAGGACCTTATAGTTTACATTGATTTCCACCAATCATTAATTTCGTTGTGACTGCAGTCCTCGATATTGTTGCGGCTTTAACTCATTGTGATCGTAGATTTATTATTATACGTAGCAAAAATGTGCGAGTCGCTCTCTCGCAAAGAGAACTATGGAGTTTTGCTACCGTGAGACATCTGCTTGGTGGAGGATTCCTCAATGAACTGCGGGTTGTGCGTGGGCACGTACTGCCAGGGGCACACGGGGGCGACAAAGGAACAGCGTAACATAACAGGTGGTAGAGTGGAGGGACCTTGCTACTCGCAGGGCTAGGCACTGTAGCAACCATACACGCAGCATATGACTATCTGCGTGTCCCCCAAGCGGCAGCTGGGAACCGCAAAAAGCGCATCAGTTTAAAGTGAGTGTATAAACTAGTATTCTTCGATTTAAGAAAGGAAACTCTTCCCTATATCAGTTTTTCCTTTAATTTGATAAAATCTTCCATTTCTTTCTATCGCATACTAGTATCGAGCATCGTGGGTGAGCAGTAACGCTCTGGACTCGCATATGGGAAGTCGTGTGTTCGAATCCCCATCAAGCCATTCAGATTTCTGATTTCCTCGGTTTCCCCAAATCACTCCAGACGGTCAAATAGTTCATGCCCGATTTCCTTCCCATTCCTAGCACCCAGTCCAACGCCACCTCTAATCACTTCAACGTCGACGAGGCGTAAGGCCATCCGCAAAGAAAAGCGCATACTAAATAGTTCGCCTAAAAAAAGATTACCTTTAGTGTTCTTAATTATTTGATTCATATAATCTAATTTTTACATTTTTCTGTACGCAGTTCTTACATCTGATTGTTCCTTCCACTATGGAATTAACCTTTAGCCCAAGTCTTACACTGTTAACCTGCCTCTTCCGTAAAAGTCATTATTTTACAGTTACTTCGAATAGGAGGAGAAATTTTTAAAATTTAATTATTCGTTTTAAGATTTCTATTCTGGGTTATGAAAGATTACTTAAGTATCTGAACAGGTAGCCGTGCATCATCATAAGAGTATGAGAATTAAAGGTAACCACTTTTGATACTTCATAAACACGCCGAAAATTTTGTGAAGTCTGTCGAATGATAGGGTCTACTTATTCGAATGGATCCTTTAAGCTTCTTCACCGTCGCTCACAAACTAGGTAAACTTATTTAGAAATTTGGAAAATCTACTTAAAATATTTTTTTATAATATAAGTTAATATTCACTTCATTTGAGGAAATCACAGTCATTTGTTATTCAAGTTATTGATGGCATTACGATAGTACACGTTTGATCGGTTGATTATGAGAAGCCAAACTAATATCTAATTTATATAATCATTTAGCTTCTGTTAACCAAAAGAAGCGGCTAATTAAAATACTGATTTTTTAAAATCCTTTTCAGAACAATTATTTTAACATTTAAGTAATGAACCAACAATAAGTGTCCCCGTACCAGACTTATATAATGTAATATTTTTTCATGCCTTCTTTTTGAGCTTTAATTAATATTTAAACACTAATTAAACGTTTATGATTATATTTAAATGTATATAGCAGATAAGTACATATTCAGACCATTTTTCAAGTTTTTGTCATATTATTATAATATTTTAAGTCATAGGGTCATATTTCGAGAAAAAATCTGGTAATTTTTTGATAGTAACAGAAATTCGCTAGAAGTTGTAGATGAGAAGAAATTAGGATAATTATCCACAGAACTATACTCCTTTATACATTGGAGGAAAAAACAAAACTAACTGTCACAGAATTGCTCAGAATTCACCAGTAAGAAATTAAAGTTATACATTATTGTCACTTTCTAAACGTTAATGTTCCGCCCACCTTTTAATCTCGACAAGGCAGCAGCATGCCTGTGTCGATACTTGTCAGTCAGTGTCTAATTTTCGCCAATGGATCAGTGAGAACCACCATACCGAAAACCATTTTTTTCTGATTTTACTGCTTTTATATAACTCCTCGTCTCTGTCCGGGACGCCACATATAATATTTTTACTTTACTAACCTTTCCTGTTAGTATTAAAGATCAAAATTTCTTTACTATTCTTCATAAAAAAATAAACAAATAAAAACTCTACTTGGTTTTTATTTTAATTTCCTTTAATTTTTACTACTTCTTCGGGCACAGATACAATTCGCAGTTTTTCTCTACGTACGTCTCCTTTTTTCTCTGCCAATGATCTTCTTCTTACATTCTGGTTATCATCCAGAGATTTTCATATACATTTCCACAGAGATAACTTTCGTCCAAATTGAATAAACAGAAAAATTAGTACACCAAAAATATTAAACTAAACAAGAAGCACGTAAGAAAATGAAAAGAACGTTATCATTAATGCTTTAAATATTAGGAGACTGTGTATCCTTACAAAGTGCGAATTTCAATTTTCCAAAGTTGCAGTGAGTGCACGGAAGAAAATTATGATGTCTACATTAAAGCGATACTACTAGATAAAATAAATTATGTACAATTGAGCATGCTTTGATGAATAGTAAATTAAAATGTTTGTTCATATTCTTATTTTTAAGTCGCATTTATCAGTTTTTAAGGGCATATTTGCATGCATATTTCTCTATTTTTTTGGGCATAAAGATTTGAACACTAGAAATAAACCTCAGTTACAGATCGTTTGTTTTTAAATGACAAGGACCTCGGTTCGATTATCGATATGTGTTTGAGTTAATAGCTATATGCTGATCCTTACGTATGGCTGCACATGAAGTAGGCTGTAGGACCACGGGGGTTCGATTACATGTTTGACTGTGGGACAGGAACTGGAAGTTCTAATTATGACACACTAGTTTAGTATATCTCCTTTGGAAGGACCCACCCATTTTCCAGGCTGTGAAATTCTTTAGTTCATACTAGTTATTCTTTTACACCAGAAACTGAAAGAAAGGGCAAAATTACGAGTGTCAAATCTGTTTACACAGATGGTAAGTTCTTGAGTAATATT
>JARYHS010012519.1:79961341-80040190 GCA_031002005.1 Vandiemenella viatica
AGCAACGCTCAGAGTTACAATTAGCCGTCATGAGCAAGCAAACAACTGTATATTTACTTTTAAATATCTCAGAATCAAAATGTAAGAAATAATGACAGTTGGAAACAATAAAAATACAAGTTATGATGACCTCAGACAAAGGTATCATAATACTGTGACTACAGTCAAACAAGAAAATCATGGGCGCCAGAATGAACAATATATCATTCGAAAATAACTAGTTCTGGCAAATTATGCCGCTAGCTCAGGGGTTTTTACAATTACAAAGTGAGAACATGGACCTATCCTCTCAAAGTCGCTTACGGGTTCTGTTTCACGGAATGCACAATCACATGGCTTGGTCGTAATAAATTACCATTGTAGTTCTGCGTCTGATGTCTGTGATGAGTGTAGCGGACCCACGATATGTGAGATTGTCTCACAAGTCGGCTATAGGCATCTCTGGTCTGGCAATGCGCATCATCGCATTACCGGCTGTGTTGCGGTGATAACCTTGCTCCAGCAAGGCAAGCTGCGGTTAGCGAAAGAAGTCAACTTTCCAAGTCAACCTCAGACTGGTGCGATCGAAGTTAGAATCTAGAATCCCAGCTCCTCGCTCTTCGGTCCACGAGGAAACTTCTTGCTCCGCCCATTTGTAGTCTCGAAGCTCACATACAACAAAAATTCCCAGGATTTTGAGTTATACGCTCATTTTGATTGGACCTTCAGGTCGGCACCTAATGTCACGTGATATCCTCGATATGTGATTTGGCCAAAGAATCCAACAGAGGTCGGACATATTCGGCTAAGTTCGCCGGGGAGAGAGAACATTCGGGTTTCGGACGGCAGGCTTTTCCCGCTCGGTGAGTGACCCATCCCCAGGGAGCAGTGTGTGTGGTCTGGCAAATCCCAAATCTGCGACGTCCTGTCGCCATGGCTCGGGAACACCAAGATTAGCTTCAAGCCTACATAGCTCAATAACTCTTTAATATTCGCTTTGCTACGATACACTGTATAAGTTCACCATTTCATTACAGTCCTCACTTGGAATCTTGCGTACTTTATAAAATTACAACAAAAATCTATTCACGTGGTCGCCCAAGATTTATGTAAATTACCCTTATATTATTACATATATAATAAAAATGCACCTTGTAACGTGGCGACAGCGCGGCTCGTTACAGCCTAGAAAGAACTTTTAAAACTATATGTGTGGAGCACAGCACTTTATGGTAACGAAATATGGACGTTAGGAATACCAGAAAGAAAGAAAATTTAAGCATTTGAAATGTGGTGCTACAGAAGAATGCTTAAATTGACATATAAAGTACGATATAAACGAGTTTTGGAAATGATGGGTGAGGAAAGAAGTTTATGGAAGAAGCTTACAGGAAGAAGAGACAGGCTGGTAGGTCATATTTTGAGACATGCTGGATTGGTAAATTGTTAGTGGAGGGAACAGTGGAAGGTAAGAACTGTATAGGAAGAAAGAGATTAGAATATATGAAGCAGATAATTGAGGACTTGGATTGTACTCTACATATCCCTTGCAACTTGTAAGGGATATGTTGAGATGAAGAGGTTAGCTCAAGATAGGAAGGGATGGAGGATTGCATCAAACCAGTCAAAAGACTGATGACTGAAAAAAAAGGTTGAATGGACAGCACTTGGTTCACCCTCGCCTTTTTTGAATTCTTAAACACACAACAATACAATACACATAACAACAATCACCACAAGTAATCAATACATACATCAAGTCAGACCCCAACCTCTTTCTAACAGACTTCACGTACAACCATACGCGTAGTAAAGACCGAGGAAGTTGGGTGAGTGGTAACGCTCTGGCCTCGCATTATGAAGGACGCGGGTTCGAAGTGGCCGAAAATCGAATAGTTGCCAAATATTGGTTGCAAACCTAATATAAACATTCACCGATCAGGAGTAGTAAACAGCTCCATTAGTCGATAAAGCTGAAGTTCCTAGTGCTGCACATTCCGTCCGACCATCCAGATTTGGGTTTTCCATGGTTCCTTCAATAAACCATTACCAAATTCCTTTCCGTTTCTTGCCACAAGTTCCTATTCGCCTCTATTGACCTCGACGTGGACAAAATAAGCAAAGCGCAGATGGCGGCGTTTACATTACTATTTTTTTTTTTTTTTTTTTTTGCTCATGGCTTTACACCTTAACGATATCGAACTGGGAGAGGATTGAGAACAAAGGTACTAAGCCATGTCCTTTTGGAGGAACCATCTTGAAATACTCATGGTAGGATTTCGGGAAACTTTTGAAAACCGAAATCTGATTGCTCGGGCGGGAATTTTAATTCGTTTCCTGCCAATTGCTAGGCCCGAGCATAGCCTTTCACCAACCACAATCGGTTTAGGGGGCATCCATTATGAGATGAGGGGAAGTAGGGGGGTGGGGGGAATCTCACAAAACCTCACTAAGGGGGAGGGGGGTCAACGGAAATCTCACATGGGTTTTGAAATTTTTGCAGGATCGTAGAGCTAAAAAAAAAAAAAAGAATATCTACAATTGACGCAAAAGTCGACTTTAGGGGGATATTTGGTCTATAAGCCGACCTCAGGGGGGGTGGGGTATAACCGCCCATGATAGCATGAGACCTAAAAAAAGTCTCGCTTGAGGGGGGGGGGGGGAATCCAGAATTCCGGAAAAACTCACGTGATTAATGTACGCCCCCTTAGTTACTCGTATCCCACCAGCGACAGGCTTTAAACCGGCTGGTGAAAATGTGTTTTCGAATCCATGTGGTGAAAGTGGATGTCATGAGCACGCGGAAAAATGCTAGGAAACGGTGATAAAATTTCCTCCTACTTGGTTGCTAATTACATCTACTTTTCTTAAAACATTAAACTTCTTACATCTGTATATGCAGCTTCTTAAGATAACCCAAGTCTACTTTTTCTCAATTAGCTCTTAATAAACGTAACTGGTAGCAATAATTTCGATCCAGCAATTGGCATTCCAGTCACTGGACATTCTTTGCAGCAGCGAATTTCACGTTTACACTCAGTTACGAAATAAAAGTTCGATAATATAATGGTGCGCAAACCGATGGTGAAAAACCTGTCCAGAAATCATTATTTCAATATTTGAGCCAAATCTCATGCAAACGAAAATAGAAATACAACATGTCTGAAGATTGCGTTCAGATTCCACCACCTCCATTCAATATAACAACATCCATTCCATTCAATAATAGCACCAATCATTTTTCTTATCACTCGAATGATACATTACTGAAGAATTCTAGCAGCGTACAAAAGAGCAATTTCCAGTCTGATGGAATAAGAAACGATGTGCATTTTTTTAAATCCATTTCTGCTGATAATGTCATTCAGACAGAAAGCGTATTGTTTTATTAAGTCTACTTTTTTTGTGGTATCTCAGTATATCTTTTTCCAGGCAGTCCAGACGTCTGTCTTTTTTTTTTTTTTACTTATTGCTTTACGCCTCGTCATTAGAGGTGGGATGGGACTGGGGACCAGGAACGGGAAGGAATTCGGCCATGGCCTATTGATTGAAGCATCCCGGAATTCGCCTGGAGTGATTTGGAGAAACCATGGAAAACAAAAATCTGTTTGCCCGAACTTGGATTCGAACCGCCATCCTCCCGCATGCGAGGTCATAGTGTTAACCACTCACCCACCACGCTGGATGCAGACGTAATACAGCCTCAACACTTACTTATAAACTAACTGGAATTGGCCACCTTTGAACAAATCCCGGAGGCTTTGAGATATGAACTAGGTTTATAGTTCTAATAGTTTCATTTGACGTTTACTACGTACAATTAAATACAAAATTCTAAAATCGAGATATCGAGTTCTCTTTATTTCTTTAGCGCCATGTCTACTCTTCATGGGCATTCAACAAACCCAAGTGTACTTCTTCTATTTTTCACAGATATAATTACTGATACATCCAAAAGAATACAGTTTTTCTTTTTAATATTTGTAACTATTTGAATTCCTTTCATCTTTTATTCGCAATACAGAATTTTGTTTTAGTTTTCACCTTCTGTAACTGATTCATATTTTTTACGGTTCTTCAATGAAATAACAAATTTACTTTGCAGGGACGTTATTAAATTGCTCTTTATGTCTGGGCCTTCAAATTCATATTCTGGAAACGAATTTAAGGAGAGGGTGGATTACTTAATGAAAAGTACAAGTCCCTTAGTCTATGAAATCAATGTAAGGTCAGATATTAGCTAAAAGTATCCTCACCAATCTACCGATTGAGGCCAACACCAGATAGATCAACCCTCTACAGATTATTTGTCAAAGAAATATGGCGATTTAGACAAATCAATAGAAAATAATGGATATACAGAACCGCCGATTACTAAGTCTAGTTGTTGTATTGTCCAGCAACGCTTTTTAGATTACGGTACTTAAGAAGGCACTTGAAATTTGAATATTGTAAATAGCATATACATTCAACAAGATGGTAATAAGTTTTACCAAATATAGATAAGGAAATGTGTAAATAGATAAGTTACGCAAATGGATGTAAGAAGCTTTGTGAAAATGTAGATTGGCTGTATGGTCTCTATCCAAATGCCATTAAAATAAAATAAAAAAAAGATCTTTTAGTCTTTTCCTTCATACGTTTACAACTATCTCTGTATGCGCGAAATGTTTATTCAGATGATCAAAGTTTCTTGATCATTATGGTACGACGTGTGACGAATTGAGGAACAGGGTTTGACTATCTTTAGGCCCGGGACAATTCCTGGTTGGGGACTTCCAATTTGCCTTCCGAACTACATCAGTAGCAGCAGGCAAATGACAAACAAGGCGAGGGCGGTCTGATTGAAGGCGACTTCCGGCAGACGTAGCTTCCGCCACTGTGGCTGGCCTCTGTCCCTTTGTGTCCGTCCGTGTGGAGTGGACCACGCCCAGAAAACCGCTATTGATCACAAGGCGTTCTTCGAAACATGTCAAACAACCCTAAAGAAAACACTAATGTTCTCTCCACTCAACCTGAAAGTGCACGTTGTCATGAATGTTAATTTTATTACAGAAATTTGTACTGAGTCAATATTATTTATTGAAACAGATGATAAGAAGAGTTTGAAAAAGAACCGAGGCCTGCGAAGCGATGAAAGGTTTAAAAACAAGCTGAAGCACAGTGATACACCTAAATATATTTCAACTCAACAACAATGAAACCTTAAACGAAATACAAACACAATTCATTGCAATAAAGTTTGAGACAAAATTACAATTTCTTAAGCGGCGTGTTTCTAATTTAAGATCTATTTCAGATAAATTATTGAACACATCGTATGTTAACTCATTATACGAACTATCTCCGTTATCGATTAAAAAAAAAACTTTTCCACTACTTCTGATTTAATGTCATGGTCCTCTATTTTGTTGTATGTGTTGCTCCAGAAAATTCCTTTAACATCAATTCAGTCCTCATAATCAAACTCATTTCTCATACATATCTACATTCTGCTTCCAACCCGAGGCTCAAAACAGCGATAGAATGGGGGAGTTTAGTGGTTATTACTATCTGTGTTTGAACTATGTAAGCATTGTGTTAACTTGTCTTATCTTTTTACCGTTTGAGAAACAGATATTGATGAGTGGTAAAGTGGGTATCATTGGGTGGTTACGTAAAGCTATCAGAAATCGTTAGTCAGGGTAATAGGCACGATTTTGGTGGGATTTCAACACACTTTTATTGATCACCGTAAATGTGATTTACCCTCAATCAACCTGCCTGATTGCGCGATTATGGTGTGTCTCACCTTAGAATTCGATTGTTGGGGATACCTAGAAATTTTTTTAAGCAAATAATTATAATATTTTACAAATTAACAGCTGTCCCAGTAGTCAGGTTGTTCCATAATTTTCAATAGCATAATTAGAAAAATGAATTTTGTGA
This sequence comes from Vandiemenella viatica, assembly GCA_031002005.1. Lineage (NCBI taxonomy): Eukaryota > Metazoa > Arthropoda > Insecta > Orthoptera > Morabidae > Vandiemenella > Vandiemenella viatica. The sequence continues at coordinate 79,967,249 of JARYHS010012519.1, forward strand.
ATTATAGACTTCATTCGATTTTCTCACTGAAATATCGAAGCTGATTCGTATACCTAATATATATAAGAAACATGCGGTTACGACCATCACTAAACTACAGCTAAAGCTACTCAATGAGATCATCATGACTGCCGCCTGCAGTTATAGTCTTTAAAAATGAAGGTATTATTCTGTCCGGCAAAGAAGTAAAATTTCTAGCTCACTTTAACAACCTTGGTAGGAACTTAAAATACGTATAACAGCGAGTTGCCTCATTCAGTTTCGCTAGCGGGTCATAATCGCCGAAACCAAAAAGCAATTATCAAACTGTGAAGACGTTACCATTGTCCTGGCAGTTTTAAAATGAGTGAGTGCAGATATCATTTCACACACTTTTTTAAGTACTTCAATACGAGGTCCCAACATAGTTGGAACTTCGCTAGACCTATGCAACTACAAAGTTGAAACACATTCCCTATTTGTGGCTAATGGTTGGTTACCATCAGATGTCCACTATTCTTCAGTGTCGTCCAGGTCCTTCTTAAGCTGCGTTCCCACGATCTCTTGTAACGGAGGCGGCACGTCATTAGCCGAAGTATAGGGACGAGCCCGCACCGCAGGTTAGCCCTAGCTTACCTCGCCGCCACGTCCCCACCACGTTGACTAATTTCGTTTGGCACAGAGCACTTTACAGCAAGAGAAGGGATGCGCACCGCTGCTGCAAACCGATGGCAACAGCGCACCGCTACACACGCCTGTGATGTTTACCGACAGAGAGTGGGTCTTGTCCCCGCTAAAAGAGGCGGCACCGTTCTCATGGCGTGTTGTTGAGTATCCGTCCCGTCCCGTCCCTCCTTCGTTACAAGACGTCGTGGGAACGCGGCTTTAGATGTTTTTCCGCCACTTCCATCTGCGAAAAATCGTCAGGCCAATGATCATTCCGAGCCTTCTTTCTCACGTGCTGATTGGATCACAGAAATCAGAAAAAAAATGCTTAGTTTATTCTCCCTTAGCAAATTATGCTTCAACATTGGCAGTTCACTCATTTTCTCTCACACAACTCATTCAGTGCAAACCTACAGAACATCTTGGACCATGTACTAAGGATGAAGACGGAACGGATCCCACGAAGAATTCTCAAATACCATCCCAGAGGTAGGAGAGATGTAGGAAGACCACCAAGAAGATGAACTGAGACCGTAACAGGCCACCAAGCCTAACACTGGTTAGGAAGAAGAAGACAACTCCTTCGGGACTGATTGCTAGCCACTACTCTCGTTTTCATACATCGAAGAGAAATAGTGCCTCCCTGAATCATTGCGCGTGGCGTCGCAGCAACTATCAGCAATATTGGTTTGTGCCAGGGAAAATGTCCCTTTATCAACCACCATCTGGCTAGTGGTAAACTCCGTCCCCACTATCTGCCGGTGTTTTTGGACCTCGCATGAGTGTTCGAGATACATCTCTGTCACTATACGGTTAAAGGTCTTCTTTATGTGAGAATATATATAAATAAATACTCCCTTGTTCCAGCCACGTAGATATTATCATTCTTTGAATAAAAGATATTGCCTGTTATAAACCATCTGTCCCATCTTGTTAAACGCTGCATTATTTAAATGAAATGGGTGGTTCTACCCACTACATTGATTATGGGCACAGTTAACATTGATCAATAAGAAACTAGTACGTGTGGAATGTTACAGATGAGGACTCAGGTGTTTAAAATTACGAGTGCACTAATTTGAAGTATTCCATTCGGTACCAAGATATATTATAATTAATATGTCCCACGCTGGGCGACATTTTCATTGTATCGATTATCGAAAATGTATAATTCATTTTTAATAAGTTATTTATGGAATTATTTTTTCTAATTTAGTTCGTTAGAAAAATTGTTTGATAATGAAGATGAAATTTTGAGTGACATTGGGTTCAATCATTTGAAACCGAATAAGGTTATACATAAAATAATGATTCATAAGGAGGGGTCGTCATCGAAAACAGACTTAATGTACGTAATTCATTATATAGAAAAGTCTTGGCAATTCATACTGACGTAGCTCAGCGGAGGACATGGAATTTCTCATAGGCGTTATTGGGCTTTGAAAACTGAATTCTGGTCAAATGTGGCACAAATTGAGTACTTTTGCCATTCATGGGTGGGAACAGTGTGAGGAGTGGCGATACGATGGCTGTTTGGCAATCGGTGATCTCGACTCAGCAACGATGCGGACTGGAACAATTGGTGAGGAGAGAATCGTCGTGATGGCCCGACGTGAGGTTTCGTGATGGGTAGTTGGAAGAGGACAGCTATCAGCACTCAGGCGGCATCCACCAGAAATCAGGTGTTGGTGAGGTGACCAATCGGACAGCTCTAATTAAAAAACAAAAGATGATCTCTTGCCGTAGTCTTGTTTTCAGAAAGACACCGTGTCCCCTTCTCATCCACCTCCGCTCTCCAATCACTTACTTCTGCAAATTAGCGCGCATTCCGATTGGCATTTTTCCAAGATTGGCTTAATTCTCAGCCTCGTGCTCCAAACAATTTTCTCTCGCGTTCACTCAACATTTCCAAGCACATGATTCGCTTTCCCCATGAAACGTCATCTTAAGATTCCGAAGTTTTGCAAAAATGGTCGCGCCATCGGTGAGAGGCAATAAATCCTATTCACTGTTTCCTATTCAATGCGTTTTTACTTCAAAATTTCCTCTTCTACTTTCTCAACCTTATAGTGGTACAACGGTTAGTTTCTTTTAACCCTCGGAACTCGGACGCTGTTGTCCGCTGACACTCCAGCCTGGTATCCTCGCCTCCCTGTCGCCCCATCTGGTGAACGTCTGGTGGTTTGCTGCCTGATCCCCAGCTCCGCTTCCAGTGTTCGTAACCCACAGATCTTCTTTTGGTTATCGATCCTAAGATTAGTTTGCAACAATTCTCCACGTATGCCACTTCTGCGCCTTTATTTTTAACTACACAGCTGCTGCATTTCATTTGATTCATAATTTGGTCCATATAGCTTAATATTCCTCTGTGATTTGTTCTTTCAGTTTCTTTCAAGCAAACCATTGAGACGCAAAACATGGCCTATGATCTTGTCTCTTCTTTTATGTAAAACCTTCCAGAATCTTCGTTGTCCAGAAACTCTTCTGAATACTTCGTCATTAGTGACATAATCCATCCGGTTTGTCTTCAGCATTCGTCGGTAACACCAAACCTCAAATGCCTCCAATCGTCTCTTTTCAGCCATTCCTATGGTCCATGGATATTAGACCATTATTATTAATTTAATTACGATGGAGCGCACTCTCTGGTGGTAGTTCCCTTAGTCATCTAATTATCCCTATTTTATTTTTAATTATACCACATAATTCGAGTGTTAAATTCCTCCCCCATCTACTTTCGCGAATTACGAATTTTAATTTCAAATTCCTTCATTGTTGTTTTGGGAAAATTATTCATCACTTCACTTGGTAATTTGTTCCGATCTCTGACACCTTTAACCACAAAAGAAAATTTTCCCACTCCCTTATGCGTGAAATTGAGTGCCAGCTTGTGGACATGTTCATCCTTTCCGATCCCTTTACTGTTCCTAATTCTTCAACCAATATCTTTCCAAGTCCCATGATTTACTTCCATTTAGGGATACGATCCAGACATGTTTTTAAAAGATTCTTATCCGTTCACAAACTGATGTTAGAAGTGAAAAGCTTCTTTCGTTTATTAAAAGCATTTTAGTTTAATTGATTCTAAATCATATATTTTTTCTGCTTCTCCCTGTTTAGCTTAGTTGAATCTAAATGATCTATCTTTTCTGCTTCTCCCATCTTTTGTGACTAATCTACCCAGGTATATGAATTCTTTAACTTGATGAATTATTTGTTCTTCTAATTTTAACTAACGTTCCTGCCGTCAATTAATATTTTAGTCTTTTTATTGTTTATTTTTAGATTATAATGCATAGTAAGTATCTCTTCCATTTTAGCAAATGTTTCACAAAGTTACGTTCATTTTCTGAAAAAAATGCAATATCATCTGAAAACTTCAGCATATCTATGTTTTGACCGTGAATGGAAATTCCTACCTATGTATGCCTATATTTGATTCTTCATTGCTTCTTATACATACGCATTAAATAGAACAGGGGAAAGAACGCAACATCGCCTTACTCCCCTCAAAATTTTTGAATCCGCTTTGCATTTACCAAACCGGATCACCGCATTTTCAATCCCATACAGATTCCACATAATTCTTCGATCTTTTTCCATTACTCCAATTCTTTCCAGAATTGAGATAATCGTTTTGTAATTGAGATTGTTGAAAGCCTCCTCAAGATATATGACGGCTACATACATTTCCTTGTCTTCCCTGATACACTTCTCGGTAAGGACACTAAGAGACAAACATTGTTTCTTTTGTGCCTCTTCCCTTTCTGAAGCCAAACTGTTCATCGGTTAGCTCTAGCTTAGGGGTAGTCAACCTTTTCTACGTACCACCCACTCTTGTATCTCTGTTAATGATACAATTTTCTAACTGGCCACTAATTCCCCTGTAATGGTGATATGTAAAGAGGGAAGTAATTTTATTTTACAAAATTTATAAAGAAGATTTACAGGACGTTAAAAAATATATATTAATAATTACTTACCAAATAATTTTTCAGACTTTCAGTAAGGTTGTCTAGATAGATCTTTATAAAACAACAAACTGTAGTTTGTAACATGACGCGCTGTCGCCACGTTCCAATGTGCATTTTTATTATATAAATAATAATATAAGAGTAATTTACATAAATCTTGGGCGACCACCTAAATAGATTTTGTTGTAATTTTATAAAGTACGCAAGATTCCAAGTGAGGACTGTAATGAAATGGTGAACATACAGTGTATCTTGGTAAAGCGAATATTAAAGAGTTATTGAGCTGCGTAGGCTTGAAGCTAATCGTGGTCTTCCCGAACCATGGCGACAGGAAGTCGCGGATCTGGGGTTTTGCCGGACCACACATTCTGCTCCCTGGGGATGGGTGGTCAACAGGGTCACTCACCTGGCGGGAAATGCCTGCCGCCCGACACCCGAATGTGCTCTCACCCCGAGAGCCGAATATGTCCGACCTCTGTGATATGAGCTGGGCAAATCAGATATCGAGGATATCACGTGACATTAGGTGCCGACCTGAAGATCCAATCCAAATGAGCGTATAACTTAAAATCCTGGGAATTTCTGTTATATGTGAGCTTCGAGACTACAAGGGGCGGAGCGAGAAGTTTCCTCGCGAGAGAGAAGAGCGACGAGCTTCAATTCGATCTTCGAGTCCATGCTATGCGAGTCTAGTCTGAGGTTGACTTGGAAAGTTGACTTCTTTCGCAAACTCCTGCAATACGACATCTGGCTGCTGGCTTGATGGAGCAAGCTTATCACGGCAACACAGCCAGTAATGCGATGACGCGCATTGTCAGACCAGAGATGCCTGTAGCCGATTTGTGAGATAGTCTCACATACCGTGGGTCCGCTCCAATCACCGCAGATATCAGACGCAGAACTACAATGGTAACTTATTACGACCAAGCCATCTGATTGTGCATTCCGTGAAACAGAACCCTTAAACGACTTTGAGAGGATAGATCCATGTTCTCACTTTGTAATTGTAAAAAACCCCTGAGCTAGCGGCATAATTTGCCGGAAATATTTATTTTCGAATGATATATTGTTCATTCGTGGCACCCATGGCTTTCTTTTTAACTGTAAAGTCACAGTATTATGATACCTTTGTCTGAGTTCGTCATAACTTGTAATTTTCATTGTCATTATTTCTTGCATTTTGATTCTGAGGTATATTTAAAAGTAAATATACAATTGTTTGCTTGGTCATGACGGCTAATTGTACCTCTGAGCATTGCTTTTATGATTTTGCCAATTTGTGTTAATGTTAACGGTAAATTCGCTCAGACTTGATATCGCCAGTAATAAGAAAATAAATGTCATATTGTGACAGATTTTCCTAAATACGATATAACGTCGAGATTCTTGCAAAATTAATAAATTTTCACTCCTTCATAAAAATTAAAATTAAAAATCCCCTTTTATTAATCATAAAGGTATGAAAGATAATTGTAACGTAGTTTGCCCACCAAGGCACCCACTACAAGGGCCACTTTGGAAATGCATCATAACTCCGCGGGCCACATATACTATTATATACCCCAATATTGGATTTAGTCCCACAAATGGCATTGTTTTGGAGCCAAAAATTGAAAGATAATGAGTAATTGTTATTGTGTTTACTATTATTCTTACATATAAACATAGACAATATAATAATAATGACGCTAAAAATATCTCTCTAGTATTTACAAGAATATTATTTTAAAATCAAAGTTATTTTTTCTCATAATTTAGAGAGTTATCTTTTAATACATGGATGAGCAAATAATGCATTTTTTAAAACATTGGTTTTCATTACTTTTGCCATTATAAAATAAATATGTTTTGCATAAGTTTGATGGAAGAATCTCGCAGGCCAACGTTCAAGGGGCCGCGGGCAGCGGATTGATCACTCCTGCTCTAGATCAACCCTTGGTTCAATCCGCAGATAATTCTTACGAATTGTTCGCATAACATTTAATTACTATGATCACTCACCTTACAGTACAATTAAAGAAATAGAACGTTACAACAGCCAGGTGAATTATCTATCCGATTGTTTTCAAACTCTGCTGCAAAAACAGGCATACACAGATCCTTTAACACCTGTGCCGCCATTATGATAATTCGTACGTGGAGCGGAAATGTGCCAAAGTTATTTCGCTGGTACACCGTTACACCACAAAACTGAATACAGAAAATGAGGACATGCCTTTTCAACAAACAAATACTGTCTGCCTCCCGGAGGGCGTAACAATTCCAATGACTGTGTACGGCCGAGGCCTCTAGCGGTGAAAAAAAAAAAAAAAAACTACGAAACAAATCCCTGCTAATGGGATTAGTAGAGCAATTTCGCCGTCCGGACTTACATACCAGCAGATGGGCCATCTGATATTCCATACCGGCTGCCTGGGACCACGTGGGATAGCATTACTAATTAGGGGATTGTGTCGGCGCAGGGCTGCCAACTCCCGCGCTCTCTTTCTCTTTTTGCTATATTTTTAGTTCTGTTTTGCGGGCCTCCATTCAGAGCTCGAATTCTGGAACAATACGTTTTAATTAAATGAAACCGTACGACGCGTCCCTGTCTGTACAACGGGACGTGATAATTATACATTTTATGGCTGCCCGCGCGGAATGATTGAAATTCAAAGTTTTTGAAGAAGCTAAATGTAGCGTCATAATTCGAAATTGCGGGGCGGCACAGCCACTAATCTGCCATCCCAGAGCCAATGCGGTCGCTCACGTCGAAACAGGTCCATTGCGAGCGCTAGCAGAGCTACAATCCAATCAACTTGTGTCAACCTCGCCGTCGTCCGTTTACTATTGCTTCAGTGTACACCGCCGCAACACCCGCGAGTTTTGTGCTTTTTAGCTCGGTAACTGATTTACATTTGCTTTGTGATTACTACGACAGCAAACAAGGTGCGAAATCGTGAAGTGCTGGAGGCGGGATCCTGTTAATTTAATCTACAGCGCATGTAGAGAGCATCAGAACAGTTACATGTTGACACTTCTAAAATGGTACTGCTTCCGTTTTGCACATATCTCTTTAAGTTTGGAACGTAGAATGTCAGGTTTTTCCTATTTCTTATTAATCTGTCGTCATTGGCATAATTAGTGGTCTGCTGTCTCAGTGGTTGAGGCACTTGCTTCAAAAATTTCGTTGTTCAGACCCCGGGTTCAGATCCAATTGGGTGCAGGAATTTTTAAAAGCTGTGTTTGATTATATGAGTTGTGCCAGATCGTTTCGTGCCTCGTTTTCCGCGCTAAGCAGTAAGTTCCAGAGGAAAGGAACTGGCCGTACTACCTCTGACACAGACTCGATAATCGACAGTCGAGTTTGTGATTTCAGTTAACAATATCTGAATTAATAGACCTGAAGAAGAGAATCGAGCAGGTTGTCGAATCGTTGTCTTTTTTACGACGCTATCTGGCTGAACTCCTGTGAATAATTTATTTCAACCTTCGGATTGTTGACTAAATTAGTTTCTTTTATTGGCGTAATAATCATACCTAGAACCTGGTGAACCATATTGTAAGATGACCTTCCTTTGGTTGATGGATATTAATTTTAAGTTATGGCTTGATTCTGATCTGTTCACTTCAAGTAGTTTAAGACATTTATTTAGTAGTAATTAATGATAGTTCGAGTACCCGGTCGCCAGACAGTGAAACCAAAACCGTCCCCAGAAGTAATTAGGAGAATAATTAATAAAATTCATTAAGCAACATCAAGACGAGCAATTATGTTCATAGCAAGTTTATTACGAAAAACACGTCAAGCACATGCGAAGGGTTTGGCCACCATCAAAATTTCAAAGTATAGCTATCGAAACTTCTTATCCGAAAGATTGCAGGATTCTTGTGGTAAAAGGAAAATTACAGTTCGTATCTTCTTCCCGCTAAAACCTACACCAACACAACTTGGCTTTCACTGTTCATTTATACACTGTTCAAACATTCAATTTTATAACCACAGTTCTTATTTGAGACATAAACTTCTTCTTACACACAGTTCAATATAGGAAAACACATTATACCGAACCTACATCGGCTAATGCCTACAATAAGTGAGCCGTCATACGCGATCCGCTGTCTGCGACAATCCGCGCACAACCATTACTAGCGGGCGACTGACTTTTGAAAATAATGTAGCTCTCCGCTCCAGAGATACTACTTTGAAGCGGCGGAAGGTAACTGTAATGTCACAATATCATAAATTTCTGCGAATCAAATTACTATTTTCCCATTTTTTTCTGATTATTGCTGCCCGATGTTACTTTTGCTTCTGCTACAGTGTGCACATCTGTGTGTTGTATCCCTTTCCTGTATGTGAGTAGTTTCTTGTTTCCCACTGAAAAGAATATTTTAAACCGTGTAAAGGAAATACGTCCCAGAGGAAAGGAATTGGCCGTCCTACCTCTGACACAATGGCTTAGTATGCCTCCTTCGGGAGGATCCAACCAACCTTCGGGTTGTGGACTAAGTTAAGTTTTAAAAGGAAATACATCATGCCGACTTGCAATTGTATATGTAAATGTATTTAATTATGCGTATTAATAGTCATAAATACCAATAATAATATTATTATTTTGGAGCACCCATGACAGCAATTAATAAAACCAGCCACAGAAGACGTTTGTTATAACAACAGAAAAGTTGTTGTGGTTGTTATTGGAAATTTAAGGTGCGTCTGCCTCGTTGCCATTAGTGTCATGAACAGTAGAAGACATGAACAAGATAGAGATGTAATGGATGCGTCAAGAGCTGAGCAGAATGTTGATTTGTTGGGTTTTAAATTGTCAGAAATACGAATTGTATAATATTTATTACGGCTGTGGCCAAGAAAAAAGATTATATTGCATAAAAAAATAAACCGAGTATGTGAGGTTGCAGAGTAAATATGAATTCAAGTGACACTCGAAGTGATTAATATTGATCAAAAAGTTGATGAATTGTTTTACGTAGGCGAGATAAATAAAGGTAAAGTATGATTTTCCATTTCAGGTAAAGGGAAATATTTTTGCGGTTAAATATAACGGGAGAGATAACATTAGAAGTGGCGTCATGTCTATCAGAGAACTCAAAATGTACTCTGTTTGCTAGGAGGATCCAGAGAAATCGATAAGAGGTAAATGAAATTATGGTATTTCTAAGGAGAGACGGTTTGGAATAGTAATCAATATACAGGGTGAGTCAAAAGTCGCAGTACACCCTTTTATTTCAAAAACTCTGCAGGAATTGGGAAACCTGAATATTTCAGTAAGGTATTGGTGAGGTGGTCTATCTTTTACGGTATGTACCGAACATGGGCGCCATCTTGAAATCGGCCATCTTGAATCTAAGTCAATTTTTTTAAATGGAAAGGGGGTCGTGTGACACATCAAATAACATCAGAATTTTCTCACAAGTTCATTCCTGTAAACAGATTTGAAATAGCAGTTGCGGTTCAAAAGTTACGTAACTTTTTTGTTGCAGATAACTGAAGATGGCTTTGACCAAGGAGGAGAGAATTGAAATCATTTTGATGTCTGGAGAACGAAGTTTCCGTGCATAGCTGCAGATTTTAACAACCGTGGTTGTGACGGTTAACTTCACCACTGACATAAAAGTTTGCCTCATCACTGAACAAGATGCTTTGTGCAAAAGAGGGATCCTCTAAGGCCCACGTGCAAAACTGTCTGGGTCATCCTCTGCTAGGTGCTGGAGTAACTGAATCTTAAATGGATGCCATCGATGGGCATGAAGGATTCGTATGATCGATGACTGGCTGATTCCACATTCTGCTGACAAACGTCGTGGGCGCTTCACGAAGGACGCCAAAACCATTGTTGAGGTTGTCTCGTCAGTAGCACTTTTTGGACGGCCACTCCGTGCCTTGTCAGCCACAGTCCCAGTTTCTCGGAATTTGGAAATTAAGCACCTGACAGTGTTGTGTGAAATTGGAGGTCTTTCTGCGTGCCGGTTGTTAAAATCTGCAGCTATGACACGGAAACTTCGTTCTCCAGACATCAAAATGATTTCAATTCTCTCCTCCTTGGTCAAAGCCATCTTCAGTTATCTGCAACCAAAAAGTTACGTAACTTTTGAACCGCAACTGCTATTTCAAATCTGTTTACAGGAATGAACTTGTGAGAAAATTCTGATGTTATTTGATGTGTCACACGACCCCCTTTCCATTTAAAAAAATTGACTTAGATTCAAGATGGCCGATTTCAAGATGGCGCCCATGTTCGGTACATACCGTAAAAGATAGACCACCTCACCAATACCTTACTGGAATATTCAGGTTTCCCAATTCCTGCAGAGTTTTTGAAATAAAAGGGTGTACTGCGACTTTTGACTCACCCTGTATATTGTACCAAGTAAGTACAAGCTGAAAAATATATAATGACTTCTAGCAGCGGTTGACCGTTATACCCTGTTTGCTGTTTTTGCAGTTTTGCAGCCTCTTCCGAGTAAGTTGAGTATGGGAATGCCAGAAACATGTCAGCTGAGGTGGACAATATAATCAATTTTAGTGTAGTTTTTTGCCAGTTACAGGTTTGCGGGTAGTAATGAAAAAACGCCAAAAAATCCTGTCACAATTCCAGATTTTATTTTTAATCAATCGCATCGATCATGCCATCCTTGAATACAAATTCCATAATTATTTTTAGTATTTTGTGCACTATGTGTTTTGAGTTATTTCTTTCTCACAATGACCATCAACATCCGGTGATTCTCACTAAGGACATTTGGACTATCGGCAGAAAACTGCAATATTAATTCGGTAGTCTTATCGTCACTATGCATGTCTCGTTGCAGAATCACAGAGATACACACTATACCTTAAATAAATAAGAAAGTAATATCAGTGTGTTTTTTTTTTTATCTGCATTACGTCTCTTAACAGCGAGGTCTTTAGAGACGGGAAAGGATGGGGGCAAGGAACGGGAAGGAATTCGGCCATGGCCTTTCTAAGGAAACATCCCGGCATTTGCCTGGAGTGATTTGGGAAACCATGGAAAACCCAAATCTGGATGCCCGGACGGGGATTCAAACCACCGTCCTCCCGAATGCGAGGCCAGAACGCTAGCCGTTACACCACCACGCTCAGCGAATATCGGTGTGGATGTTCTCAGATCAAGTGGTGTCATATAAACACGACATGTATTTATGTAAAAAAATAAATATATAATGTTTATAGGCATAATAGAACGTTAGTATGTAATTTATGAAACGTGAAACGTTATTGTAATAACATGAAAAATAGTGCAATACCTCCATACCACTAGATAAATTATAATAATTGAAAAATTAAGAAGAACGCTGTATCAAGAGTAACTGTCGTTGCATGAAAAGCAATGGAAAACTGAAATAACTCAACCTTCATCATTTATCGTATTGTTGTGGTTGATAATGAATTCAGGCGCAAGATGATACCAATGATCGGCAGCAACGATTGTCTCAAAGTAAGATCTCCATACTGCATAAATAAGTGCAAAAATGTGCTTTTAGAATGGAAGAACTTGTTTTGAACAACTAGCAAGCGCCGTATTACATATTTTAGATCATGAACTTTTAGGTTTAATTGAAAAATACGTTTAGCTACCTTTACATAATTATTGTTGTACGTAAAAAAATGTCCTTTATTCCTATTTGATCGTTTCACCAAGTATTAGCCTGCCATTCAGGAGGACGGGCAATCGATCCCCTTTCAGGAAATCAGAAATTCGGTTTTCCAAGTATTTCCGAAGTCACTTCAGATGACTTCCGCAATGATTTCTTAGTAAAAAACGCGGCCGATTTCCTTCAGTTCCTAGTCCACAATCGTTTCATGTCTCTAATTACCTCGTCACAGATAAACCAGAAAGCAGTATATATATATATATGGAGTCCAATGACGATTCTTGAGGCAAAAAAATTGTATAGAAGATATTATCATCTCAAAATATGGAGCAACATTGTCATGAATATTCAGTAACTTCCTGGAAGTTTCCTTGAGTGAATTTTTTTTTTTTTAACAAGTTTCGTGCATACTGGATGTCATATGCTTACCTACGAAACAAAGTGGGTACTCAAAACTTTTGGTTAGTAATTTATTGCAAATGATGTCTGCATAGGGAGGGTTGTACTTCTGCATTTCAGACTACTAACTTCACTGTGACCTCACGGTAGTAACCCAAGCGTAGTCAAAACTATTTTTTAGCTAATCCCAACCCCATTAAGAATTGATGGTAAGTAATTCAGCGTGTTTTAAACACGATATTTTTCCACGCCTGCGTGTATCTCAAGTTTTGCCTCTTTTGTATCAAAGACTTATTCCATATTCACCATGATTGGACCCCAGGTATCGTATTACGCGCATATCGCATTGTCTGGTGACGTTCATGGTATTTAATATCGACACTGAATTCACTTCAGAAAATATTGTCTTTAGTTGGAATTATAACTGTTCTGCGTTCTACGACTTCACTTGTAAGTAGGTAGATGTATGTTTTGTAAATTACAAATTCGCTAAGCATCCAAAAGCTATCTATATGTGCCTGACATTTGTATCAAAATCATACGAATTTATTGACTGTATTCAAAATGATTGTAAACAGTTGAGATTTTCATTATTGCTTTAATTTAATTCGAAAGTTACCACATTCCACTTTTAGAAAGTGTACGCTTTATGTTGACCTTTCTTTAAAATTCTAGCCATTTGACATCAAATTAAATTACATTACGAACAATATTTTTAATATCGTAAAAAATTATCTTCAGAATATCCTCATTTTCGATTACTTGAATCAGTATTTGTAGCTCCGTTGGGGTAATTTGTATTCTAAACTGATCTTTTCTTGCTCTATTTATTACTAGAGAATTATTCTTACTATACGAGTCTATTTTCATTGTGGATTGCGCTCAAAGACAGTATTTACAGTTAGGTGTCAGATTTGGGACTTCATACTTCATACTTGATAGTTTATGTTAGATTCTTACGGTTCGAAAAATAGAAACCACTTCAGGAGGAAAAGGATTGGAAAAAGTAACAGGATGGAACTAAGCAATGACCTTCTGAAGGAATAATCCTATAATTCATTTAGAATAATTTTAGGAAACCATTGGAATCCGAAATCTGGATGGTTGGATGGGGACAGAACGTGCGTAACCGGAATGCCGACCTGGAACACCACATTTGAATGTAGATTTTGATAACATAGTCTCCTATTAACATCCTACATAAAAGACTATAAAATCACCAACGAACTTATAGCTGAAAATGTTTTAGTCGAAGGAAGAAAAATCTGTGAACTTCTACTAACCAACGAATCAAGTCACTTCGCCATTTTTTTTATTATTATTTTTTTTTTCTAGCGCCTCGTCGACGGCTAAGGTTATTAGAAGCGGGATAGGACTGGGGACAAGGAACGGGAAGAAATTCGGCCAAGGCCTTTTTGAAGGAAGCATCCCGGCATTCGCATGGAGTGATTTGGGGAAACCATGAAAAACCCAAATGTGGATGACCGGACGGGGATTCAAACCCACGTCCTCCCGAATGCGAGGCCAGAACGTTAACCGTTCACCCACCACTCTCGGTCCCTCCATATTAAGAAGAAATCCTACCATTATCATGGAAAGCTTAACTGTCTTGTGGCTCAGTGTTTAAGGTGTATGACTGGAGATCGAAAGGTCCCCAATTCGAATCCCTGTCTCGGCGGGGATTTTCATAGGCCCTTAACCTGACCTCCAGCCGGCCTCGGTAGCGTAGGGGCTAGAGTGCTAGCTCCGCGTACCGAAGGTCGCCGGTTCGAGTCCGGCCGAGGGCATGGGTGTTTAGTGTTGTGTTTGTGAATGTCTTGTCCGTTTTGTAGTGTCCTTGTGTCAATACTTGATAGCAACAAATCACATTGAGCTGGCTGTATGGCCCAGTAGCCGAAAGCCATTAAAAAAAAAAACCTGACCTTCACCTCTGGCACAGCTTGCTGTGTAATGCGAAGTACGCCAGAACGCTTCCGTGGTTCGGGTTCTACGTTAAACTGTAGGTACCCTTTATCTGGTAGTACTACCGGGTTTGGTTAAGGCGGCTACGACAGGGGCGGAATGTGCAGCCAATAGAAACCATGTCAGCACATCATTGCGGCCACACGGAATTGTTATTATTATTATAGGTAGTTTTAGAAAGTCTTGGGGAAACTATTACGGATTGTGAAACTAACTTTCTTTTTTCTTCTGGCATTATGCCTCGTCGATTTCGACGTAATTTGTGGTGGGAAAGGAATGGTGGAAATTATTTTTTTAATGGCTTATGCCTCATCGACATCGAGATCATTAGAGGCGGTTGGGGGGGGGGGGACGTAATGGAATTTTAAAGGAAGCACGTGACATTCTTCTGGAATAATTTCGGAAAGCCTTGGAAAACTGAAATCTGGATAACCGGACGGAGATTCGAACCTGCTTCCTCCCGAATGCGGGGCAGAGCTTTACCACTCATCCATGATACGCTTTTCTTTTTGGTATTAAAGGCAGAAAAGGACTGGGATCAAGAAACAGGAAGGAATTTTGCCAATGCTTTTTGAAGGAACTATCCTCGTACTCCCCCTACTTAATTCAGAAAACCATGAAAACTGAAATCTGGATGGCCCGACTGGGATATGAATCAGCGTTCTTCTAGTCTAAGTTTAATGGGTGATTCTAAAGACTGACGTAAGATATGTACCAGAAATCTCTACTGTTGTGTCTCATTTCAATGACCAAGGTGACCACTAAACGTATAAACGAATGTGACTTTGTGTATATGCTTCAGTGACTATACGAGACACTGCCATTAAGTTGGTAGCACTGTGCACAGTATAGACTCGCCTCTGCTGGTCCATTCAGATCCGTCCTATCCCTCCAATGCGAAGCCGTACAGACAGTTCCAAATGTTGCAGGGTCGCTAATCTTCCAGCCGCGAGATTTTAAATTGCGTTTCCCTTCCCGTGCCGCTTCGGAGTTTTCCTGGCTTCGCTGGAAATCCTTTCAGTGAGCGGCAGCTTGCCGGTGATTAGTTCCCCTCTCGTCCTCTGAAGCCGGTAGCGCTAATAATTGAATTTTTAGGAGTGCCTTGCCGCAGAATAAGCTGTGGTAGAACGCGATGTCCCTTGTAACGGAGCTACAGGAGAGCTTTGAAGGCCCGCGCTCTGTGTGTGTGAGCAGAAATTCAGTGAGTTGTTGTAGCGGCAGACTAAATCCAGTTCGACCAATCCTCAATAGTGCTTCCTAGGGTCTCCGTACTTTCACGCAGTGCAAGTTGACAGAACAACTCTCATTTCTCCTTCCTGAGTAATGGTATAATCTAATAACCTGTACTATCATTGCGGTTGTGACTTGTGGCACTTTTGTCAGTCTTTTGGCCATTAATGTGCTTCTACATTAGAAGAAAATGTAATATGGTGATCCAGCAGTTAATACCATTGGCATTAATCTTATGGTGATTGAAGATATGAAGGGTTCCTAAGAAGTAAGAGCAATATTGAAGAGTGTATGCTGTATTGTCATAAGCATTTGTAACAATAAAGCGTCGTGTAAAGTGTGCTTATCAACAGCGCACTCTTATCTTTACTGATTTATAAATGGTAACAAAATCATAAATCTTTAAACGAGCAATATATATAATGTTTGGTATCTCGGAAACGGCTTTGACGATTTGTATAAATTTTCATATTTAGATAATGTTGTGATTTTTAAGTTTATCTAAACAGGCGTATTCCCTGCAAAAACGCGATTCTACAAAATGCGAACAATTTTTGTGTTTGTTATCTCGGAAATGGCTCTAACTCCATCTTGTAGAGGTTTCAGGAACCAGAAAACCCACTGATAATTGGTTTCTCTTTTGCTAAAACAAGGAACTCTTATATCTTTAAACGAAGGTTAATGCGAGGTATGAGCATAGTTTTATCCGAATGAATAAATTTAGCACTGATGCTGAATTACCACAAATCTTGCACCATTAACTAATCCCTGATTAGCATTAAAATTTGTATTTAACACAATAACATAATTTTTTTAAAGGAATTTATGAGGTGGTAAACCAGACAATATCGGATATGGCTCTAGCGATTTGGATGAAATTTCGTAAGAAAATAACTTATTGCTTTTCAAGTTCGTAACACAATTTATTAAAAAAAAAAAAAGAGAGAGAGAGAGATTCCTGTATTTGGTATCTGCGAAACGGCTCTAACATCATCTCGTAGAAGGTACCACGACTGATGTTAGTTAAACTTCTCTTTGGTTAGAGCAAAGAACTGTGCATCTCAAAATCGCCGGAAGCCTTCAAGAAAAACGTTTGATTTTAATCGAACTTTACTAAAAATCTTGCATATTTATCAGAAATCGAAAGATGCCGAGCAAATATCGGTCACCCAGGTTTTGTAATTAAAGTACGAAAATAAATATGACTGGAAGGGGCTACTTACGATGTAGCACCGCTGAAGATTAATTATGAAGTGATGGAGCTGTTGAAATGTAACATGATTAGTACAATTTTCGAATATTATACTAGTGTTACTACCTGTTGGCTACTTTTTGACGGTCTTTGGTTCAGCGCGTCCGAGCTCTAGAGATGGAATTAAATTTGTTATTTGGGTTTTGTAACCAGGGTGGGAAAGGTGTCTCACGGAAGAGTGATCTTGAATTGGACGGCACCGAATTTCACTCTCTCTCTTCGTCCATCTCTCATCCACAGCACCAACACTAAACACGCAAACTGTTACAGTCATCCACACTTCAACACTTACCAACGCTGTCACACTAGGGAAGGCAACGGGAAATCATCCCAGTTCATCTTCCCACACATTGCAATGCAATCCCTCATGGTGACAGCCTACACCCGGACCCGGACAAGGCGTTCATAGAAAAAGAAATATAGAAAGTAGAAGCTGGAGGAGAGAGAATAGAGTAAAGGGCCGTTGTGTGGTAAATGCGGAAGTTAGAGGACATCATAGCTGTGATGTGGGAGAGACGGGATGGCGTCAGGTAGCTGTCTGGAGTCTGGAGGACGTAACGGAACAGTTGACTTATATTCTGAGTTACTGAAACTGTGCATTGTATTTAGAACAAAATAAATCAATACCCCAGATGTAAAACTATGATTTTCTCGACGGCGTTCACCACTAAAATCTTATTTCAATCATATCTTGAACGCAAGACTTGCTTTTTGTTTTTAAAGCGAAAACTTCTAGAGGCGCCTTAGGTGATATTTGGATGGGGTAAAATATGTGCGCGTTACCAACGTGCTAATATTAACATTGTATCTGTAGCTATAACATGTTGCGCTTGGACAGCAGTGAAAATATAGAATATACTTGTATCTTATTCTTGTATCTATTTTTTATTTTATTTTTATTGGCAATCGGGCTGTAGCTATTCAGCCAGCACTCTATGTATTTTTTGTATATCGTCAGTGTGAATGAGTCTTTTCGAATTTTAATGTGAACGCTCAAGTTGTAGGACAACACAGGAAACACACAACATAAACTTAACCTAAAAACCCATACCCTCGGCCGGACTCGAACCAGCGACCATCGGTACGAGGAGCTAGCACTATAGCCCCTACGCTAACAAGGGCGGCAACTTGTATCTAATATAAATTTATTTTTTGCTAATATTCTTTATGCAAACACACAATTCCTATCTGATTTTGATGGAACTTTGCACACGCATGCTTTAAAACAAATACAAAAATACTGTTTACGTTTTATTTACAAAAACCGAAACCCTCTCCTCCTTTCCCCCTCACCTTATTTTCTGTCAACGTTGTTCATACAACTCCGTTTTGATCCGATTTTGATAGTAGTTAACACACTGTAGGCCCCTAAGGATAGGAATTGGCTTTCCAACCACGGAAAACCGAAATCAGGATGGCCAGGCCAGCGTTCTCCCGAATGAGAAGCCCGAGAGTTACCGCTCACTAACCGTGATCGTTTTGATCACAAGCGCTTGCAGAGTCGGTAGAAGACTATTAGGCATAATCGTAGAAGCAGACGCCCGCTAGAGACGAGAACCTTTGCCAGAAATTCGATTCTTTGCATTTCCACTGAGAATCCAAGAATTGTAAGTAAAAAGCCTTACCATCGCAGTGTTATTCTGTATGTCTCTTGTTTTCGTGGTTAATTTCAAAACTCGATGACGTAAAAGAAGTTTGATTGATATGCGTAATTCCCTTCCTTCCAGCGAAATCTGAACAGTCCAAGAACATCATTAACTACTTTCACAGCTTACTAAGAAACTATTTCACTTTAATTACTATTTGGCAACATCTTTCACACACACTGACACGGAGAAACACATGTGAAATGTTTCTCGATAGTTATAAACGCGAAGATTTTACTTTAATTTATCGTTTATAATGGGATTTTTGGTCCCATCTTGTGAAAGAAACTCCGTATTAATTGTCAGCTTTGTTAGAACAATTCTATTTTCTCGAAACAGCTGATAATACTTTTGATAGATTTTCGTCAGTCAGACAACATTCATCTAATCCTACGATCCTAAGATAGAGTTTTTATTATTATTATTATTTTTTATTTTTTTATTTTTTTTATTTGGTTTCTGGTCGCTAAGATAGAGTTGCAAACTATTTCTCGTTGGTTGTAAATGAAGGGGAAAATGTGGCTACCCACATTTAGTGGTGTTTATCCCTCCCCTTTCCTTCCCTTTCCTATCTTCCCCCCACCCAGAAAACCAGTCTCCCTTACTTTCCTTTCTATACCACCTTCTTCGATGAACACATGCATGCAGAGGTGATGAACCGTTTTAGATCACTGTATCATCAATTGCAGCCTGTAGCTGGGACATAAGCAAAACCGGACAGCTGGCCGCACGGTTGAAATTTTGATGTCGCGTTGAAATAGTGCTCTGACCAAAACATGCTGGTCGGCCGACATACTTTACAGCTTTAATAACGGCACAAACAGCCGGCGTTAAATACCGCATGAACACCGGGAACATGGTTCCACTCACTACCTTCGCGGGCAATTTCATCTAATTAGATAATTAACGTCGCCATATTTTAACGCATTCGACAAGCTATTTATGGCGGTGAATTCAAAATGATGCCCCGTTAATGGTCACGCGTTAGTAATTATGCTGAGTGAGTAGTGCCGGCCCTAAATCTGGTCGACGTGCGTTCCATGCTGTTTGCCCAGCACTCGGCAATATTGTTTTTTTTGCTTTTTACAGTATGTTTATTAGCTGAAAGAGATGGTGTTTTCTAGAATCCAATAATACACGTTGTATCAAAGTAGTGTAACGAGTGTTTATTGTAATCGTGTAACTTTCAGGTTTACAAAAAAATAGTATACTAGTTGGCATAGTATACGAACTGTTATAGCATTTCGTTTTACTGTTTATAAATCCATGTTACTGTTGAAATGATGAAAGATTTTACTTAAAGCTACTAAAAACTATTTTGAATTTATTATAGTAATGCTTATAATTCAAGATAAGAAACATGAATACTATAGTATAATTACTATTTTAAAAAACTATATAGTGAAATATTGCAGATAGAGCAATTGTCTTAGGGTCACTACAAAAAACAAAGTTCATAAAAAACCAGTGTTTCTCTTACAACCATTTTGTCGCATATAGGCACACTGTGTACGGGTAGTTAAACATCGATTATTTTGTTTTGTACCTTGAATTTGGCAGTGAAAGGGAAAACAGAAGTTTAAAAATGTGGTTCTAGGGCATAATGTGACGCATTTTGCCACAATCTAAGGCGCATTTTATTATGTAAATCATAATGTTAGATTAATTTTCATAATAAATCTTGGGCGACCACCTAGATAGTTGTTATTAATATACTACAGTACGCAAGATTCCACGTGATAGCCCAGTCAATAAAGGGCCAAAAACAGTGAATGTCGGAACTTTCTCTGGTAAAGCTGAATTTTCTCCCAGTAGTAGATCACTATTAGAGAGACATTTTTTCAAAAGTCCCCGAAAATTCTAATGGAGCTTCCCCCCCCCCCCCCCCCCCCAAAGTTTAAAATGTAGAGTTTTACGCAATCGCATATAACTTTTTAACCAAAAGTTTATTAAGGTTATATTACTTACAGTTTTATTCCCTGATAAATATTCTACAACTTTTATAATAACATAATTTATGATAAGTGCAGCAGTTTTCCCGTAAATTAACGAAATGTTGTAAAAAAACAATATTTTTCTGCCACCTATCTACGTTTTTGCAAAACCATATTTTTATTCGTCACCAAATGAAAAAATGCTTCGAATGAAAGTTGTAGCTCATATATTCCTGAGTACATCGGTGTATAAACATATACAGTTATGTGTATTACTCTACTAGAGTTCGGAGCACGTACCAAGGCGGGTGGGCTTCGCGTTCTGCGCAGAGAGAGAGGGGAGATGTGTTGCGACGCTGCCAATTTGCTTCTGTCACTCAAACCAACACCACAAGCATCAGCCGTCTGCTCCTGGCACTTGGCAACGGCGCGACTCGCACCACATGGTGGCGCGGACTCAGAAGAAGACTGCCTTTTCAAGTACTGATACACACGGAACACTATTCCTCTCGCTTGTTTGTGCAACACTTGGCGTGATTCTTTACCATCAATCATAATGAACACTATGAGGGCAAAACAATCACTAAACACGGAACACTATAAGTGAAATAAACTGTAAACTTGACGAACACAGCACGACGCGCACAGAACGAACACAGGAAAGCCACTGACACGCGATTGGCTGTGAGTCACGTGGTACGGCTCCACAGGCTACTGCGCATCCGCCCGTGACCCGCCTTCGTAGTTGCTCCGAACTCTAGTAACATAGAAAACAGTAGCTGGGTTTTGAGCGCGTGAGCGCCCGGGAGTCGGCGGGCAGCGTGAGCCGGCCCTCGCTATAATTTCCAGAAATAATTTTTAATGCATTTAACAGCGTTCGTTTGATCTAACGTGTCAGGGATAGTTGCTAATGTAGGAAAATCTTTATTAGCCCCTATATTTCATTACTTTTAGCATACATTTTAAGTAGTGCATATAATCTTACTGCTTGCGCTCTTTATAAATGTCATGAAAGATCAGTTTCCCGAGATTAAAGAATCCCTTACAACTCTTGAGGCGTTTTCTAAGCAGCTCCTTGAAAATAAACGCAATGAAGCTGAAATTCTCGAAGATCCAACTGTAAAGGCAGCATTGAATCAATTTAATGAGTGTTTAAATAATGTGAAAACGCTCAGCAGAACAACTAAGCTTTGGATAAATCTTCTTAAATGCATTGACCTCATAATGATGTTTATTTACGTAGAAAGATCCGGTAATTGGGACCTCCATTTAAGTACTACAATTGAAATGCTCCCATACTTTCACGCTGAAGGCCATCTGCCATATGCTAAATCCGCACATCTTTATGCACAAGAAATGACTAAACTTGGCTCTAAACTATCTCCACTAGAATTTGGTCTCTTTAAAGAACATTTCACTGTAAGAAGAACGGGGAAATACTGGTCTGGGACGTGGACTGACATGTGCATCGAACAGGGTTTGATGCGTCCCATGAAATCCGTTGGGGGCCTAACTCATGGACGAGGCATAACCGACAGCACTCTATCGAAATGGGTCCTCGGAACACAATTTTTCTTAAAAATTCATGATGCTGTGGAAGTTTATTTTGGGACATCATTTCAGTACAATGAGCAGCATGTTGAACTTCGCGTATCTAGACGAGAAAGAAATTTGTCGGACCTGCAAACATTTACAACATGGTTCCAAACACACAATCCTTTTACAAAACTATCAGGTGAATTAGTTTCATTGACATCTGGATTCGTGTGTGATGACTCAATAAACTGCGATGAAGCTTATGATGTCGGTCTCTCAGCCATAGCCAAAATGAAGGGAACTAACTTCCATGATATTAAACTTCACAGGAAGGATATGGTTAAGACTCAAGCAGTGCAGAAGTCAGCATTGGTACGATCAAAAGAAGTTTGTGTGAACTCCCAACAACTTTTTAACCGTATTTTGTGTGTGTGCGACAGTCCCGGAAAATTGAAGACTTACTTGGAATTCGAACTGGCTCCTCGACCACCTGCTTTGTTTGATGATATATCATTACGAAAAGGAACAAAATCGTCACTGATGAAGGTATTTGAAGAAGGTGTCATCGACGTAACGGACCAAAATGGTGCAACTTATGTTTTGGACGGGGGATTTCTTCTACACAAAGTAGCGTGGCCAAGAAATTGTTCCTATGGCGTCATCTTAGAAACTTACTGTACATATGTTGTAAATAAATATGGATCTAATTCAATTGTAGTATCTGATGGTTATCCAGAAAAGCCAACAACGAAAAATGAAGAGCAAAACAGAAGAGCAGCCAAAAGATCTTCACCTGACATCGTATTTGATGAAAACACAATTTGTGTTACTGGAAAAGAGGAATTTTTAGGAAATACTAGTAACAAGAGAAAACTGGTACTAGCTTTGGCATCTGAATTCAGAAAACGAGGACTACAAGTTGTTACAGTGGAAGATGATGCTGATGTGCACATTGTTATGACAGCAATTCAACAGCAGAGAAGTGACTGTAAGGTATTTGTCGTTGGAACCGATACCGACTTAATAGTATTACTTACGGCACTGGCTCCTGAAAGTACTTGTATATACTTCTGTAAAGAGATAGGGGGTGCAGTTCCATTAACAGTGTACTACAGAATCGCCACTCTCATAGAAAAGTTTGGAGATCAACGTCAGTTACTTCTGTTTTGTCACGCTATGACCGGATGTGATACCACATCCAGCATGTATGGAATGGGCAAATTAAAAGCGATAGAATTGCTCAGATCGAAACCTGATATGCAGAATACAGCGAGGAAGTTTTTGAATGATTCTACAACAAGAGAGGACCTTTTGATTGCTGGTGAGAAATTTGTTTTATGTTTTTATGGGTTAGAGAAATATTCAAATCTGAATGAAGCCCGTTACTACAAGTTCTTGACAGTAACAAAGAAAAGTTCCCTTAGATCAAATTTTCATCTAGCAACATTACCTCCAACGTCTGAGGCATGTCGTGAACATTCGCTGAGAGTATTTTTGCAAGTTAAAAAATGGTTAGGTAATACTCTTGATGCTACAAACTGGGGTTGGAAAATTGAAAACGTGAAAGAAATGAGAGGTACCAAAAGAACATTGAAACCAATTCCTACCTCGAAGCCATTTGCTCCAAACGAACTGCTGTACTTAGTGTCATGTTCTTGTAAACAAGGATGCGGACAATACTGTGGATGTAGAAAAGTGAACCTGAGTTGCACTGCAATGTGTGAACACTGTAGTGGCTTATCTTGCCTAAATTCACACCTGTATTCAGAAGAAGAAGATGAATTTCCTCATACAGATTAATATGTAACCGTTATCAAAGAGACATGCTTCTAAACATAAAATAAGTTTTAGGAGTTACAATAATTATGACTTGTAAATATTAAATCGGTGTATATAATATCTGTGGTGGGTGGGAGGTCTGTGTTTTAAAACACAAGTAATTTAAAACAGCTGCCGGTTTAGCCAGTCTGGGACACGGCGGGTCCATAGGTGGTGGATATAACAAGGCTAGGTTATAAATTCCCCAAACCAAAACTGGCATACAAATGTGTACAATAATTAATTATGAATAAAATTAAAATCTTTAATTCAAATATGTTACAATCAGAAAAACAAATTTTACTTCTCATATCACTCTAATGTTATTTTGATTATACACAAATATTTACTAAATTACAAATTAAAGGTCGACACACTATGGGCTAGTACGAGTATAAGTGTTAAAAATAGATGTTATAATTACAGTATTAACTAATTGAATAGGCATATGAGGATAAGGCGCCTTTCGCCTACGCCCGCCGACTCCCGAGCGCTCTCGCGCTCTCGCGCTCAAAACCCAGCTACTGTTTACTATGTTACTAGTAGAGTAATACACATAACTGTATATGTTTATACACCGATGGACTCAGGAATATATATGCTACAACTTTTATTGGAAGTATTTTTTCATTTGGCGAAGAATAAAAGTATGGTTTTGCAAAAACGTAGATAGGTGGCAAAAAAAAATTGTATTTTTTTTTTTTTTTTACAACATTTCGTTAATTTACGGGAAAACTGCTGCACTTATCATAAATTACGTTATTATAAAACTTGTAGAATATTTATCAGGGAATAAAACTGTAAGTAATATAACCGTAACAAACGTTTGGTTAAAAAGTTTTATGCGATTGCGTAAAACACTACATTTTTAAACTTAAAGGGGGGGGGGGGGTAGGGAGGGAAGCTCCATTGGAATTTTCGGGGGACTTTTCAGAAAATAATCCTCTCATCAAGGTCTATCACCCTTGAAAAAATCAGCTTTACCAGAAAGAGTTCCGACACAAAACCTTTATTGACTGGGCTATGAGGAATGCAATGGCAATGGTTAACATTCAATGTATCTTGTTGCAACGAATATTAACAAGTATTGTGCTGTGAAGAGAATCGTGGCATTCCCGAGAGGCATTAACCGGTACAAGCATTAGCCACGGTGACTGGATGTCGGGGATAAAGGGTTTCGCCCGAGAACACTTCCTGTCACCTTGGGGTGGGCAGTGAATAAGAGGCCGCTGACTAGGTGTAAAAACCCGCCACCCAAATACACTTTCACCCTGCGAATGCGGCCAAATATTTCCGACCTAAGGGATATACACGTGGGGCGAATAAGGCATTGACGATATCATGTTACATCAGGTGGCCAAACTCAGACACAATAAAAGTGCTGCCTATAGCTGAAAGGCCGGGAATTTTCTGTTGAATGTGATCTTCGAGACTCCAAAAGTTGGCTTTTCTCGCTAACTGCAGCAGTCCGACTTCTAGTGTTGGAAATCTGGCGCCACTGGCTTGCATAATAGGCGATTGCTGGAGCAGCTTCCGCACGTCGACTCAAGTCAGTAATGCGATGATGAGCATTACCAGAACGGACGTGACAGTAACCGCCTTCTAAGACAGAGCTCCCGTATCGTGGGACAGCTTCGATCACCGCAGACATCACACGTAGAACTACAATGGTAAAATATTACAATCAAGCCATCTGAATGTGCATTCCGTCAAACTGAACCCTTAAGCGTCCTTGAGAGTATAGATCCCTGTTACAACTTTGTAGCTGTAAAAGCCCCTGAGCTAGCGGCATAATTTGCCAGAACTAGTTATTCTCCAATGGCATATTGTTCATTGTGGCGCCCTAATTTATAGAAATGTAAAGTCACAGTATCATGATAGCCATGTCTGAGGCATCATAACATGTATTGTACATTCTTTCCAAGTATCATTCTGTCCTCCATATTAATTCTGAGATTGATTTAAAAATAAATTACAATTATTTGCTTGCTCTGACGGCTAATTGTACCTCTGAGCGTTACTTTATGATTTTTCCTACTTGTGTTAATATCAACGGTAAATTCGCCCAGACTTGTAATCGCCAGTGATACTAAATAAATGTCATATTGTGAGAGTTTTCCTGTATTCCAAATAACATCGAGATTCTTGCTAAATTCATATGTCCATTCCTTCATAAAATCAAAATTATAATTCCATTTATTAATGATATCAACAAATTTATGAATGATAACCATAACTTATTCGTCCACAAGGAACCCCCTTCTACAAGGAGAAACATCTGGAGTCCAGAAAGTTCTGTAGGAAGAGGATAGTTAGTGACAAGAGCTTTTAGTTTTATTTTGCTTATTTGCACACAATGACTGAAATATGCATTAAAACAATCTCTGGTACATACTCCTCTTTTGCCATAATGGTTCATTGTAATGTCGGAATTCATTTTTTGTGCTTTATAACATATTAGCTCTTACCCGCGACTTCGTACGCGTGGATTAAGATTTTTTTTTTTTTTTGCCAGAATTGAATATAGAAAGTTGTTGGTAACGAAGGATTGGTCCCAAACAACACCAAGTCGGCATAATATGACAGAAAAGCTGTCATTATATCATTCTACCGTTGAGCCTGTCTCTTGAAGAGAATCAATTTCCAACATATTTTGGTCACCATTCGATAAGGTCTCAAAATTTCGTAACTAAAACTGTTAAACATACTGGAAAAAATGTCCTGTGCCCTTCATACAGATTATCTTGTCAAATTCAATCAATATCGATATAGCCATTTAGTCGTCAAAACGTAACAAAAAGACACTTACTTCGGTATTTATAGTATTATTACTGCAGTTCATACACACACACTGACTGCGAACAACCCCTGAGCGATCATTATAACGTAAAAAAAGTGTACACCTACTAAAAGTTTGTGAATTAGGTTATTCTGATCTAGCTGTGCAGGTGTCTTTAGTTTGGTATCACTAGCTGTAATCCGCTGTTTCCTGTTTCACCATACAGCCTTCGTTCAGCCCACAGCTGGATGGTACACTCACATGACCACCACCCCCGCCCCTCTAGTGACAGACTGACGTTATTCTAGCCCTACAGGAAGCCACGAAGTTAAGCCAGCCTTCCAGACCTCCAGGCCTGTCCTTCGTCACAGACACTCAGGGGTGGATTCCGCTGGGCCTGGTGAAGCAGCTGCCGGGGTGCGTAGCTCTAGCTCTGGTGATTTTCCAGAAGTACCACCCTACCAAGTATCACATGATACAATTTTTACTTATTTAAGCCTTGATGAAATAAAATATTAAGAGTCATACTATTAAAATGGAGGGGGAAAAAACATCGCACTCCTTCGGGACATATTTGCAAGCTGGTGCCAGAATTTAAACATTTATTTTGATCGAAGGAAAAAAATATTCTAGGAAAATCCTACACTAACGTTAAAAATCGCTAAAACATTCAATATTGTTGGGAGTTTACGACTCGTCAACGATGAGGTTTGGAGTGTGATAGAATATGTAACGATATTGGCATTCTCAGGAATTATTTGTTGGAATTATGTAAAAGCGATGATGTTTTAGTGGGAGTAATCCACCTGATCTTGAGTTCCAGGATCGAACATATTTTCTAACATACCAGCTTCGTTCCACTGAATCTGCGTCCACAGTGTTAGAATGAGGCATTTAATGAGGTGAGGTGGTGGGGAGAGAATTGAGGGAAATGGGTTACAAAACTTTGGTCAGACCATTGCTTAAATATGGTAGTGTAGTACGGGATCCGCATTTTGGGCATCAAATACAGGAGTTGGAGGTGGTGCAAAAAAGGGCTGCTAGATTTATCCTTGGAAATTACCACAGAACACAATCAGTAACAGATACGATTAAGGAACTGGAATGGGATTCATTGGAAGACGAGAGGAGGGTGAAGATAGTCTTGGGAGTGTGTATGGCATATATTGGTGGTGAGACGTTGAAAGATATTGGTGGAAGAGTTAAGAGAGATTCATGACAGGGAAAAGATGTGCACAACCACAAGCTGGTACTCGATTTCAGGCACAAGAATTTGAGATTTTATTTATTTATTTTTTATTTTTTTTTATTATTATTTATTTTTTTATTTTTTTTATTTTTGAAGGTAAGGGGATCATTGGCTGGAATAAATTATCAAGAGAAATGATGAATATTTTGCCAAAAGCGCTAAAATAATTTAAAGAGGGCAAAAGTAGGCGGGTACAAGAAAAGGAAAAAATGGGTGTGTAGAGAAATTGTAAACGGAGCGTGCGCTCCATCGGAATTAAATTCTCAATCTAATATCGACTAGTATAATATTTGTGAAAATGTCTAAACGCATGCTGCGTTATTCTGTAACTGGACCGTTTGAATTTAGTACCTAATTAAGGAATCGTCATAAAGTTAATCAAGACGATCACGGGATATAATCTAAAAGAAGTCTAGTAGTATTTTCACCTCATCATTAGTCGCTAAAATTACCTGAATGTGCCCTCTTATTGAATCTGCTCATATCGACATAACAGTTACATCCTATAAGCCTTCAGATATCTGCTCTGTATTCTTGATTCTTCGGGTTCTTGTCATTTCCCCTTCAGTGGCTACCTCCTCTAACAAACTAGCAAATTCCACAAGCTGTACGGTTTTCTTTAAAGTTGCATTCGAGAGGACGGCGGTTGTTATCCCCGTCCAGGCATCCAGATTTGGATTTTGCATGGTTTCCCAAATCACTCCAGGCAAATTCTTCCTTAAAAAAAAGGTCATGGTCGAATTCCTTCCCATTCCTTGCCCCCATCCTTTCCCGTCTCTAAAGACCAGTTAAAAAAAAAACTTTTATAGTTCTTCCACAAACTATACCTTCCATTCAATATTTCCGGGATAAGTTTATTTCGTAATGAACCGTCCTCCTGATTATCAGTATCCGACTATAACTTCGCATTTATATCTGGGAGGTACTCAACTCGTCCAAGCATTTATGACGATATGGGTTTGACCCTCGGTCCAGGCATCCTGATTTGGATTCTACATTTATTATAGGAATGCAGTTAACCAGTTCAGATATAAATGTTCCCTGTTCCAGTTAGTTGTCATGTATAATGAAATGTAACTTACAATGAGAAAAATCTTTCATTAACAACTCCTAGATCATATAAATTTAAAATTAATTTTTTATAAGCTAATTAATAACAAATAATTTTACTGACGTAACTAAAATAGCGATTATTTCTAAGCAGAAGGAAGAGGAAGTCAAAAACAAAGGATAAAACACGGCTGCTCCTCTTTTTTTTCTTTTTTTTTTTTGTGTGACAACGTTTTTCTCATATTTTTTCTGTGAATTTGTAGCAAATATCGCAAATGACGCTTGCATGAAGTCATGGGCACAGCTTTTATCAGTATTTCGCTAAGTAATTTTAGACTGCCCCGTTGTAACGAGAAGTACAATCAAACTGCAAAACTTCCGTTCAGAGTAGCTGGAACTTCTTAATTTTAATACAACAATAAATAAATAATAATGATTGCAGAATAAATAGTTGCGTAATAGGGCTACTTAGGAAACATTTGACGGTTCCCCAAATTTACATAAGTGTGAAAGGGATGAAATTATTATTTGGCGTAGTTGCTGCCGGTAACTTTGGTTTTTTTATTTTACAAGGTGATATCAGATGAAGTCAGGTCTTCTGTGAAGTTACTCGCATGGACGATTTAATCTCATTATTCACAATCAACGCATAGTCAAGAATATCGCAAATGCAGTGTTAAGTCAAGTGGTTTCACGACTCTCAGAAGTGAATTGAATGACTGATGGTGATAATCTGCAGTCACAATACAAAGAAATGCCATCTATCGCCACATACAAAGGTTAGTAGAAGGCACTAGTAAGTCAGTCTTCCTGCAACAAATGTTAATCTTCCTCTTTGCCGATGTGGGCCAATAGTTATTTTGTATAAATGATAGTAATTTTACTTGTTATGAATGACCTAGTGACAGATTAGTCTACTGGATGCTGAATCCGCCGTCGTAATAATCATCTAACCTAACCCGGTAATCCTTCTAGGTAACAGGGACCTACAGTTTAAAGTGGTATCTGTACAATAGATAGTGGTAGAGCTAAATATCAGTTTCAATTTGAAATAATTTCATTACAAATCGGAATAGTATGATGCTTTAGGTATACTGCCAGATATTACTTTGCCTTTAAAAGAGTTTGAACTGGCGGTCACTATTATATTCTTGCAGCAAACGCCAAATACTGACGCTACTAACAACAGCTCGTCCTTTTACTATTTCTGAACAACGTGACGAACAATTTATACAATACTACAGTTATTACTTATTATAATTTACAACAATTAGCAATGATTTGTTACTGGCAACGTAAGGAACAAGAAGTGAAAAAATATCAGTGTAATTCTTATCCTCATAAATCTCGCATTTCCACAAATTTATTTACGACATACAGGTGTCGACACAGGAACAGCTCAAAACGGTAAGTGTTGATACCTAAGCATAAGGATGTATACCAAAGTCCTGAAATGAGGCAAAACATCTCTCAGCTCGTGCTGATACTTGAGTTTTCTGGTATACATACTGTCTAGGGTACTACTTTGAGTAGATCGATGTTCTATTCATAGCATCAAGCATTTTCGGTAGCACAACTACCGAACGTGGTGGGTGAGCGGTAACGCTTTGGCTTTGCATTCGGGAGATTCATATCCTTGTCCGGCCATCCAGATCTGGGGTTTCCATGGTTTCCTCGAATTACATCAGGAAAATGGCGGAATGCTTTCCTCAAGGCCAAACTTATTCCCCTTGTCCCTAGTTCTTTCCTGCCTCTTATGACCTCGAAGTCAAAGAGGTTTGATGCCAGAAGAAATATATATATATCAGTGCAATTTGCGATATGTGCACTATGAAACTAGTATGAAACTAAAACCGTTGGTCGGAAAATCTTGTTGAGTTTTGTGAAAATGTGTGTCGTTTCACTTTGCTTGTGCACGGTGTATGTTACCGACCAAACCCGATACCAGACCAAAGTACTTGGTCCTATGCCAAACCAGTTTATGCTACCCGTCTTAAGATATACTAGTTGATCCTAGTACTATCTAGTTTGGCCTAAATACTTTAGGTTTAACTAGTTTGGCCCAGGCCGAACTGATGTATTTTTATTGAAGGCAATTAAACTGAATCGTTGCAACGGGTGAAATTTTTTTCCTGGTCAAGGCATCATACAAACCTAAACAAAACCATCAGAAAGAAGAAAAAAACAGTTTAGGTTGATATGATCACTGTACCGACAAGTTGTAGTGGTATCACGATAAACCGCAGACGGTAACGAAAACTGTTTTAACTGAATCGAAATTAGTAAGTGTGTCACTATAGATAGGGCTCAGTACGGCTGAAATGTGAGATATGGTCGTTAATATAAATTAGTAACTTAGTGATAATAACTTTTATTTCATCTCAAAACGTTAAATAGTTGTTACTGAGATAGTAATCAAAATGTCTGGATGACTTTAATTATCTATTGAAAATTATAATTTCTCGCGTCAAGTTTACATCGCGATAAAGTGAACGTAATACTGCAGTTCATACTGGTGGTATAAGATGAAATTAATTGGGACAATTTATGCTACGCAAACTCGAAAACTGTATGTATGCATTGTTGTTATTACTCCAAATATTGTTCGCGATGCATTTTATGTGTTTAAGTGTGCCATACAAATTCAAAATCAGTTCGGCTTAGTCAAAACTGGTTAAACCTGAATTATTGTTCTGTGCTAAACAGGTATATCCTGATACACGCAGAATAATCCCGTTTGGCCTAGGTCAAACTAGTTTGTCCGGATACCGGGTTTGGTCGGTAACAGTGTATTTTTTCTTTTAAGGTTAAGTTTAAAATATATAATCGCGTTAATTTTGTAATAAAGAATGCCGGTAAATCGGAAATGGAATTTTAACCAGGTGTAGTTGTTCTTCCCTCTGAATAAGTATTACACTTTTATTTTTTGCTTATATCAGAGACAGAACAGGATAGGGTACAACGAACAGGAAACGACTCAGCCATTGAGTTTTGAAGAAACCATCTCTGAATTAGCCTGGAATGATTTCAGGTAAGCACGTAAAACCGTAATTACTATGGCTGTGCGGGGATTCAATGAAGAAGGTATTGCACCGTTTCAACACTATCAGAAATGTTGTAGACTGAATCCGAATGGCCACATACGAAGCTTCGTTTTTTGCTTATTGCTATACGCCTCGTCAACGGCGAGATCATTAGAGGCAGGAAAGAACTGTGGGCAAGGAACGGGAAGGAAGTCGGCCATGGCCTTTTTAGGGAACACTCCGAGCATTTCTATGTGTACGTATGTGTTGTAAGTAGTGAGTTCAGTGTATTGTGAATGAGAGATGATAGAAGGGAGAGCGTGCAACCAGGTGTGGGCTAGTTCAGGCCTTCTCTTCCGAACATTTTTTATAGCAGGCGTTGCTGCCTAAAATATGCATATCAATGTTTAGCCATTTTTTACATAAAACCAAATTTTTCTGAATTAATTTTTTCTGTCGTTTTAAAATTTTAGGCTTTAATTTTGCATTAACAGCAATATCGTTGCTCTGCCTAGGCTACCGTATTCTGCAGGTTTGTGCGTCTGTGGCTTTTTGCTATTCACGAAGATACTGACAACAATTTTGTTACCATAAAAAAAAGTTATTGCCTTTGAATTGAAAGGACACATCTAAAGTACAATTCAATAATGTTTCACCCGCTGGATAGACCGTTGGCATAAGAAGGATATAATATTCTAGGGCACGGTGTTCATATTGACAAATTAACAAACGCTTTTTGTTAGAAACGAAAGTTCGCATTATGTTTTGCTGATCAGTCTTGGTAGGCATGTCGCAATTCCCGTCTGTGGGGAAGCTGGGGCTGGACAGCCCTGGCTCTGTCAGGACACGCCGCAGCTGCGTCCTGAAGGACGTAGCTCGGCTTATCCGCGTGTCGCTACCCGCCTTTGTGGAGACTGTTTTCACAAGCGGTGCGACCAGGCGCTCCCCGAGGCGTCACAAACACGCCACACAATGAGCCATCCAATCGGCGTCTTAGAACACCAACTAAACATCCTGCAGGAAACACTGTGCACTCACTCACTGGACCGAACTCGTTGTTTAGGGCGAGCTCTGCGGAAATAAACGGGAAGTTGATTTGATACTCCGGCTAAGAGAATCTAACAACGGTGTTCGGGATGGTGAGATGATACCACTCTTTCCTGAATGTCGGTTGAAAGCACACAGAGAAAACTAGTGTCGCATTTTTATTTCATCAGTTTTTTTCTTTATGGCTGTTACTCTTAGGCCCTCCGCACACGGCGCGATTACCTCTCGTCGTCGGGACCACTCGTTTCATGCACATTATTGCACAATTGTTTAGTTTACTTCGCAATGACAGACGAGCAGGACGTAGCAGCTGTTGCTATTGCTTTCCTATACTGATTAAAAAAAAAAAATTAAGACCGATAAAGAATTGATATGTGAAGCGGAAATATTCATACATGATGGAGGAATTGTCTTCGAACTGTCTTGGTGATTTACGTAGGAGACATCTTATTATCAAGATACCTCCTGGTTCTGAATTCCTTTTTATAAGTTTAAACACTTTTTCAGTATTGCTCTGTTGGGTATACTAAATGCGAATTACAACTTTTTAATGGTAGACGTCGGATTAAATGTATGTGTCTTCGTGTATATGATGGGGGCTTTCTTAATGTTCCAAATTTTGAGAATGCTTATTAATCACCTCACAAGAACTTTTACTAAACAGTAATAAGCTTGCATCATTTTATTTTTATTTTTTTTCGGTCACAATGCGCGACTGTTTTAACAATAAGCGAAAATTTCGTTGGAAAGACCAGTTTTGTTAGCATTGTTTGAATAAATTTTGCATTTTATTAATACCTAATAACTCCTTTTAATGTCACATGTATACTATCTGAAGGTTTGTTGTTATTATTGTGGCTAATAACGTTCTGGCCTCGCATTCGGGAGGACGGCGGTTCGAATCCCCGTCCGGGCATCCAGATTTGGGTTTTCCATGGTTTCCCCAAATCACTCCAGGTGAATGCCGGGATGCTTCCTTCAAAAGGCCATGGCCGAATTCCTTCCCATTCCTTGCCCCCATCCTTTCCCGTCTCTAAAGACCACGTTGTTATAAAGGGACGTTAAACTGTTACCAAAAAAAAAAAAAAAAAAAAAAAAAAAAAAAAAAAAAAAGTGGCTAATAATAAAACTGATACAATAAATACTTAAATCATTCAGTAATTTTCTGTGCTCTTCTAGTGGGCGCATTGTACGTTTTGAGCTCACCACATCCTGGTCTCCAAGAAAACTCAGCTGGTCGAAGACCAAAACTTTGGCTCCACCACTTCATCTCCACCCACAACTATTCTTTTTTTGTATCTTTAATTCATTTTACTTCTTTCCGTAGTTGGTCCTCAAAGAATGGATCCTTTTTGTAACATCTTCCCTTTTTATTTCTCTTTATATTTGTGCAGCAGAATTTCGTAAGCCTTATTTTTTCATGTCTGTTTTTATACTCAGACGCTTTGACATTCCATAATGCTGGCATACCTTGCACTCACTTCACTTTTGCATTCATTTTCAGAAGAAAAAATCAATGAAAAAATATTACAGTAACAAAATACAAGCGGAGACAAGTGATCGTGCCCGTGTCTCGAGACCAACTGAGTGAATATTGCGCAATATCGCCCACAGACGGCACAATGTATTTCAGGTTGCACAATATATTTCAAACTGTTTAGATTCACTCAATAATATTGCACAAGCTCTCAATCTAACCTACAGACGTTCAATATTATTGTGCAACCGTAAATATTGTGCAATAATATTGACCGTGTAGAGGCCGCTTAAGAAGTTCGGACGCGACGAGTACGAGACGAGTCCGCATCGCTTGGCAAACGCGCCGTGTGCGGAGGGCCTTAGTGAAGTAATTTTAATTGGTAAGATTTAATAAATTTTGGTCGTTTTTGAAGTGTAACTTCTTTGGTAGAGGTACATAGAAATTTGTTTGCGTTACACCTTACGAGTTCAATACGCATGCGCCGCAACGTTCTGTGCTCTTTGCAGCAGAGAGAGTGAATTATTTAAGCTTTTAAAAATTATTTAAATTATAGGCCAGAAGTCTAAGTTCAACCCGTCGTTTAGAAGCTAGCTACTAATGATTACTGATTGTAACTAAGGTTATCAGATAATTTTTCCCAAGATGTTCTCCAACATAAAAGTTCTAAACACATAATACAGACTATGTAACAGTCTATAATCTAGCAAAGGATGCTTTAACGTTTTAACAATTTGCATTTGTTTCACGAGAATAACTCGGATCAAAGATCCTATTTACTAAACAAACGCAATAAAGATAGTATCGTTCGTTCACTCAAATGCGAAAGAAATAACTAAACTGTAAGAGCCCTATCTGACTGACAGGACTGACAGGGTAGCCGAGGGATAGGTTTGGGTTCGT
Source organism: Vandiemenella viatica (assembly GCA_031002005.1). NCBI lineage: Eukaryota > Metazoa > Arthropoda > Insecta > Orthoptera > Morabidae > Vandiemenella > Vandiemenella viatica. The sequence continues at coordinate 80,002,790 of JARYHS010012519.1, forward strand.
TGTGGACTTTAACTGTGGTGGGACTCTAGAGGAGAGTTTAACTAACCTCGTGGCGTTCTTGCAGCTGTAGAAGTCTCTTCTATCTTGATGATCTTGAGCTCTTGCGTCTTGTGGGCTAATTAATAAGATGTAATTTGTCAGGAATAATATGACACCAGCCGATTAGTAGGTTCGGCAACCAGGATAGGGGAAGACTGGTACGTGTTAGATGACCAGCTGATATTCTATCCTATTATGAATGATAACAGGCATCTAACGGTTATGAGGTCCCATTTAATGTCATTGAAAGCCGTGAACATACAGCCGATAACATGACTGCTAGGATCCTCCCGACAACGCCTATCTAAGATGCTAATTGCATCTTGCTGAGTAACAACTCGTAGACTAATGGATTATTGTATAATTGGATGGCAAGCTAAATGGCTGATGGTATGCCGCCCCCGTGATCTTGCAGGGCCTACATGGTGAACAGACTTGAGCGAAGAGTGTCGGTTTTACTGTTAGAAACCCATATTGGCTGATGAAAGCTACCCGCGGAGAATGAGCTATCTACTCGTTGATGACTGCCCGCAGAGTGAGAGCTAATAATTTGTTGCTACCTCGAAGGTGAACTTTATTGACGTCAGAGAGTCAGTTCCAACCAGTAATATCGATCGAGTCAGCGTCTCAGCACATTCCTAACAAACAACACTGCGCTCAGTTCGGCGCGTGCGAAGACTGGCCTGCTCGCTACTGAAATGAATTCCAGTAAAATATTCTAATTTCCTTTAAATAAACCTGTATATCCATTACGATCCTGACACCCCTCCCCTTTCCAAAACTGCCATTTTGTCCCCAAAATGTCGTCTTAACCATTTACAACTAGGAGGGTTGTGTGCATAATCCAATTAGTCTACTTCCAAACCAATTGAATGTTAAAATTGGCATGTCGGGTTAATCCTTGCAGTTGGATACAATTAATTATATCAAATTAATAAAAATAAAACATTGAAGAATTCAGTCTATGAAGACATCAATCACTTATTAGCTACTGTGAATTGCTAAAAATTGTCACTCTTTGAATTAATCGGTGTGTAGTATACACATTTTTAAATTAGAATTACCAAGTGTTATTTGTATTAGAAATGCTGAAATTCAATGTAAATTTATAATTATACAAATTGAATTAAATATTGGAACAAATAATGTTTTAGCTATCAAGCACAGTATATGAAAATGTCATTCATTCATTTTATAATATTCACTCGATCCGTAAATATCTGTTATATTGAATGCCATTCACCACATTTTTTAAAGAACTCAAAAAGTCAAATCTGTTAGTTGTTTTAAGTTTCTAAAAGTTACAAGAGAATATTATTTTATTTACAACTCTGTTTTAGAAGTTACTAAGTTATTCCCCAGACAAACTGCTTTAACTTTAGAATGATATTACTACATATTTTGCTATCGGAAACTAAAATATACAAACTTCCTGAATTACAGAATGTTGGAACAATAATTAATTCTCAGATATTATCGCAATCACCAAGAAGATGGAATTTCAAGCAACACCACACCATAAATGTTTCGTAGTTGGTTAAACTTACGATACGTTGAAGTACTGTTACAATGAACTACATCTGTGTGATTAACTGTGAACCTTCTTGAGTTAAATATTTCCATTAAATGATTTACTGGAACTGTCCAAGTTTTCCATAGTGAGAAAAATAATTTAAGTTCCTTTCTATTATATGAAACTGATAATAATTTCCTTTAGCATTAAATCCTAAATAAGAAGTTACAGTAATGAAGTTAACTAATACAAATGAACATTGAAATTATTCCACACGGTCAATGTTTTAAATGTTCAATTATTGTCTTTGGTACTTAATGTTTGATGATCACTCTTGAGCCGCGGAAGTGGAGAGTCGTTGACCAGTGCGGATGTAGGATTGGATTTCCGCAAGTCAGCAAAGCATTCCTCCGCTAGTGTCGTGGCCGCTCGCGTGATGCGTAGCTGGAAATTCAACTCCCAACAGAAAAAGATTCTAATATTTCCTAAATCTAATCATAGTGAATTCTAGACTCATACATAGTGTAGCAAAATTAATTTTCTTTTGAATGCTAAAACAATAATTGTAAAAATGAAATTGATAATTGTGAAATTTAGTTTTGCATAAATATATGAAATTCACAGTTATACACAATTAGTATAAATTAGGCAAAATCGCGATAGCTCAGATTAAGAACAGATTGATACATCGCTTATATTTTATCAAATATTTATATATCTATCGATATATTGGGAATCATGACTGAAAATCAATCAGACTGTTGAAATTACTATATTGAAAACTTGCTCAACTCACATTCGACTTAGACTTAACCAATGACTTGGGACTACGACTATGTAACTAGCATTTCCATAAAATATCACATTTTACGCTAGATTTTTACAAAGTCAACACAATATTTTTTTATTATTTATTTATATTACATTCTACCTTACAGTCCCCTTAATCTACGCCATAAAATAATTAACAATGCAAAAGGTAATTTTCAACTCGCGATATTACTTTATATCACCTTACACAAATTCTTACATACATCATCTCTTAGTTATCATCACAGCTCATTCGAAATTTATGCCTTGTACATAACACTTGTTTAGTTCCTTCTCGAATCATTGGATTTCTAGACCACTTAGTTACTCTACATTAGTTCCAATTTCGTCAGACACGACTTTAACTTTTCAATGTATGGCCTATATCTAGATTTACGTAAATTATAAATACACGTTCCTTTTGATTAAAATATTTGGTTTTTCTCTTTTTCCCTTTTTTTTATTTTTATTTTTTTCAGTTACTACAATTTTGCTCACCGCGTTTCAGGTGTTGCTATGGGTTTCTTAGGCGACCTATAAACTTAGTGGGGCGCTACGTCACGATATTATTACATTTAGCGATCTTGGCGTTAGTGTTAGGGCAAAGGGTTTCTTCATTCGTTAAATTTCCCTTATTTGGTTCCACTTACTGCTGTGACTTACTTAGTTCACTTACTTTGTGTATGCTACTTGGAATGCATTTGAGTTTAACCACGTGCTTTTCCAGCGTCTCCATATCTAATCTTTGCTTTTCGCGCGTCTTAGAACTTCATCTTAATTTGTGCTAGTTGATCGTCTGTTTACAGTACTCGTTATACCGTGGCCACTAAATTTCATATTCCCGTATTTCATTTCCAACTGGTAATCCATTACTTGTTCGCAAAATTACTACTCTACAGAACTCGCGATATTTTGCTCGCCTTCGCCTGAACGAGCTGGCTCAACCGTCGAAGTTACTGTTGGCAGTTTTACACATTTTCTGTTCACTGTACAGGGTGCTCCCAAAATTTACAAGCTCGGCCCCTTTCGTCCGGCTTTACTCCGGTGCTTCCATTACAGGTACGGATCGCGACTCCGACCATTACAACATATTTATTGGCACAACGTTACTTAAGGAGAATTATTTATTACAGGTAGCGACTGCGCAGATCAAGTTTCAACCGAACTATCTTTTCCTGACTTCATACCGCTCCTGCTTCTGACTTTTAATCGAATTTTTCCCGATGGTCTGGAACATATTTAATGAATTTCGATAACACTCAGACAGTATTTTCCCGCTTCCGTATCACGGCATTGAAGGACGTCTCCCCATATAGCCTGGTTGCGTTCCATCGACTGAACGAAATGTAATTTTAGTCTCCTTAAAAAATACCTTTGTTAAGGACTGGGGCATGGAAGGATTTTTACAGAAATCACCATAGCCCGTTTCTTCCCCCTCTTCATACACGTTGCCCAAAACCCGACGTGGTACTGATACCCGTCAAAATTCTGCAACCGCCTTCCGCGATATGCATTACAATATGCACCATACAATATTTCGACTCTTTCATCGACAATTTATTTATCTCACTATTGCATTCCCTTTCCGCTGCAGCGTTCTCTGTTTCAGCACCTCTCCCATATACTTATTAATCAAACCAGTGGATCTTTCTGAGCACATTTATCAATTTTTTCTTTAGCACACATGTCTATCACACTTCAGCACGTTACATACCTCAAAATACCGTAGTTATTGATAACCAATAGTTTCAATTATCTTATTTATTAGACACAGCATCTTGTTCGAATATTAGTCTTCCATCACCGCGTGACAGTGTATAAAATTACTTTTATTCTTTAATATTTTATTTATAGCCATAACAGCGCGTTTATATTCTCATGGCGTTCTTTTGCATGTATATTAATCACTTGTAAACTAGATTTTACTTTTCGGTTATTTAATAACGTCAATTCATCGACACCACCATGCTTTTATTTAATTGAAACAACAATAATTTTCTCTACGCAATACTTTAATACTTATTTTGCCCTCTGTTTAGTTTTCTTAATTGATCAACTTATGCTTCTAATTATTTAACCAAATTACCGCTGTAACTGCTCATAATATATTCATAAAATCGTGCTTCTCTTTATTTCGCTTCGTAATTTCACGCTATCAGGCTAATCAACAGGATAAGTTTTCGTGAAACAAATAAATTCCATTGCCAAACCAATGATTATTCTGACTTGATTACTGTATTAAATCTTTTCTTACATGAAATTCATTAAACAGAAAATTATAGCACATTGGAAAATCATCAAATGTATGAACTAAAATGGTGCAAAATAATTATTCTTGAATAAAGGAGAGTTTTTTCCGAAAACAACGAGAATATTCCGATTATTTTGTTAAAAATCACATTTTTCTCAGATTAACATTTACAGATTTCGTCGAAGTTAATAGCTTTGTCCGGGCGCCTTTGGTCAAAACATTAACTTGTTCAACCAAATCTTATGACCGCAATTCGCGACCTTTTACTTTTCTAAAAGATTGTCTGATTATATTATTTTGAAGCTATCATAAACTTCTAGAAACATGGTTTGAAGGAATAATTTATTTCCTAACTGTTATCTACCATTTGGGGTCAATTCAAAAATATTATTGATACAGTTCATCACACGAAATGTATTTTCTGTTCCGGTACCAGATTTGAACCGTAATTTTGTCTCTCTGAACAAATGTTTTTGCATTTAACATCTCATATTCGACAAAATATTATGCTCTCCTATAGTCGAATGTAGCATTTGAAGAGAAAATATTAATACGTGTATTTTTCGTTTTCAGTCAATCGAGTATTCTTTATCGTACCATTTCATCAAGATAACTTTTGACTATTAAAGAACACTTACGATATTAAAATTATGCAGTCTTTTCCGCAGAAATGTTCTAACTCATTATTATTCCGATTCACAATTTATAGCACTTCATAAATTATTGTAGACGTACACTTTTAAGACAAGACAATAGATAACACATTAAGTCTTACTTAAAATACATTTTACTGTCGTTTACTTCGTTTTAAAAGCAACATCAGATTAATCAGTTTAATGAAATTTTTGACACTCTAGGTGAATTTGATTTTACTGAAGCAAAATGCGCGTTCTTCCATCGAGACATTCTTGCAAATTTTATAGCATCATGCATTCAATTTAACTCATATTCTATCTTATGTTAACAGGCACAAAATATATAAAACACATTAAATTATTTTTTGAAGAAATGTACAATTCTAATTTTTTTACTTTATCTTGCTTCTGAATTAGAGAAGAATTCCAGACATTTATCTTTTGCAGTACACATTTTAATCAAATTAATATTCTGATACATTTTTTAATGAGTTACTGCTCTGCTCGTGGATCCATTCGATCAGAACTGTAACTACAATCACAAAATCTTATACTGAAATTTATAACCTTTACTATGAGTCCTCCTGAAATTATTTGTAAGCAATTCTTTCATTTGAAATTACAGTTCATCAGAATACATGATTTCAAAACTATTAAACTGAATGATTGATTTTGCGGTTTGCAATTTACCCGCTTATATCGATTTGAACTCAGGCAATTTAATTGCTTGTGTTTCAACATACGAGATGTATCTTTTGTTCTATTAGCTGAGAGATTTACAATTTCGCAAGTATGACCCGATATTTTTTGACTGATCCCTATACTGCGAGACTTATTTACATTATTACTGTCACAAACCCGTGAGTTGCTCATTCTTAAGCGTTTGCGTAATTACTATCGTGAATTTATAACTTCGATTCAACGAAAACAGTTTACAACTTCAAAAAATCATACAATTTTCGCGCAAATTTTCCAAAATTTATTGCTACACATGCATGCCTCTAAAACTCACCGCTTTTCTGCTTTCTGAAGATTCGCTGCCCCTTGGCTCTGCTTGTAGTCGTGAAGCTGGTACTGCCGCTGCTTACGCGATGTCACCGCCCTCGTCATGGAACACCTGCCCCGTCAGCGTCTGCTGTCTGCTGTCGACCTTGCGTAGCTGGTTGATGCTGCCCCGTCGCCGATATATTCTGCCGTAACTGATTAACATTTATGACCGTTCCTCTCAATCGCTCGTCTGCACCATATTTATTATTTTACCATCCAATATTGCTCCAAAATTCTTCTTTGCTACGATGCCTACGAAGGTATTCCCGTCTAGAAGTCCAGATTTCGACTCCATCCCACAGTTTTGATCGCCAGTGTACGATAACATGACGAATTCCACTTCTTGACAACAGTGTAAGAGCCCTATCTGACTGACAGGACTGACAGGGTAGCCGAGGGATAGGTTTGGGTTCGTTGTGGACTTTAACTGTGGTGGGACTCTAGAGGAGAGTTTAACTAACCTCGTGGCGTTCTTGCAGCTGTAGAAGTCTCTTCTATCTTGATGATCTTGAGCTCTTGCGTCTTGTGGGCTAATTAATAAGATGTAATTTGTCAGGAATAATATGACACCAGCCGATTAGTAGGTTCGGCAACCAGGATAGGGGAAGACTGGTACGTGTTAGATGACCAGCTGATATTCTATCCTATTATGAATGATAACAGGCATCTAACGGTTATGAGGTCCCATTTAATGTCATTGAAAGCCGTGAACATACAGCCGATAACATGACTGCTAGGATCCTCCCGACAACGCCTATCTAAGATGCTAATTGCATCTGCTGAGTAACAACTCGTAGACTAATGGATTATTGTATAATTGGATGGCAAGCTAAATGGCTGATGGTATGCCGCCCCCGTGATCTTGCAGGGCCTACATGGTGAACAGACTTGAGCGAAGAGTGTCGGTTTTACTGTTAGAAACCCATATTGGCTGATGAAAGCTACCCGCGGAGAATGAGCTATCTACTCGTTGATGACTGCCCGCAGAGTGAGAGCTAATAATTTGTTGCTACCTCGAAGGTGAACTTTATTGACGTCAGACAGTTCCAACCAGTAATATCGATCGAGTCAGCGTCTCAGCACATTCCTAACAAACAACACTGCGCTCAGTTCGGCGCGTGCGAAGACTGGCCTGCTCGCTACTGAAATGAATTCCAGTAAAATATTCTAATTTCCTTTAAATAAACCTGTATATCCATTACGATCCTGACAAAACCAACAAAAAATTAACATATAAATTCACGGAAAAAATACATAAAATTTTCACTTCTAGCACGTGTACAAACTATTACACAATCCAGTGCTCTAAAAGACATTCTCATAATTTTAGGTAAAGAAGCATACAATGTTGTATTTAAGTTGCTAGAAACTTTCGTTATTATCCATATAAATGTTTTATTTAATTAACATCTGAGAACATTATAAGTTCTTCTCTTGTGTCTAGTTTACTGAGTTTATGTAAAGTCACCAGTCGCCTTATTTACCAATTAGTGACATAAGTTTACACCACATAAATGGTATTTTCCACCACAATGTCATTCAGAGCACTATCATTTTCGTTCAAATTGGCCTACGTGACGGTACAATTGCATCAATCGTTTCTAAAAGCTGTCAATCAATATGGGATGAACTTCATACCAATCAAATGCCTTTACTTACTGAAGAGATGTTTTTAACCATACCGGAAGATTATTTACCCAATGGAATTTTCCCTACTGTACCGGCTGTGGAAAGGATATAGCGATTGAATGCCCTGCTAATGTTTTTCAGCTACAAGCAGTACTACTCCATCATACTTCAAGCAATTGCTGATTCAAATTTTCAGTTTATCTATATACATAATGTACGCTACGGCAACCAGAGCGATGGTAGATTTTTTACTAAAAATGTGTTCTTTCAGCACCTTGAAAAAATTTCATACATGTCCCTTAACCAAAACCTATATACCAGGTTCTTATATTATCTTACCTAGAAGTCATACTTGTTGAAGTCCTATTTTCGAAGAGATTTACAACGATATGAAGAAACATTCTAGACTCTCAACAGCAAGTAGTTGAGAGTGATTTGGGTATACTAAATACAAAATGGAAGATACTGACAAAGGAAATAGAGGTACGACCTGAAAATGTTGATACAATTATCTAGTGTGTTTGCCTATTGCACAAAAAAATCTTAAATAGTTATAGATAACACTTAAAAGTTACAATAATTAATAGTGGTTCCACCGCATCCTGATCTGGATTTTCCTTGGTTTTCCCAGATCACTCCACGCGAATGCTGAGAGCCTCCTGCCATATCCCGTATATCCCTTCCAAACTGTTCCCCTTTCGGATAGGTGCAATGCACCCTCCGCCACACACTTGTAGTGAATCGCGGAGTAATAGTATTGTCATTCAGAAACTTACTATTTTCTTTTAAATCGGCGGTTTAACGCTAGTGCCTGACGTTTTGGAGGACGTAGGTTCGGTCTCCCACTGGTCATCCCGATTTCGGTTTTCCGTGGTTTCCTTAAATCACTTCAGTCGAATGCCTGGATGGTTCCTTCAAAAGATCATCACAGAATTTCTTTCTGTCCTTTCCCCCAATCCTGTTCCACCTTAGTGACCTAGATGTCGACGAGGGTTAAAGTAATACGAAAAAAAAATAAAAAAATGATAAAGTACAGCTTGAATGTTAAATAAACTGAATGCAATGCTTTAAGCACGCCAAGTGGACAATTGTTTCCCAAATTCTGTGAGATAATTCATAAGTAATATTGCACCATAGCTAAAAGTGTTCAGCCGTGGATCTTGATGCAGTGCAAAACTAGAAAAGGACAAAATTTATTTATAACTTGATCTTTCACTCTCTGCTAACGAAGTAAATTCTAGCCAATTTCTGTAATTTAACTATCGTTATAAGGTATAATAATGTACAGAATAATCAATAGACAACTCGGAGAACTTTTGTGATCAATTTCACATATCTAATACATGTGAGCAGAAACGATAAATTTGATGAACAGCTAAGCATACGTTTTTTTACTTCATCAGTTTTTAGACTGATTTCATAGAATCATCCATACAGAAAGAATTGCATTATTGAAAGAACTGCGTTACTGAAAGCATTGTATGGCCTCTGGATACCCCGTTTCATCAAATAGTTTTAGATGAACTTCTTCATCCAAATAAAGTAAGACATAACAAATTTATCCACATTTAGGATCAGTTTCAAACCTTAAGAGCAAGAGGATGCTCTGTACCACTTCTCGTCCCTATACATTACTTTCAGGAGAGCACTGACAACCAACAGGTAATTGTGGTTGATGTGAAGCGTAATGACAGCTTTGCTAATAATTAATTGATTTACTCTTAGTTATTGTATACTTATCAGTTTCTATAAAATTTACGATTTGTTTAAATTGTGGTGCTTACACATGAAATATTGATTTCAGCCGTGGACTTATGACGCATCCGTCGTGGCATTCGCCTGGAGAGATTTAAGGAAAACTAAACCGGAAGCTGGCTTCACCAGCAGGGCTACCTTCAATACTCTTTTTAAAAGTCATTATTTATCAATTACTACGAAGATGAGACTCTTGCGCTGCTATGTGTTTTCTGTCCTGTATGGCGTTGAAACGTGGACATTAACGGAAACTATCAGTAAATGGTTAGAAGCTTTTGAAATGTGGATATATCGAATAATGTTAAGAATATCATGGACAGACCTCACCACAAATACTGAAGTGCTGCGTAAAATGAGAAAAGATATGGAAATATTGACCACCGTAAAATTACGGAATCTACAGTACCTTGGCCACATCTTGAGGAACAACAGCCGTTATGAACTCCTGAAGTCTGTTCTCCGGGGGAAAATATCAGGAAAGAGAAGTGCTGGAAGAAGAAGAACTTCCTGGCTAAAAAATCTGAGAACATGGACCTACAAGACAACTGCGAAGCTAATCCGAGCATCAACCAGCAGAGTAAAGACAGCCAAGATGGTTGCCGACATCCGGAATAGATAGAACAAACCGGAAACTGTGTAATAAGACTCCTGACTTTAAGGACTCGACATTATTGCCTGTCATGCCCTATAACATTCTTGACATATCTTCCAAGGGCGTATTTTATATTACGGACGTAGTGATGTGATGGCGCGATCAGTTTATAAATTATTTTAAATAAGCCGCCAGCCTGCCCAATTTAACAAGAGTGTAACTGCAGCAGAATGTGTGACTTCTGCGTCAGTTGGAGCCTCGAGGAAACTTCCGGCCTGCCCAGCAGGGCGCGGGTACGGCTGATGCAAGACAAACAATTTGGGGGCCTGCCAGCTCTCTTTCATCACGAGCCGCAAATTGCTGGCTGGGGAGGCTGCCTTCTTGGGCTGACCTGCCGCTGAGTGAAGGCAAGGAACTTGAGGGTTGTCCAGGGTTCACTGCAGACGCTGGCACAACATAAATATACCGAGCTTGGTAGGTGGGCGGTTAGCATTCATTTTATCACTGGACCAGACTTACAGATTCCAGTTTCCCATGATTCCGGAAATCATTCCTGGGGAATCCTAGGATGATTGCTTCAAGAAGCTACGGCCAGTTTCCTTCCTTACCCACAGTTTCATCCTTGATGCCCTCTCAGTTGACCATCAGTAAGCCACCAGTAAGAAACAAAAAAGCAGTTTAAACCGTATAAACTAACATCAACAAAAAATTAACAGCAGTGGTAATATAAAAGTAAAATACGAGTGCTAATATTCTGCTAAATCACGGACCTCTCCATCTGCTCGATTTTCCAGAAAATTATGTTCATCTACCGTACTGAAGCTCCATCAATTTATGTCTCTCTACTTCTTGTCCGTTTTAAGGCTCTTTCTCACTACTCTAGTAATTTAGTTTAGTGGCGAGTAGTTTAGTATCTAAATCACTCGCTACTGACCAAAAATCGTTCGCACTACGGTCGAGTACAGTACACAAGTAGCGTGATATTTTGCCAGATGAACAGGCTGCAACACAATCAATTGAATGAGCTGATAGAGCTTATGTTAATCGTAATTTTAGAAGAGGTGGATGAAGAAGTTTATGCCATAAAGGGGAAAAAAAATCAATGGGTACGAAAATGGATTAATAGAAGGAATGAACTAGGAGCTGTAAATTGTCTTCTGAAGGAATCAGCGTCAGAAGATCCCTAAGAATAGTTTGAGAATGACCAAAAGTTGTGTTAATGAAAATTCAGTGTGAAGATACCTATTTAAGAAGTGCAATTCCGGCAATTACAAAATTACTGGAAGTTCTCTACTTTATTTCCACCGGATGTAGTTTAAGGTTACACACACACCTCGTATTTATACACGAAAATTAGCTGTTTCCTAATTCATCACAGTGTGAATGAATCTATGAAACATTAAAGGAATTGAAGTAATGTTTCGTAGAGAAGCATCCAGTAAAGTGAATCATTTTACTGAAGGAATGTAAACTGTTTCAGTACCTGCGCCCAAATTTTTGCACTATTTTTTTTTAACTTCTGCGAGTAGATCGTTCTAAAAAAAATTTTATCGCGTTAGGTGGTACTTCTAATAACAGCAGTAATAATATCTTATTGTATAATCTAGATGCTATTGTAATAAAATAATTAATAAAATTGCGCACTAAGCAGATGTTTTCAGTTTACTTCCCACCAAATCCAGGTATGTTTATTGTATTTTGTTTGTTTCTATAGTGAGAGGACTTAATATTCTGCAAGCACTCATGTTCTATATATTTGGAAACAAATTTTAAAATTGTTTCTCCGGTCCAGCGAAACGACATTTTGCGGCAGATAATTAACTCTTCTTAAAAAGTAGGTTCAGGCTTGTTTAACCGATGAGCCAGTGGGCAGTGGCGCGTGGTGGGGGGTGCTACTCGCCCGGTTTAATAGAACAAAACTACTAGACTACTAGACTAATTTTCATTGTTCACACACGTTTAGTTACTAAATCACTCGCCACTCGACTAAATTACTAGCCAAGTGCGAACGAGCCATTAGTGCGAACGAGCCATTAGTGCACAGTTTCGTTCTTTCAAACCATGCCACGTCTCTAACCGTCTTCCCACATCTCCCCTGAAAGTATGGTTGGTGTAGTAGCTAGTAGCCTATGCATTCTTGAAGCTTCTGTTCTTCTTCAGATTACATGCCCAGTTAGTAATCGGTGAAATTAGACCGCTTCTGATTGAATCTTATTCAAAATTGGCTTAAAAGTAATAGACACTTGTCACCCATAAAATGGCGTCTCCAATACCATTATTCATAATCAAATCAAAACGACACACAGAACTAATGGAAGTCATGAGGAACAAAGGCTTTTTGCAGCAAATTACCTATTATTTTACTGTTAAAAAAGTAAATCCTTTAAATCAAATTTCTACTTTGTTAAAAAAAGGCTTACATAACTTTTCATATGGGTCTACAGAAAACTGTCAGATTCAAACATAAAAATAGATAACCATAAAAATACGGTGCTTTATTGTCATCTGTATCAATAAGATTACAAACTTATGAATAATTTAATGTAGCAGTAAAACACTGAGAATGAAAAAAGTTTCATTAATGGGCAGACATTGTGGGGTTACATGGCTTCATTAACATAAAAGGTTCTAACATCACAATGAAGGTAAATTTAACCGGGAGAATTAATGATGGACGGTCGGCGGCTAAAAAACGTAAGTGATTAGAATCATCTGAGAAGAGTTTAGGAGAAATGTAGAAGGAATGATGATTATATAAGTATATGCGGGAAAACACACCAAGCAAAACCTGTTTTCTAACAAGCGTTTCCACAGAGAAATACGAGAAAAATTTATTAGTCGTATCACGGCTCTATTTTCATGTTGGCTGCTGATGTAGCGGGATATTGGCGACATATAGGAGCATGAAGTGAAATCACACCAAGGAAGCGTGTATACTATTATTTCTCAAGGTATATATCAAATTCCAGTAAAGGGAGACATTTATATGTAGTTAAAAAGCGTTGAATCTAATTCCTGTGCTTTCCTTAATACCCCGCGAACTGAAAGGCAAAGTCTATTTCACGGCAGAAGATATCGCTGATGATATCAGAACGAACAGCTAATCCGCTTTCCGCCACGGCAGCAGCTGGCGTTATTCAATTACACGCGATCTCCAACGCTTGCAATCGCAGATTAATGCAATTACGAAAATCTCTGAAGCGAACACGTCATATCTGCAAATATTTAAAATATATTCTGTTAATTACATTTACTTAAATCTTCTTCAGTCTATGAGCCAGAGATTAATACCCGAACTTTGACCGAAATATGTAGCGCACTTTGACAAAGGTCATGATTTCAAAAAGATTTATCTACCAGAATATTGCAGCAAAATGCAAATTATTAAAGTGTTTCGTAGGATTTTATGTTTCACAATTAGTATTAAATATAATTATTAAAACGTGTATGACAGATGGTCTAGTTCTGGGATATTCGAGAGATGGTGTTTGACTGGCCATTGACCGTTCACTATGCCGAGATTTTCTGGGGCTTTGGTCACGAATGTTTCCCAAATTCAGCGGTTTCTCACGAGAGAACAGAAAACGATTCCAACCAATAGAATAGCTGCTGACAAAAGGACGCCTAACGTTACGAATCACATGTGTAAAAATATCCGCGTGATACTAATCGTCTGATTATTTTTGTCCCCATGTCTCATCGTTGGAGAGGCGTGGCAAACAGCGGAATGATGGGAGGAGACGCAAGAGTCATACTTGGAGGGTGATTGAAAGTGAACTCAGTACCCGGCCTCAGTGAAACAGGTTAAAGGGATTCTGAACTAGGAGTAATTACTCATGTCAATAAAGAGATATTTGTTCATACTTATAATGATGTTATATCATTTACGAGCTAGTTTGTTGAGTGAGAACGTTCAACATGATTGTATCTAAATGTTATAATCTCGCGAAGGCACTATTGTCAAAAACTATTAAGACTGGTATTCACCTGTTCCAGCACCACCCTGTCTTTTTATCGCTAGAAATACTACCAAATAATTGGGTATGTGAAACTGTTTTGAATTTGGAATGTATAGAGAGGAAGACGACAACTGATACAACAGTGGATATTTTCTCGTGCTGATCATCCCTTCTATAATTTCTAACAGCTGCATAAATTTAGTCGTAAATGTGGAGACATTAGATTCAAACAATATAAATTTTGCGATCATCTGAACTATTTGTTGCATCATCAACGGAAGAAATGACTTCACATATACTTAATATACGTCAATCGTGACTAACAGTAGGCTTACAATCCTGAATTTCACTAAATCCAACTTCATCCGAATATGGAAACCATCATCATTTTATATTCAGATATTTTATCTGAATTAAATTTGATGTCTTCGTACAAAAGTTAAGTGGCTCAAATAAAATTTTATTTGCCTGATTAGTAAGCACTTTATTAAAAAAACACAATATTTATTTGTCACTTCCACGAGAAAATCGTCTATTGTAATTGCAATTTTCATTAATGTTGACAGTAGGAATATGTGATTTAACAACGAACCAGAAATATCACTGGAATTTCCGTAATCAATTTACATACCTTACCAGCAGTTTGTAGCTGACTCATTTTTAAAAATTATTTTACTTTATATATGTATTAATAAATACTAAAGGAAATGTTATTAGGACTCAGTAAACACTTGCAGAAGTGACATAAATTGAAGAAAGTCTTGTGAGGGTTACAATTCTGCTCGTTTTACCTAATCACAATAAAACGCTTATAAGCTAACTTATGGTCTTGAATTCTTTGTACCAATGTTCATGGTTGTATTGAATCATTTCCTTTAACAGGTAGATTTTAATTTCCTCCACATACCATTGTTCATAGAAATTAGAGGACTTGTATTAAGTTGCTTCTACGTGATTTGAAATGATTTTTAATTTCTGATGTTTACTGAAATTGTTTGATAGTTTGGGTTATGTTGTTATGCGTGCTTACTTCTAACGTGCGCTGAATTTGTTTGGTACCCTTTTCCGAGATTTATGTGTCTTTTCCTGTCTCTGACCGTAATTATGTTTTCATGTACCAAATTTGTGTTGACTCAACAACTCGAGCGTTAATAAACCGATAAGTATGAAATTTTATAGAAAGTAGGATTTTAGCTGTTGCTTAAAAAAACTTAAATTTTTAAATTCACAAAAAATGCCGTCTTTTTAAACGCTAACTATGAATATGCCAATTGATGTTAATTTTATAAGCAAGTATTCGTAATTGAAATAAATAAATAGTGATTAATAATAACCGGAAGAAGTTGCTGTTTATCAATAATTGTAATGTTAATTAAACATAATCTATTTTGAGCTAATGAAGCGAATAACAACTGCCCCCTGGCAACGGATTTCTCAATTTACTGTTTCTAATTATGTTTTTGGTGGGAAATTTATGCTGCTGTCCAAATCCCTAGTTCACCAGTAATAACATTTTAAATGTTTATTAAATTACTCTGTTCGAAGATAAAATGTTTGTGCGGGATTTATTATTTTTTATCAGTATTGAATATTCCCTACCAATAGTTAGGAAATTATTAGAGAAAATTGTTCTGGTACCTCTGACAGTGGAATACTTGTGCCAGTAGTTTTGTTGTTAAGATTGTAGGATGGGCAATCCCGACGAACACCTACAGTAGGTGTATAGATTGGGATAGTTAGGAGACGTCTGTTGAGCTCTGAAGAGGAACTCCTTGCAAGAATTCTCGCTGCCAGTAACACTGTTCAAGCAACACCAGGGATGTTAGAATGGGTACGACAGAACTTTGTGTGACGATGCCATGCCTGCATTAATGCAGGGGGGCCACATTTTGAACAACTACTGTAAATGTGGTCATTTCAGAAACTTTTGCAGGTAAATGGAATTCACTATTATTGTACCGTAGACTTAAGATTTTCGTTCTCTCTGACATCTAGTTACAAGCGCCGTTACTAGTCCACTACTTACTATTCCGAAAATTATCTTAGGGTGCTGGGGAGTATTCAACGGGAATTCTGACGTCATGATCATAGTTGGGAAGTTGAGATCCTTAGTTTGAGTGCTGTGCGAGGCTAAGGCAGAATGTGAGTAGATTTTCACTCATAACTTTCGATTCGGTTTTTTCCTGACCAGGTAACCTTACTTCAGATTCATACATTTACCCTTCCCCATCAACCCTGAAAGTTTGTAACTTCATCACGGAATCACCCCCTTATAAACTTCTGAATGTTACTTGAACGGTATTTGCTTACATTTAGAATCTTCTCACACAACGCTACTGAAAAGAAACCAGTTACTAATTGAAATCACCAATCAGTTTCTGTTCAGTCACTGCACTAGTATTTGTATGGAGGCTCACACACGGGGTGATCGGTTAGTAACCAGTCCGTAAAGCGTCCGTGATTGGTTCCAAGTGACGCTGCATGCCAGTTACCGCGCTATTAGTTACAAACTAGTTTCTAACAAAAATGGTGGATCAGGCAGCTTGTGCTCAAATCTAGAAACATCCTAGTTTATTTAACTACAAGTTGAGTGAATATTCACAAAAAGATGTCTCAGAAAAAGCATGGAATGTTATCGGACAGGAAGCAAATTTATCAGCTATGTAAACGTATTTATTAATAAAGAGTAACGAACAATATTTTATAAAAACACTTCAGATTTATTTTTCTTAAATTAATTTACATAATATAATTCCAGTCCCAAGAAAATGCTCGTTGTGGAGTAATAAAGTAATTGGCTAAATTATTTCTGGTGTCATATGACGAAGAACGAGAAATTATTTTAAGTTGTTACGACAGTGGTATTATGTGTGGTGTTGAAGATACATTATTTTTAAATTTACTTGGACTGTACGGGACTCCTTCCCCACTCCTGACATAATTATGCAATATGCAAGCAGATTTTACTACGTTAATCACTTTTTGCTGATCATTACATCGTATGGGACTGTTAAACACTGAAATTTTTTCAACTATGGCAAATGTACATTCTATAGTTTTTCTTCCTCTACTAAGTCTACAATTAAATACTCTTTATATGTTATTATGAGTTCTTTGAGGATATGGTCTCGTTAAATATCGCGTAAAAGGGAATGCTTCATCGCTTACGAACTAGAAGGGAAATCGTTGGTGTTATCATCACTTCGTAGCTTTGCAGGCAAAAGTTTTTATTTAAATATGTAATTTTTTAAAATCTCCTATTCCTTCTTTGAATAATATAATATAACACCCTCATTTTAAGAAATCGTCGCCTCGCTGTCTGTGATCAGTTCCGTTTCCTTTGAGTAGCGTCGTTTGAGAAGGGCCTTATAGTCTACATGTGATTTCATCCAATCATTAATTTCCTTGTGACTGCAGTCTTTGATATTGTTGCAGCCTTTATTCATTGTGAACATAGATATATTATTATAGGGAGCAAAAATGTGCAAGTCGCTCTCTCGTAAAGAGCACAGTGGTGATTTTCATCCGTGAGACATCTGCTTGGTGGAGGATTCCTCAATGAACTACGGGTTGTGCGTGGGCACGTACTGCCAGGGGCAAGCGGTGGCGACAAAGGAACAGCGTAACATAACAGGTGGTAGGATGGAGGGACCTTGCTACTCGCAGGGCTAGGCACTGTAGCAACCACACACATAGTATATGACTTTCTGCGTGTCCCTCAAGCGGCAGCTGGGAACCGCAAGAAACGCATCAGTTTAAAGCAGGGGTCCCCAAACTTATTATCACGTCGACCCCCTCTTAGAACATTTGTCTTCTCATTGACCCCCAGATTAAACGTTTAATAAAAACCAGTGCTGGATGTGGGGGGGGGGGGGTGTAAAACGGGGTGCCAACTTGAAGGGGGTGGCAAAATCATGGGCGGCGATTTAAGTCGCAGAAACCTTTTTTTAGCTCTACTAGTACACTGGGTGCCGGGCAGCGACAACAATGAGTTTGGCCTACACTGAGGCGGCGACAATAATGTCGTTTGGCCGACAGTTGGGCCAGCGACAACAAAACAATGTGTTTGGTCGACAATCGGGGCGGCGACGGCAAAAATGGGGGCTCCAAATAATGTTGCAAGGGGCGGCATTCCCACAGTTTTTGCGCCGGCTCGAAAAATTCCTGGATCCACCACTGATAAAAATTTTAAACCATTTTTAGCATTTCTGATGCTAAGCAATGAGGAGACTTTCATTACAATCCAAAGAAAGTATTTATAGTTCCCACACCTTAAAAAATCCACCCAACAACACTAACAAAAAAGGAGATATTTTACACTGTTATTATAATCGTAAAAAATAATAACAAAATTATAGATAGATGAAAACTAGCCTATAGCCGTAAGTGTCATAAAATGTAAAACACAAAATAATCATTTAAAACTTAAATAAATTATATTCGATGAAAAAACCATCTCCCATTTTACGACTGCTATTGAATACATTAAAAATATGTTAACATATCTTTTTTTTTATTAAATTAGGTAATATTAGTGAGATGTACGGGTCTGAAGGGCAGCAGCAAGATTACTGATGTTCGGTTGAAAATTGGTAAGTTTTAATCGCAAATCACCACGGTTTTTTCCAAGTTCAGTCTCTTTCTCTGTTTTGTCAAAATAGCGTTCGCGTGTCTAAAGCCAGCTTCAACCATGTATGAAGTTAGGAATGCAAGTAAGAAAGGTTTGGCTTCTGCTCTGAGCTTGGGGTATTTTGTATCAATATTGTTATTGCTCCAAAATTCGCTGAGGTTTTTATTTTTAAACAACGCTTTAGCTTCCAGATCTACGCATATTTCAATCAGTTCAGCTTCTAAGCCAGGTTCATTACCTTCATTATCAATTTTAATATCAAATGGAGAAGCAAACCATTCAGGAACATGCATGTTCTCCAAGTCTTCAAAACGTGCTTTGAAGTCTTCTCTTAATTTATCGAGACGTTTAATATATATCTCCACATCACGGTCGGGTATCTCTTCATTTTAGTTTAGCAGTCGAATGTTTGAAAAATATTTAAAATCTTTACGTGCCTGTGAAGATTTTAACAGGTCCATTTTTAGTTGAAAAGCCATTATAATTGTTAGAGCTTGAACAATTGTAACATTTTTTATTGCAAACACTTCTGTACTTCGTTAAATTTTGAATAAAGATCTGCCAAATAGAACAGATGGTTATTGCACTGTTTTAACTCGTCACATAGTAATGGATCCACATTCTTAAGAAACTCTGCAGACGAGTCGTACAAGTCAACAAGCCTCTGCAAACTATCACCATTTGACAACCACCTTACCTCAGTGTGCAAAAGTAATTGATTGAAAGGTTCATCATTTTCTTCACATAACTTCGAAAAACAGTCAGGAATTGAGAGGATGAGCTTTAATTTTATTAATTGACCTAATACACACTTTTAGAGTATCATGCAGATCGCCACTCAATTTTTTTTGCTACAAGATGCTGCCTGTGTAGGACACAGTGAACGGTACGTACTTTAGGAACCTTTTCCTTCAGAAAGACGAAAAATCCTCTATAACGGCCTACCATAGCAGGTGCACCGTCAGTAGCTACTGCAGTAATATTCTCGAAAGGAATGTTGTGCTTGTTCAAATAATCTTGCAAACATAAAAAATTTGTCTCACCTTTTGAATCAGTTTGAAGATATTTAGCAAGCAGAAATTCATCAACAGTGTAATTCAGGGATGGACAATGGAACCTAACTTAAGCCATGTGAAGATTTGAAATTACGAAAGTTGATTCATCAAGTTGAATAGCAAACTTACAATGCTGGAGCTCAGAGGTCAAAATGTTTTCCACATCATTGACCATTTCCTCTATATGTCACTGCACAGTATTTGCACTCAATGGTATGCACTTTAAAACTAGTTGAGAGTCTTTCTTCATAACATTTTCAATTACATCTTTTATAGCTGGTATTATAATCTCTTCACCAATAGTGTACGGTTTGCCTTTCTTTGCTATGTTAAGAGAGATGCTGTAGAATGTCCTCAGTCCTCCTCCACTGTCAGCGCCAGCAGATGATTTCAAAGATGTACTTAAATCTGGCCAAACTCTCAATTTCTCTTTTAGCATTTTCAAATACTCAAAATCTTTGTTTTTCTTATCAGAATTGATCCTTTCCAAGTGGTCTTTCATTTTCGCCGGCTTCACAGCATCATTGGGATTTTTGATATACCAAGCACATAGCAATAGTTTCATTAGCAAAAGATGGCACAAAACCATTTTTCAAATACTCGTGTGAATATTGTCTACATTTCTTCTTAGCACTGGCAGACGAGATTGTATGTATTAAACTCAGATTTATAATATGAACAACACGATACGATCGCAGCACAACAAAAAAGTGGCAGAAAGAGACGCAACTTATTCCCGCACGAGCTATAAAGAACTGCCTGTTCTTTCTCAGAGTGCATTGTTGCTACTTTTTGCTAACAATATATATCTAGACTTGGAAGGAATAATAATTACATCTGAAAGTTACCTACACAATAGAATTAGACAGGAAAAAGATATAAAAACAAGTATCTAAATTTAATGGTTTTCGGTATATTACGATATTTTCTATGTAAAGGACAAAATCTACATTTAGATATACAATATATAGAGTGGAAACCATACTAGAGTTCTCCACCTCTGTGGCTTTACGACTCGTCGACAGCGCGGTCATTAGAGGCGGGATGGAACTGGAAAGAATTCGGCCAAGGCTTTTTGGAGGAAGCATCCCGGCATTAGCCTTGAGTGATTTGGGGAAACTATGGAAAACCCAAATCCCGATGCCCGGATGGGGATTCGAACCGGCATCTCCCGAATATAAAATGCTTAAATACCCGAAATAAATAAAAAATAAAGTTTTAATACTTGTTGAGTTCATCACGTAGCTTAGCTATAATAAAATAATTGTGATGTTGAACTTCTTTCTTATCCCAAAGATAATTCATAAATTGTGTCTACATTCGTTTCTCACAGGAATAACCACTAGCAAACCAGCAATGCGAGTGAAGAGTAAAGCGGTGAAATCATTATTACCTCACCGCTTTGCGCCCCAGTATGAGTCACTGCAACAATCCAATTGGTTTATTTGATTTCGCTGCTTTGTTCTTCGCTCTCGTCGTTGCTATGCTCTCCGCTCCAGTATGTTTTCTCCTTAACACATACCTAAAGTGACGCAGGCTTCGGTAAAACTCAAGTTATAATGGGGGTAGTCAGTTATTTTGGATTTTTATTGGAATATTCCCATTTTTTTCCTAGACAATTTAATTGATCCTCTTTATTATCAATCGACCCCCTTTCGACCCCCATGTATTAATCGACCCCTGGAGAACTCTTATCGACCCCCAGGGGTCGATACCGACCACTTTGGGGACCCCTGGTTTAAAGTGAGTGCATAAACTAGTATTCTTCCATTTAATACACAAAGGTCTTCCTTATCAGTCTTTCCTTTATTGATCAAATGCTCCATTTTTTATACCGTAAACTAATATTGAGCATCGTAGATGAGCAGTAACGCTCTGGACTCTCATATGGGAAGTCGTGGGTTCGAATCCCCGTCTGGTCATTCAGATTTCTGTTTTCCTTGGTTTCCCCAAATCACTCCAGACGGATTCCGGGATGTACCTTCAAATAGGTCATGGCCGAATTCTCTCCCATTCCTAGATCCCAGTCCTATCCCACCTCTAATCACCTCGACGTCGATGAGGCGTAAAGCCGTCAACTTAGAAAAGCGCATACTAATTAGTTCGCCTAAAAAAAAAAAAAGAAGATTACCTTTAATGTTCTTAAATATTTGATTCAGATAATGTAATTTTTACATTTTTCTGTACGTAGTACTTACATCTGATTGTTCCTTCCACTTTGGAATTAACCTTTAGCCCAAGTCTTAAACTGTTAACTTGCCTCTTCCACAAAAGTCATTATATCACAATTACTTCGTCTAGGAGGAGAAATGTTTAAAATTTAATTATTCGTATTAATATTTCTATTCCAGGTTATGAAGTATCTGAAAAAGTTGCCGTGCATTATCATAAGAGTATGAGATTTAAAGGTAACCACTTTTGATACTTCATAAACACGTCGAAAATTTTGTGAAGTCTGTCGAATGATAGGGTCTACTAATTCGAATGGATGTTTTAAGCTTCTTCACCGTCGCTCACAAACTAGGTAATCTTATTTAGAAGTTTGGTAAATCTGCTAATAAAAAAAAATTAAAAAAATCATAGGTTAATATTCATTTGGAGAAATCACAGTCATTTGTTATTCAATTTTTTGATGGCATTACGATAATACACGTTTGATCGGTTGATTATGAGAAGCCAAACTAATATTTAATTTATATAATCATTTAGGTTCTGTTAAGCAAAAGAAGCGGCTACTTAAAAAACTATTTTTTTTTAATTCTTTTCAGAAAATTATTTTTAATATTTAAATAATGAATAATCAGTAAGTGTGCCCGTACCAGACTTATATTATGTAATATTTCTTTCCTGCCTTCTTTTTTAGCTATAATGCAGATTTAAACACTAATTAAACGTTTCTAATTATAGTTAAATGTATATAGGAGATAAATACATATTCAGACCATTTTCCAAGTTTTGGTCATATCATTATAATATTTTAAGTGATAGGGTCATATTTCTAGAAAAAATCTGGTAATTTTTTGATAGTACCAGAACTCCGCTTATAGAAGTGAAGGAATTAGGATAATTATCCACAGAACTATACTACTTTATACATTGGAGGAAAAAACAAAACTAATTGTCACAAGATTGCTCAGAATTCACCAGTCAAGAATTAAAGTTATAAATTTTTGTCACTTTCTAAATGTTAATGTTCCGCCCACCTTTTAATCTCGACAATGCAGCAGCAGCATGCCTGTGTCGATCCTTGTCAGTCAATTTATAATTGTCGCCAATGCTTTTGAAAATAATCCTCAGTCATCGTTGAATCTACCATTTTTTTTGAAAGTGCGAAGTTATTCAATTTTCCAGAGGTGTAGTGAGTGCACGGAAGAAAATCATGCTGTCTACATTAAAGCGAAACTAATAGATAAAATAAATGATGTACAATTGAGTATGCTTTGATGAATAGTACATTTAAAAGTTTGGTCATATTCTTATGTTTAGGTCATATTTATCAGTTTTAAGGGCATATTTGCATGCATATTTCTCTATTTTTTTGGGCATAAAGATTTGAACACTAGAAATAAACCTCAGTTACAGATCGTTTGTTTTTAAATGACAAGGACCTCGGTTATATTATCGATATGTGTTGAGTTAATAGCTATATGCTGATCCTTACGTATGGCTGCACATGAAGTGGGCTGTAGGACCACCGGGGTTCGATTCCATGTTTCACTGTGGGACAGGAACTGGACGTTCTAATTATGACACTCTAGTTAAGTGTATCTCCTTCGGGACGACCAACCCATTTTTCAGGCTGTGAAATACTTTAGTCCGTACTAGTTATTCTTTTACGCCAGAAACTGAAAGAAAAGACAAAATTACGAGTGTCAAATCTGTTTACACAGATGGTAAGTTCTTGAGTAATATTTTATTTGGAAATGGTTGGCCCCAAAGAAAGTCACTTATTGGGTGTGACACCATCATTCACTTCGAATTTGGAATTTATGCTGTTTATTCACCGACAAACTATCAAAGGCTTGTTGGAGAGGCAGGAAAAATGAGGGAAACACCCCCGTTTTTTTTGCTCCTTCCTTACTTCTGGATTTAATTTGTACGTAAATATTAATCGCATCTGTGCACGTCATTTGTTTGTACCAACCCTTGAAATTACCAATGCACAGGCCTCATTGTAAGCAGTAGTAGTGGTGGTGGTGCCTTTCGCATTAAAAAGCAAATTGTTTTATTTGTAGGTATATTAACTATAACATTTAACCCCTAATTGAATCGCAAAGTCCCTATGTTATAGTTTGTACAATTTAAACACTTCAACACCTATACTAAGCGAACAGTGTAATCTGCTGGCAAGTGAACTATTTCCGTGTATACAAGAGCATGGAAACTATGCAACCGTATACAAAGAGAGAAAAAAATCATCGTTTTTCTTTCTTTGTATATGTTTATGATGATTACTCTGAAAACTTACAATTATATACGAAAGTTACACCCTGTACTTAAAAATCGACCGCTGTGGGTCAATATCGACCAGTTTGGGAATCATTTGTCTTGTAGATGACGGGAAACTGCTTAAAAATCGTTATCATCAATGCAGATGCTGTGGAGAAATTTGAAATCTGGATCCACTTTACTTTTGCATGTAGATGGAGGTTCAACAAAATTAACAAAATCGCCTTTCTAACTTTTGTCATATGGCGTAAGAAAAACCTTAAACAGACTTTTGTGAAATTTTCTGTTTGAATATTAAATCAACTAATTTTGTTTTTAATTATCTAATGTGTGCTGTGTTATAATACATGGGAATTAACGAAACATATGAAATGTAGTTGAAGGCATAAAATGAAATACTTTACGCTACTGTTGAACGGCCACTGAGAATAAACGTAAAGTAAACAACAGAAAAATTATATTTATTTTTCTCTATTTATTCGAAATCCTTCATCCTACTCTTCAGAGCCATATGAGCAGAATTATACGTAATTTTTTTATCCAGAAAGCTTTATGCATGACTACTCACTGTCTGAATCAGAATGCATAAACTGCTGTATTTTTTTATTTACTAAGCTAACTAGGCCGTAGAATGTATTGTTAGTTATGAGTCAAGTCAAATAAACCACGTTTATAACAGCAGAAATGTCAAAGGGAGTTTACTTTATCTAATTCTTACATTTGAAGTGATGCTAAATGTTCCACGTTATTGCCGAGAGAAAAACGATGTTTTCTAATCTGCAACACTGGTCTTTGTTTTTCAGCAAGCACTGTGTGCTTAGCACACACTAAAAATCCAACATCGACGAGTTCATGGAAACTGTAAATACAACCCAGCACCATCTTCTTCAAAATTCATGTTTTAAATGTACAATTTAAAAAAATAAATGAGCTTGTCCTTTTTCCGAGACCAACTATGCAGGAAAACTTAGATTCTGTAATACCTGTTAACCATACACTAGTAATGAAGTGTCTATAGATAGCCAGGGTGGTATGGGTCAGTTAATGGAGTGGAAGTGGCGAAGTAACTACTAATACAGAGTTTTGAGAGTGATATTGGGAAAATTTTGTAAATATATTAGACTTTTTCTGGAAGGGTAATCCATGTTACCAAGGAAGCACTGTGGATAACATTTGACAAAGATTAGTAAAGTTATGTTCTGTGTGATACCCTGCTTCTTAGGGACAGGTAGTTACCATGGATGCTGTTACTCCTCCACGGTAATTGCCAGGTGAAATTTCGGTTGCGGTAAGTAGCCATTGCCTCCCGCAGTCTGTTTGGTGTTATTACGTGTTGTTGTAAAATCAAATAACTGCCATTACTGTTTCTAATTGAGGTGCTTAGATATATTGCAGACGAAACTCCGAGGAAGATGGAGGCACATTCATATCAAATCGTTTACAAGTACAGAAGGTAAATTGTCAAGTTTAAAGATTCCATCCTACGCAAGAACCACTATCAACAATACCGGATTGGCTAATTCCATATGCAGTAGGGATATGTTTGGGATTTACCCCAGGCTTATGATATAGTACCTGGTGTAGTAAATGTATTATCTGGCCCCAGAGTTGGGTGATATTTCGTAGGGGGATAATACTGGCGAACACGTCATAGTTATCATTCATAAATTTATTATTAACATTTATAAAGGAGACTTTAATTTTGATTTTATGAAGGAGTTAAAATATGGATTTTGTAAGAATCTCGATGTTATTTGGAATGCAGGAAAACTGTCACAATATGACATTTATTTATTACAGTTGGCGATTACAAGTCTGAGCGAATTTACCGGTAATACGAGGGCTGTTTTTTAAGTAAGGGCCGTTTTTTAAGTAAGGGCCGTTTTTTTTTTTTTAAGATACAAATACTTTTGTAAAAAAACTTTTATTTTCTGATTCTACACACTTTTACCTATTTTTCTACATAGTTGCCTTGTTTATTTAAGCACTTGTCATACCGTACTACTAAGTTTTTAATTCCCTCTTCAAAGAATTAGGACGCCTGCTCCGACGGCCAAGAGTTCACGGCCGCTTTCATTTCATCGTCGTCATTGAAGCGCTGCCCGCCAAGATGGTGTTTCAGGTACCGGAGAAGGTGAAAATCGCTAGGAGCAAGGTCGGGGCTGTATGGTGGATGGTCCAAAACTTCCCAGCCAAAAGAATCAATCAAATCCCGAGTCTTTTGAGAGGTGTGAGGCCTAGCGTTATCATGCAGGAGCAAAACTCCTTTTGTCAGCATGCCGCGCCTTTTGTTTTGAATTGCTCTGCGGAGCTTCTTTAGACTTGCACAGTAGGCATCTGAGTTGATTGTCGTTCCTCGTGGCATAAAGTCCACTAGCAAAACACCGCGCCGGTCCCAGAACACAGTTGCCATAATCTTGCGCTTTGACAGCGTCTGTTTGGCTTTGACCTTGACGGGTGAGGTTGTGTGTCGCCATTCCATCGATTTTCGCTTGCTTTCGGGAGTGATATGGGCTACCCATGTTACATCTCAGTAGGAGGGGATAGCCGATTCAAGCGCACCGCCAGGTGGCAGCACGGTCGCGTGACGTCACAACATGGCCGCCCCCGTTTGGTGTGGCCAAGATGGCCGCCGAGCGCACCGCCCGGTCAAGATTGCCGCCCCCGTTTGGTGTGACCAAGATGGCCGCCGTTAGTTCCTCAACCGCCCGCACAGATGGCGGCATCTCCCAAGGGCTTAATTTCTAGTTCATTTGGTGGCGGCTAGATGGCGTTCGGTGGCATTATTTCCGGCGCGCTTTGCGAAATGTGTACACTGTTTCAACGACTGTTATCTCTGTTTACTAAGCGTGACGAAATATGTATTCCTAGCGTCCTGTTAAGCAAGCACTGAACATCTTGGCTACTATCGACACACAGTAAAATATTTTGTATCGTGAAAAATACTTAAGTCCACATCAACGGATATTACGTGAACAGACATCGGTAGCGTAGGGGTTAGAGTGCCGAAGGTCGCCGGTTCGAGTCCGGCCGCGGTGTTTTAGCCGTCCCAACTCGTCAATTTCCAAATCAAAATTTTAGTTTCCATACCTAGAGAGGATACCTGCCTTGAATAAAAAAAGCATAAATTTTTCCTTTTAACGTTCGATATAAAACCGAGGAAGAATTCTATGTGTACCTGATTTCATGAAATTATTTAGCGTTCTTGCCTCGCATTCGGGAGGAAAAGTCCACATTAAAACGACCTCGGCAGTGTTGGGGCTAGGTCGCCGGTTCGAGTCCGGCCGCGGTGTTTAAGTGTTTTGTGGAAAAGCCGCAAAGTTACGTAATTTCCACGCCTCGAAAAGCATAAATGTTTCCTTTTAACGGGAAAAAAAGTCATAAACTCCAGATATAAATTCTATGTGTACCTGTTTTCATGAAATTATTTAGCGTTCTTGCCTCGCATTCGGGAGGACGGAGGTTCCGGGGGCATCCATGGTTTCCCAAAATCACTCCAAGTGAATGCCGGGGATGCTACCTTCAAAAGGCCATGACCGAATTCATTTCCCGTCTCTAAAGACCACGTTGTTAGTGTGCGTACTGATACTCGTGGTACGTGGGGCAAATAAAAAACTCCAGATATAAAACCGAGGCAAGAACGGTGTCCTGCTATCGATAAGGAATTCAGGTTGCGCCATATGCTCATTGCACTGCAAAACCGCCCCAGCGGGATACATAGAAATATTTCAGCATTCACTTCGGTTCAAGAAGAAATTATTACGAGATGAGAATAATTATTATATGTCAGTTTTCGTAGTACAAATCTAGGAAACATTTTTTATGGTAGCCCAATCACTCGTGTTTTCAAAACGAAAATCGAAAATTTTGTTTTCATTCTGGGTGAACAGATAAACTGCTTGAGTCTTTGTATTTAATTAAAAAATAGACCATGTGAAAGCGTAACTTTTACGTTTAAAACGTGATAATGAACCATGGAATGTCCTGACATAGCTCAAATTCACATCTATACAATGCAGTTCTGATATTCGAATTTGGCAGAGGGTGCTTTGCACAAAAAATAACTCTGTGTGAATAACAAGAGGAAATCAGTGATTGACTAGAAACAGAGAGATATACCCACCTTTAACTGTATTTTACAGCTCAGCACGTATGTTCCAGGAACGAAATACGTCTGTTAATCTTACTAATTTCACCCCTGTCGAATCGAAGTACGCCAGTCCTATGTGATAAAAATCGAGTCACGCTAAGGCAGTGCTTTCGCAAAGTCTTCTGCTAATCAGTAGCCAGGTACCAAAATGTTCATTTAAGGTGGTTCTACTGCAGTTTTCAGGGAAATTCTCCCCTTTTCCAGGAAATTATTTTTCAATAAATCAGGGGGACGAAATACGTCTGTTAATCTTACTAATTTCACCCCTGTCGAATCGAAGTACGCCAGTCCTATGTGATAAAAATCGAGTCACGCTAAGGCAGTGCTAAGCACTGAACATGCCTGAGACCATCGCCTGTGACCAAGGTGGAGATACTCCCTTATAGAAGAAATCCAGTGCCAGCTTCTACTGATATTCTATTCCTAATTCTTTCACCAAGATCCACCCCTAGCCTCATCACCAACATACCCACATCAATTCTGTAATGTTTTCGTAAGCAATCACAAATTGAGTGCCCTTAGCAATCCCTTGTGACACATCAGTGATTGACTAGAAACAGAGAGATATACGCTGTGCCATGTACTTACCCACCTTTAACTGTATTTTACAGCACAGCAAGTATGTTCCAGGAACGAAACATCGTTTGTTAATCTTACTAATTTCACCCCTGCCCTTTGTGATAAAAATCGAGTCAGTGTAAGGCAGTGCTAAGCACAGAACATGCCTTAGACCATCACCTGTGCCAAAGGTAGAGATATAGAAAATTTAACCACTCCCTTATACAAGAAATCCAGTGCACTATTCCTAATTCTTTCACCAAGATCTACCCTAGCCTCATCGCCAACATACGCCCAGCACTTCGTCAAACCACCTTCTGTTTTCCAATGATTCCCAATCCAACCTCTGAACAGTTACAGACAGGGTTACCTTTTGTTCGTGTTTTAAAGTAAACCAAAAATTCGCAAAGTCTTCTCCTAATCAGTAGCCAGGTACCAAAATGTTCACTTAAGGTGGTTCTACTGCAGTTTTCCAAGAAAATTCTCCAAGAAATTATTTTTCAATAAATCAGGACCCAGGAGAGTTCTCCCTTAGGTTTAAAATGTTCCCATCTAACGCCAACCTTCGGATTCAGGACCAAGTGTGACATTTGTTTGTAATTGCATGCTTTGTTCAAGTAGCCACGATAAAGTTACCATAATGCTCTTAGCTAACTTGGTCATCAAACAGACATCATAACCCACATTTTAATAGAAGATCCCCACACATCGACAAGTATCCAAAACGTCACCATAGGTTCTATTACGCCTAAGATAGTGCTCACACCTGAACTGTCGTAAATTGTTAGGTCAAAGTGGGTGTTTAGATATTTTTTCCACTCAGACCTCATCACCTAAAGTCTAGTGCGAGATTGTGGTCATGGTCAACTTAGGCTCCATACACCACTCAGAATTATTCCACCAATATCCATTCTAACAGCATTATACGCCACCTACAGCCCCTCAACACTCTTCCTATCTTCCAATGACATCCATACAACACCACACAAGCAATGGTCTGACTGTGGGTTTGTACCCAAGTCCTTCGCTTCTCTGGTACATCACCCCTCTCTGTTAAATGATTTTTATGTAGTGAGAATCAAAATTCACATGCCAACACAAACGGCAGTAAACTGTAAAGAGCACATCGAAATGGGAGATTGTCTAAGCCCTGAAACAATGGTTAGAAGCACACGTTGATAATTCTATAACCATATATTTTAGACTCAAATCCACAGAGGAATGACACACGCACACACTTGTACATGCATACAGCAAGGTCGACAGAACTAACAGCAAGCATCACGGAAACGATGAAGTGGGGGTAGAATTGTCGTTACAACTGATTAACTGGACAGAACTATCGTTACAAAAATCATCAGACAGACGAGTTACTTACGCTTACATGCACAAAGAGAGACGCAGATACACATGTCCAAGACTACACAATTACCGGACCAATCATGGAAACAAAAAGTGGTGTATTACTCTCTTGCCTCATGACTGGCTGAAAAACAGAAGTCTCCTTACATATCATCAGCCTGGCGAGATAGAAGGTGTGCAAAAGATCGCATGTTTTCCCATAAACCTAAGTGTTTATACCAAAAATAGTGTTCATCACGCCCCAGTTGATTACATTTACCATCAACACGTCTCTCCCACACCACAACCCTTTCTACCATTCAGTAAAAAAGTGACGCAGGTACCATGAGTTGCAATAGACACTTCACTATCAGATCTCACCCACAAATCCATACATCTCAATACACTAGCACAAACAAACATAAGTGGAGGGGACAGCAAAATCATTCGTCCAGACAGACGTGTTTATAGAAGGTATTACCATATTTACACATACAGACACAGAGAGAGACGCACAAACACTCACATTTCCATGCCTTCAGCGAGCTAGACACAACAACCAGCCCCAATCATGGCGACGAAAAAGTGGGGTAGAACCCCCATGGCTCATAACTGACCAAAAAATCATCAGTAACATAAGTTCCAAGCACCATACTCTTCACATCAACATCATCTCATTTATTCACACTACAGACCTCACTACCATCCAGTATCATGTGTGCTAGGTACAAACGTTCGCACCAACACGTCTATCCCACACCTAAGCTTTTTCTGCCATTCAGTAACATGTGCCCCCATGTACCACGAGTAGCAGTAGACACTTGGTCATCAGACAGATATCATAACTCCCATATTCATACTAGGTCTCACCCACAAATCCATATGTCACCTCACACAAGCATCAGTGCAGGAACAGCACATCATACATCCAGAAAAACGAGATAAAGGAAGGTATCACCACATTTACGCAAAAAACACACAGAGATAGAGATGCACTGCGGACAGAAATACCGTAATACGCCGGTCTAAAAGCGCGGACCGCGATGGTTTACCGGAGTTTTCCGACCGGGACCTACTACCGGTAACCGCATTTTTAGGACCGCACTGAAGACCGGAATTTCATTGCGCTCGAGGCGGTAATATGCGCCGGTATACCGACCTACTAAAACACGATGTACGCGTCCGCTGTGAGGAAGGGTGGCCACCTCGCGCCGCGCCCGCCTGGGCAGGTTCACCCAAAATTTGTCTTTGATGAGCTGCTATTAACAAATGACTTTTGGCCAAACATTGCCAAGAGCTTAGTTCCAGCCACCAGCTATACTGATGGCACATTAAAAATCAAGTATGTGTGGTGAGCACTGAGATGTATGTAAAGACATGCTATCATCTGCCTATCATGTAACACCTCAGTGTGGATGTCGTGTGTCGGGACCTTTCCTGCAATTACTTGTATGTATGTGGTAACTTATGAAATAGCTTTGTACATATTACCAACGATACTGAATGGCAGAGAGGTCTGTAGGTGAGTTAAATGATATGATTTTGATGTGATGAGTTTGTTACTTGGAACACATGTTAATGATGATTTTTTTGTCGTTCTTGAGCCATGGGGGTTCTGTCCCACTTTTTCTTTGCCATGATTGGGCTGGTTGTGTGTTGAGCTCGCTGTAGCATGGATATATGTGTCTGTGTGCGTACGTATGGTGATACCTTCCTTAAACTCATTTATCTGGACGTATGAATTGCTGTTCCTCCCATATGTTTTGTGCTTGTGTGGAGACGTATGGGTTTGTGGGTGAGACCTAGTATGAATATGGAGGTTATGATACCCGTCTGATAGACAAGTGTCTATTGTAACTCATGGTACCTGGGTCACATGTTATTAAATGACCGAAAGGGTTGCGGTGTGGGGAGATGTGACTGTGATTTCAAACTTCACACATCCTGTAACTCTTCAGTTTGGATCTAGCATGTTCAGTCTCTTTCCTCCAGTTATGTTGGTGATGAATGGAACTGTGTGAATGCATTGACATGTGAGTGTGTATGTGTGTCTTTCTATGATTTTTGGCCAGTCATGGGTGTTCTGTTCCACTTTTTCGTTGCCACGATTGGGCTAGTTGTTGAGTCGAGATCGCTGTAGGCATGGAAATGTACGTGTGTATGCGTCTCTATCTCTGTGTGTTTTTTTGCGTAAATGTGGTGATACCTTCCTTTATCTCGTTTGTCTGGATGTATGATGTGCTGTTCCTGCACTTATGCTTGTGTGAGGTGACATATGGATTTGTGGGTGAGACCTAGTATGAATATGGGAGTTATGATATCTGTCTGATGACCAAGTGTCTACTGCTACTCGTGGTACATGGGGGCACATATTACTAAATGACAGAAAGGGTTGCGGTGTGGGAGATGTGGCTGTGATTTCAAACTTCACACATCCTGTAACTCTTCAGTTTGGATCTAGCATGTTCAGTCTCTTTCCTCCAGTTATGTGTGGTGATGAATGGAACTGTGTGAATGCATTGACATGTGAGTGTGTGTGTGTCTTTCTATGATTTTTGGCCAGTCATGGGTGTTCTGTTCCACTTTTTCGTTGCCATGATTGGGCTAGTTGTTGAGTCGAGATCGCTGTAGGCATGGAAATGTACGTGTGTATGCATCTCTATCTCTGTGTGTTTTTTGCGTAAATGTGGTGATACCTTCCTTTATCTCGTTTTTCTGGATGTATGATGTGCTGTTCCTGCACTTATGCTTGTGTGAGGTGACGTATGGATTTGTGGGTGAGACCTAGTATGAATATGGGAGTTATGATCTGTCTGATGACCAAGTGTCTACTGCTACTCGTGGTACATGGGGGCACATGTTACTGAATGGCAGAAAAAGCTTAGGTGTGGGATAGACGTGTTGGTGCGAACAGTTTTGTACCTAGCACACATGATACTGGATGGTAGTGAGGTCTGTAGTGTGAAATAAATGAGATGATGTTGATGTGAAGAGTATGGTGCTGGAACTATGTTACTGATGATTTTTTGGTCAGTTATGAGCCATGGGGGTTCTACCCCACTTTTTCGTCGCCATGATTGGGGCTGGTTGTTGTGTCTAGCTCGCTGAAGGCATGGAAATGTGAGTGTTTGTGCGTCTCTCTCTGTGTCTGTATGTGTAAATATGGTAATACCTTCTATAAACACGTCTGTCTGGACGAATGATTTTGCTGTCCCTCCACTTATGTTTGTTTGTGCTAGTGTATTGAGATGTATGGATTTGTGGGTGAGATCTGATAGTGTGTCTATTGCAACTCATGGTACCTGCGTCACTTTTTTACTGAATGGTAGAAAGGGTTGTGGTGTGGGAGAGACGTGTTGATGGTAAATGTAATCAACTGGGGCGTGATGAACACTATTTTGGTATAAACACTTAGGTTTATGGTGAAAACATGCTCTTTTGCACACCTTCTATCTCGCCAGGCTGATGATATGTAAGGAGACTTCTGTTTTTCAGCCAGTCATGAGGCAAGAGAGTAATACACCACTTTTTTGTTTCCATGATTGGTCCGGTAATTGTGTAGTCTTGGACATGTGTATCTGCGTCTCTCTTTGTGCATGTAAGCGTAAGTAACTCGTCTGTCTGATGATTTTTGTAACGATAGTTCTGTCCAGTTAATCAGTTGTAACGACAATTCTACCCCCACTTCATCGTTTCCGTGATGCTTGCTGTTAGTTCTGTCGACCTTGCTGTATGCATGTACAAGTGTGTGCGTGTGTCATTCCTCTGTGGATTTGAGTCTAAAATATATGGTTATAGAATTATCAACGTGTGCTTCTAACCATTGTTTCAGGGCTTAGACAATCTCCCATTTCGATGTGCTCTTTACAGTTTACTGCCGTTTGTGTTGGCATGTGAATTTTGATTCTCACTACATAAAAATCATTTAACAGA
Organism: Vandiemenella viatica; assembly: GCA_031002005.1. Lineage (NCBI taxonomy): Eukaryota > Metazoa > Arthropoda > Insecta > Orthoptera > Morabidae > Vandiemenella > Vandiemenella viatica. The sequence goes on from JARYHS010012519.1 coordinate 80,037,136, forward strand.
GAGGGGTGATGTACCAGAGAAGCGAAGGACTTGGGTACAAACCCACAGTCAGACCATTGCTTGTGTGGTGTTGTATGGATGTCATTGGAAGATAGGAAGAGTGTTGAGGGGCTGTAGGTGGCGTATAATGCTGTTAGAATGGATATTGGTGGAATAATTCTGAGTGGTGTATGGAGCCTAAGTTGACCATGACCACAATCTCGCACTAGACTTTAGGTGATGAGGTCTGAGTGGAAAAAATATCTAAACACCCACTTTGACCTAACAATTTACGACAGTTCAGGTGTGAGCACTATCTTAGGCGTAATAGAACCTATGGTGACGTTTTGGATACTTGTCGATGTGTGGGGATCTTCTATTAAAATGTGGGTTATGATGTCTGTTTGATGACCAAGAAACTATCAGTTAGCTAAGAGCATTATGGTAACTTTATCGTGGCTACTTGAACAAAGCATGCAATTACAAACAAATGTCACACTTGGTCCTGAATCCGAAGGTTGGCGTTAGATGGGAACATTTTAAACCTAAGGAGAACTCTCCTGGGTCCTGATTTATTGAAAAATAATTTCTTGGAAAAGGGGAGAATTTTCTTGGAAAACTGCAGTAGAACCACCTTAAGTGAACATTTTGGTACCTGGCTACTGATTAGGAGAAGACTTTGCGAATTTTGAATTTTTGGTTTACTTTAAAACACGAACAAAAGGTAACCCTGTCTGTAACTGTTCAGAGGTTGGATTGGGAATCATTGGAAAACAGAAGGTGGTTTGACGAAGTGCTGGGCGTATGTTGGCGATGAGGCTAGGGTAGATCTTGGTGAAAGAATTAGGAATAGTGCACTGGATTTCTTGTATAAGGGAGTGGTTAAATTTTCTATATCTCTACCTTTGGCACAGGTGATGGTCTAAGGCATGTTCTGTGCTTAGCACTGCCTTACACTGACTCGATTTTTATCACAAAGGGCAGGGGTGAAATTAGTAAGATTAACAAACGATGTTTCGTTCCTGGAACATACTTGCTGTGCTGTAAAATACAGTTAAAGGTGGGTAAGTACATGGCACAGCGTATATCTCTCTGTTTCTAGTCAATCACTGATGTGTCACAAGGGATTGCTAAGGGCACTCAATTTGTGATTGCTTACGAAAACATTACAGAATTGATGTGGGTATGTTGGTGATGAGGCTAGGGGTGGATCTTGGTGAAAGAATTAGGAATAGAATATCAGTAGAAGCTGGCACTGGATTTCTTCTATAAGGGAGTATCTCCACCTTGGTCACAGGCGATGGTCTCAGGCATGTTCAGTGCTTAGCACTGCCTTAGCGTGACTCGATTTTTATCACATAGGACTGGCGTACTTCGATTCGACAGGGGTGAAATTAGTAAGATTAACAGACGTATTTCGTCCCCCTGATTTATTGAAAAATAATTTCCTGGAAAAGGGGAGAATTTCCCTGAAAACTGCAGTAGAACCACCTTAAATGAACATTTTGGTACCTGGCTACTGATTAGCAGAAGACTTTGCGAAAGCACTGCCTTAGCGTGACTCGATTTTTATCACATAGGACTGGCGTACTTCGATTCGACAGGGGTGAAATTAGTAAGATTAACAGACGTATTTCGTTCCTGGAACATACGTGCTGAGCTGTAAAATACAGTTAAAGGTGGGTATATCTCTCTGTTTCTAGTCAATCACTGATTTCCTCTTGTTATTCACACAGAGTTATTTTTTGTGCAAAGCACCCTCTGCCAAATTCGAATATCAGAACTGCATTGTATAGATGTGAATTTGAGCTATGTCAGGACATTCCATGGTTCATTATCACGTTTTAAACGTAAAAGTTACGCTTTCACATGGTCTATTTTTTAATTAAATACAAAGACTCAAGCAGTTTATCTGTTCACCCAGAAATGAAAACAAAATTTTCGATTTTCGTTTTGAAAACACGAGTGATTGGGCTACCATAAAAAATGTTTCCTAGATTTGTACTACGAAAACTGACATATAATAATTATTCTCATCTCGTAATAATTTCTTCTTGAACCGAAGTGAATGCTGAAATATTTCTATGTATCCCGCTGGGGCGGTTTTGCAGTGCAATGAGCATATGGCGCAACCTGAATTCCTTATCGATAGCAGGACACCGTTCTTGCCTCGGTTTTATATCTGGAGTTTTTTATTTGCCCCACGTACCACGAGTATCAGTACGCACACTAACAACGTGGTCTTTAGAGACGGGAAATGAATTCGGTCATGGCCTTTTGAAGGTAGCATCCCCGGCATTCACTTGGAGTGATTTTGGGAAACCATGGATGCCCCCGGAACCTCCGTCCTCCCGAATGCGAGGCAAGAACGCTAAATAATTTCATGAAAACAGGTACACATAGAATTTATATCTGGAGTTTATGACTTTTTTTCCCGTTAAAAGGAAACATTTATGCTTTTCGAGGCGTGGAAATTACGTAACTTTGCGGCTTTTCCACAAAACACTTAAACACCGCGGCCGGACTCGAACCGGCGACCTAGCCCCAACACTGCCGAGGTCGTTTTAATGTGGACTTTTCCTCCCGAATGCGAGGCAAGAACGCTAAATAATTTCATGAAATCAGGTACACATAGAATTCTTCCTCGGTTTTATATCGAACGTTAAAAGGAAAAATTTATGCTTTTTTATTCAAGGCAGGTATCCTCTCTAGGTATGGAAACTAAAATTTTGATTTGGAAATTGACGAGTTGGGACGGCTAAAACACCGCGGCCGGACTCGAACCGGCGACCTTCGGCACTCTAACCCCTACGCTACCGATGTCTGTTCACGTAATATCCGTTGATGTGGACTTAAGTATTTTTCACGATACAAAATATTTTACTGTGTGTCGATAGTAGCCAAGATGTTCAGTGCTTGCTTAACAGGACGCTAGGAATACATATTTCGTCACGCTTAGTAAACAGAGATAACAGTCGTTGAAACAGTGTACACATTTCGCAAAGCGCGCCGGAAATAATGCCACCGAACGCCATCTAGCCGCCACCAAATGAACTAGAAATTAAGCCCTTGGGAG